>CM076579.1:1106139017-1106463669 GCA_034641835.2 Pinus albicaulis
CGTCGTTTTATATGGATATTCGTCCATATATATATAACTCAAACTTTATTAAACTACTAGACGCCCATATACAACCATGGTTGGCCCGGCACTAACGTGCATTCACATCCAATGGTGGAATATCTATTACTCCGGTGGGGATGATCCGATGATATTCGTGAGCTTTTGTGTTATTTTTTATGTCGAGCATTAACGCTTAAAATCTACGTGAAATTCATTGTTTTGTGAAACCACCCTTGGCTTACGTGTCAACCAACGGGAAATATCACGTTATTTTTTTTAAAACAACTTTCCACTCTTTCAATCGCGCGAATACCACTCATTCCAGCTCCGGTTTTCCTTGTAATTCAAGGTTGCAGGTTGCCCTTGGCTTAGGGCTCCGTCCGCCTTTGCCTTGTTCCATTCTTCCAACCGCTCGTTACGTTCCTTTCATGGTTCCAATTGGTTTAAGAGTCCCAAGTTCTGTTTCCTTCAAACTGAAGTTTCCAGATGGTATTCAATTCAATCTACATCATTCTCTGCATGGTGGCTTTGCATAAGACCGATGTTGCTTGACACAGTCATAGTTCCTCTCGACCAGTCACAATTTCCATAACGGGATTCTGAACCGATAACCATCCTCCACGACCAGAGTTTATGGGAACATTTGACTCGATGAAGTTCGAGGAACAAGCTGGGTTCTCCACAGAGGGTTCAATAACTCAAATTTATACAGAGAATCATGAATGCATTCAGAGAACACAAATACACAAAAATGAATTCTTCACACAGTAGGTGCATAAATCCAATCTGTTGTCATTCATGGGTACTCAAGACATTCGCACACAGGATTTTATCCTACAAATGCAAAAAAATGCCGAAACAATTCTTCATTATACACAGTGAAATTACTTACAAATTCCTGGCCAGATCTTCGATCACTTGGCCCTTCTGTACCCCTAATCTACCTCCTCTGCCTTCTAACCCTATGCAACAAATTACTGTGATAAAAATAATGTGATAAAAGTAAAAATAAAAATACAAAATTGTCTATTTCCAAAAGATGCGCTAAAATTAACAACATGATAGATAGTGGTAACAACGAGAAGCAAGGAGATGGCGACTCCACGGTCAATCTACTGGTAGACAATATGACTTCTCACCTACAATGGATTTCTCATACTGGGTAGCACACATCAAAAATATGCTAGTGAGAATGGAATGCCTTAAATATGAAATAACAAGTTATATCCAAATATTGAAGTGGAATCCATAAATATCAATTTGAAACAGTTGTTTTTATAAATGAAACACCAAGAAAACTCACAAATCCAAAAATCACTCAAGGGCTACACCAAAATACAATATGATAAATTTTAATCATTGAAAATATGCACGAGGAGATGAAATCCCAACAGGCTTTATTCAAATAGGGGATGGAAACGCAACAAAAAACTCTAAATATTTGGGTACATGTGACTCGGGCTTCCCAACCCCCTCACTCACCATAGTGGAGGCATTGTTCCAAGCCAAAATAATGGAGAAATTCATTAGACAGACCCTAAATTCTAGGCTACATGCTTATTTATGAAGTTAGGGACCCTAAATTCTTCATTCACAATCTTCAATTTAAAATTTAAAATTTTTCACAGAGTATATAAAAATAAAAGGGCCTTCCTGAAATCATATTGTAATTTGTCACACCATGGTTTCTGAATTTATTCAAGACAAAATTCAAGAAATCCAAGAATTTTGTGTTCCCTGTACGGATGAACACAGTCGTTGTAGATGCCGACGAGCTAAGGAATGATCCATCCTTAGATTGAAGTTTCATTATTTTCTCCCAGTCTACTATTTCTTGCAGGCCTTCCAAAGAATAGAGTAACGTTGTTGGTAAGGCATAGAGAAGATCAGGAGGAAGCTTGATCCAAACACCACCAAGCTAAAAGGTAAAGTTAGTCAGTTATCACTTTGAGAGATGGAAAATTTATCAATGACAGAGGAGAATGGTGATCAAATTCCAGCTTTTGAAGCTTAGCCTCCCACTTTTCAATGATTTTCTTGATGAAAGGTAATTCATAAGGTAGATCTAGACCTAAGGCTTTAGCTTCTTTTAGCATTGAAGGGAATACTATTGCAAATCCACTTGGCCTGTGGCTATCAGCCTCCTCCTCTATTTTTCCATCTTGTGTCTTGAAAAATTCAATCCCTGAAATATGTACAAGTTAAAAAATCTTCACAGGAAAGAATATACCATAATTTTGTCACTGTGTGAACATATGAAAAGGGAAATCTAGATATCAACATATTTCTACTTTAATCCCCTTTCCCCCACCACACACATATATATTTCAGTTAATAAAAAAATTACGTAAGGGCCTTGATTGATGTACACACCTTTTCTTACTTGTGACTCTCCAGTCTGCCATATAGTAAGAGTAATAATACATGCAAGAGTAGCTCGTATTTTGTCATATTCCAAGAAACAAAATTCTTGATCCATCTAAAACCTATGTCTCGGCTTGAAGGACCTTTTAAAAACCATAAGGGAGAAGAACATTGACCCAAGTATGAAGAAAACTTGGAAAAATAAAATGGAGTTCTAGGATGGAGTCTAAACTATGTAGGTATGGAGCTTGACGACCAAGAATACTAAGAATATGAAAGTCAGCCCTTTGGAATGAAAGAATGGCATGTTGGTTTGATTATTTAGTCCTTATTATATATCGGTGCGTGGAAGGTTAAATATGGCGAAGGTTTCAATTGTGCCTTAAGGCAAAGGTTAAATTCACCAAATGCTTTTAAGCCATGACCATTATCATGTTTAACTTCGAATAAAATTTGAAGAGCGAGATTAAGGAGAACTGTTAAGTGCGAAACCCAAGACTCAAATTGAAGTGTAAAAGAAATTCGAATACTTGATTCAAAATTTCATAATGATGGTTTTATTATAGTTATTAAAAATTGAAACTTTCGCATTTAGATTGAATTTCAGGGTTGGTTGGGTTTGTAACTAGTTAACTATTGAAAAGTGCTTCCGCATCAATATTGTAAATTTGCCCAGAATTGAATTTGGGAATGAATTTTGAAGGCATCTATACACAACTTGAGGTTTGAAAATGAGAGAAGAACTGAGACTGTGGGTTTTTACCCCATCAACCAAGATATGTTTATGGTAACTAGAACAATTCCATAAAGTTAGCTTAGAAATTGTCAAATAAGAGGGATGCAAACCATTTCCATTGTTTTATATTTATGGGGGATTGTGGGAGATGTTTGGGGTAAGTGAAGCTTATACACAATGTAGCCATGCGAGAAATTTTAATCCAGTGACCAGGTGCTCAAATTTGTTTGCATGGTGTTCAAAGGTTTAGAGTTGATGATTTGACAATATAAGCAGTTTGAGAAAGATTCATGCATTTTTATTAATATTGAATCTTGAACACCAAAATACTGAATGAGATGGTATTAAAAACTACAGTATTGAAGGATACAAGTGTTGACAGACATCTGTAATCTGCAGGTGGAGTTCATCTGGATCAAGCCTACCTTGATACACGTATAATCTGACTCTTGTCCCTTAATAACCACATTACTCAACTGTTTGACTCTTCATTTCGAAGAGTCGCAATTCAGGGTTGGCATTAATAATGTCAAAATATGAAACAAAATTTTCTAACAGCCTGATTAAAAGTGCAGTAGTTCTTGGCATAGAAACTCCTAGAAATGTGCGAAGTGGTAGTTCAACTATCCAAATCCATTGCATATAAATCCTTGTCATATGTTGAAACTTGTTTGACTAATTCATAATGAAAATCGCTTGAAAGCATTTGGTGAATTTGAAGTAGTCTGAAAGAGACATGGTATTGTGGCATCAATAAATATGAAGAAACCAACTGTGAAAATCTTAGTCATTGTTTTGGAGAGATGATGGTTTGTCTGAGTTCCCTTTGTGAGTATTACAGGTGTGAACTACTATAATACTCCTTACTAATATATGTTAAGACTCAACATGGCTATAATTCAAGGAGATTTCTACGCATCAACATCAACATATTTTCAAGTAGGAGCTGCTTAATTTTATAACAAACTTCTCTCTGGATGTCACAATTTGCAGACACTGAAGATTACTCAGGTGATGCCTGAAATTTCCACTGAATTCCTATAATAATCTTAGATTTGTGACAGAAATCATTTTGCTAATATATTAGCTTACTCCTTTTAAGTTTGTCTCATTCAACTAATAAAAAAAGTTTCAAGGGGTATAATGAAAACTAGATTATGTGTGAAGCATAAAATAATCATTGATGCTAGACTTGGAAGTTAAGAAGTATAATAAGAAGTAGATACACTTCTCTAAAGCATAATACCGTTTTTCTAAAGCATAAGACAATCATTTATGCTAGACTTGGAAGTTCAAATAAGATAAGATAAAACAACGAAAAATTCATTCCATTACTTGCATGAAATATGAGTACCGCCTTTTACCAGTATGCTAGGAGCAAGGTCTACATTTTGACTAGAATCGATTCTTGTGAACTCAAATTTCACTAAAAACATAGTTTTTTGTATGTTTTCAGCACATGGTTAAAAATGATAGTGCATCAAATCTATATTATTGGGCCAAATACATAAGAAATAAAAAATTCTCTTTACCAAGTTATTTGCTTCATCAAAATTCTGATCTTCACATGTGACACTTTTTCTAGGGATAAATATCAAGTAGGTTGTGACATTTTAAAACTTGGTTCGCGGTGAAGTGCCCAAAAGGAAATTCTATCAAAGCATCTGCGACCTGTGTCATTTCATAGTAGCATATTATTTGATATCATAATGGAGGTGCTCCAATTCAAGCAGTGTAGAAGAGGCAGGAGCCTACAAGGCAGATCCAAACTTTGGAGAAGAGCAAGGCAGATCCTGGGAAGAACGAAGAATTTGGGAATCTAGGATCTCTTCCAGAGGCCATGATACCAAAGGTTTGTCCTGTTTGTATATCTTTCTCATCTACATCCAATATAGACTTAAATGCCCACATAGATCATTGTCTATTAGGTGAGTCAAATGCTAAAAAATATAGAACAAAGTTTTCCAAGCCTAAAGTGAAGGTGAGAAAAAAACGATCAATCCTAGATATAATTCCTGCGGCACCTATTTGCATGCTCGAGGATTTGGATTATAGTACTAGAAAAGAGAAATCAACCAATGATGCACATCCATTTCCTTTGGGTTAGCTCAATCTCAGAGACACCACCATGAAGAGGCAACATCAATGCAAAGATCTCAACATTTCAAAATTAATGCAAAGATCTCGCGTAGTGGTAATGCATGTATTTCAAAATAAACAAATAACATTGCACATTCTAACCCATTCAAATAACCACTGTAGCAAGGGTTTACATCTAGTTATATCCAATCCGTATATCGATGGAAAAAAATTAATATAATTACATTTTCTGTAGCAGAGAAAACTTTGCAAAAACAGAAAAGGAATATAAAACGAGGATGTCAAGATGTTTAGATGACTCAGTACAAAAATGATTTGTGCTTAGTAGACACAACACTATATTCTTAATGCATTTTCTGTAGAATACTAAACAGATTTGTCAAAAATTTGAGATGCAAATTGTAGTCTCTACTACGTTTGGAAAAATCGAGGTTTATAAAAGATAAACTGCGAACAGAATTGTACCACTATGATAAGAAGTTGTCATAAGCATTCCTTCTGCTTCACAAATGTGGAACTACCTTAATAATGCTTATGGTTGATATAAATATTAGAGCATGGAATTTAAATGTAGTAGTTATGGTTAAATACTGAATAACAGCTTCAGAGTGCTCTTCTGATATTGTACGAATGCACCAAATTAAGGTTGTACCATTAATAAAGTTAAATGGCCAAAAATAGTCAATTTTGATATCGTGAAGTTATGTCTTTCTCCGTAGAAAACTGGGGATAAGATGGCAAATATGATAGAACTAAGTTCCAAGGACTAAAAAAACAAGGCCAACATAGTTCTTCCTTGAATTAGAGACAAAACAAAGCTGCCCAAAAATTTTTTTGCCACTGTCATCACCCCGAGGAGCGCAAAGTCAGTTGATGGTGCCAACCATTTGACGAAGCAGAGAGAATATTTATGGTGCCAATGGTTGTAGCACAATTTTTTGACGTGAGCCATCATTGTAGCAAAGCATATTGATGGTGCCAATTGCTGTAGAAGTCCATTGAGAGTGCAAATACTGTAGTGGATCAATTTGAGAGCACCCATTGAAGCTCTTATATATAGCAGAGTCAACATTTTCCTATTGAACAAGTTTGTATAGTCAAAGCCACAACAAGATCAGATAGCCACGATACTAAATGAGAACCAGAACTAAAGCTAAGACAGATTCACATTTAGTAGAACAAGACAGCCATAGAAAAGGATCTGACCACAGAACCAAATCATGAGAGATAGCAAGATTCTTGCTTCCACTGTGGAAATGTAGAAACTGTACAAGGGCTTTTCTTCCAGCAGATTTCATTGTGACAGTAATTGCTATGGTGTTTTAAGCTCTCATTAGTAGAATCTTAAAGCCATTCTAGAGTTATTTTAACACGGAGAGGGTTTTCTCTGGTTATAAATCCTCATGTTCAAATTACATTGTGGATTGGTTGTGTTTGATATTATGTTTTTACTGTCCGCAGTTGAATTTTCGCATAGAAAATTATCAGTCTAAAGCGAGCAATTTTGCGATGTTTCTTTTGCTTCCTATTGTGAAGTATTTCACTCAGAACTCTACTCGTTGTAACAGAGGTCTTGGGCATAGAACAGGGGACTTGGGTTTTTTGGAATCAAACTTCAGGTTAAGATGCTCATCTGAAGAATGGCACAGTGATCCTTAGCATGGAGTTGGGAGTACCAATTTGAAGTGCAGGTAGGGCATTGTACAATAGACCAGTTAGATTTCTTGACCCTAATACAAAATTTTATTCTTCTTTCAAAACGTGTTTCTCGTTTTCTGTAACCAATGTGGGTCTTGTTCTTGTTTCAATTGGGGATGGATCAGCTTTGTTATTGCTCCAGATGATCACACTCTAGGTAGCCCTGGAGGCTATTTGGGGGTGATGAGTCCAATAGGTCTCAATGAACTGTTTCCCTCACCGGGGAATACTATTGCAGTGGAATTTGATACTATTTTGGATGTTGAATTCCATGATCCTAATGGAAACCAGTTCCTTCAGCTCCAGTACTTGTTCACAAAAGAGGGTGCCGAAGTCATTCATCCATGCAAAGAGGGTGAATTGCAGGCATTGCAACAGGAGGTGGTTTTGTTGTTGCATTGGCCACTAGATTTTTTGTCTGGTTCTGTTACAAGGGAAGATTATTGAAAAGGACAGACAAATTTAGTTCAGATATTGTGAAATTTCCTCGAAAATTCACCTACAAAGAGCTCAACAATGCTACAAAAGACTTTTTTTGAATGTGATTGATAATCGATAATTGCAAGCAAGGGTAATCCCCTTGTGAAACACAAATTTCTGAGCCTTTTCTAAAACCTGATGACAGAGTTATTGTAATGAACAAGCGCCTAGGTCCATATTACGTCCAAATATACCAAGCACCAAGATCTATAAAAAAAATCCACAGTATCTGCGAACTAAGAAGAAGAGGCAGAAAATGTATTCTGCTTACCTGTTCGAATAGTGGTTGGGGTTTACCACGAAAAAAATTTGACAGAGCCCATGTATCATTTCTTATCATTTAAATTCTGGCAGTATCATTCAAATGGGCAAGCACTTGCCTCAGAGCTCCATGACTAAGGGAAAGATCCCTAAATGTTGCAGAGTCTCCAGCAATATTTCCCAAAGCCCAAACAACCTTACACGAACACCAGTTGAACTCAAAGTTGGGTACTATTTTTTTAAATCAAATTCCAAAATTACAGACATATAAAGATAGTTGGGAAGAATAATTTTATGCCTCTAAAATAAATGTGCTACCTGTTCTCAAACATTATCATTCCCAGAGGTAAGAAGTTCCACAAATATAGGTAGTGCCCCATAATCAATCACAACCTTTGTATTCTCAGAGGTTCCTGAGACTATATTAGTCAAAGACAACGCTGCTTCAAACTGCATTATCAATCACAAGGTATTACCATCAAAGCTATAATTTTAAGATAAAAATTTATATACCATTGAAACTATAATTTTAAAATATATACACCTAGTGATATAGACACTTAGTGAGAGTAGAGGTTAGGAAATTATAATAAGAATTATTACAAGATATCACTCACAGTGCATTTGATTGTTCATTGTCTGTTGTAACTATAATTTTAAAGAAGACACACTTAGTGATATAGACACCACCAAGTGAGAGCAGAGGTTATGAAATTATAATGAGAATTATTTCAACATATAATATCTCTCATAGTACAGTTAATTGTTTATTGTTTGTTGTAATAATTGTTTATTATTTATAAACACAATCAAACATATTATGAGGGACGATGATGAAATTGACAACGATCTCATAAAAAACCATAACGGGCACATCCCCTGGAAAGACAGACTCTGAATAAGAAATAAAGAAAAACAAAGTGATTACTTACAGGATCATAGGCTTCCTGAAGAACAAGATCCAGAGCAGCATCTGTAATCGCTAAAGAAACACCTCTCTCTGCAAGATGAATCACTACATCTTTCATATGTAATCTAGCAAATTTTCTGAGCTCATCACGAGAAAGAGGATCAAATACAACTATCTCATCAAGTCTATTCAATAGCTCTGGCCTAAAATGTCTTCTAACCTGCAAAAATATTCAAAGGCATGTCAAAGCACTGTAGCCAACTTCGTGATAAAATTATATGAAAAATATGCATACACAGAGTCTAGGAGAATGAAACGACAGGTGTATTCGCAGTTGCCGAAATGCAGCAACTAAAATGGTAGGTGTATTGGTAGTTGCAGAAATGCAGCTACTAAAATGGCAGGTCTGTCGACGGTTGCAAGTGTGTGGATTTTTGCTGGCATTTTTAGACCGATTCCATGGAAATATACCAGAAACCAGTGGTATGTCAAACCTAGAAGGTAACCCTAGAGACTGTGACCGTAAAATTAAACAAGTAACAGGTGTTGTGCCTATATAAGAAGCGTTGACAAAAAAAAATTGATCTCATTCATAAGAAAAGGCCTATCGACCTAAATATCTAGGACATGTGTCACTCCATGATAAAGACACATGGTGTGTGGATTTGAGTTTTTCAGGTGGTCAAGTGGGACGAAAATAGGTGAAATGTGGCACCACTCAGAGATTGACATGTGCCAATTGGTACAAGTCGTAGAAAATTGGCATTCTCAAACAACGAGGTGATGCAAGAATGACATGAGGGAGAAAATATCATAAAAGCCACAAATATTGAGAACTAAAGCTCATCACCAACCTGAGATTGACAACTTTACATGATGTAACCTATGAAATCGTAAATGGAGAAATCATAGTAACAATAAAGTAACCTATGTAACAATAAAGTCGGATTCATCCTGGGAGTGGTAATTGGAGAAATCATAGTGAACAACAGGAAACATGCGGAGTTTCTTACAATAAAATAGATGAAAAAACACATACAAAAAACCTAGATAATAATCATGAACAAGCTTAATATTGAATTATGAACTGTAAAGGAACTTACAAAATGTGACATTACGAACCTGGTCAAGCGCACAAGCAAAAATATCCTGTACATGACCCTGGTTGACAAGTTGTATTGCTCATGATGCAAGAGGATTTTTACCTGCACTACCAAGTCAATCAAAATCCATCATTAACTATACAATAAATACAAGTAATTGATGTAGTATTTTTACTCTAAGATGCATTCTTATGATAATGTTAGAACATATGCTGAAAATGTCAAAACATACCTAAATAAGCTTCTCTTCGTTTCAAGAAAAAATTATTGGAGTCACATGAACTTGGAACAAGCCTCCCACGATCTGAAAGAGTAGCAACTGAGTCAACAATGACCTTTTTGTTTCTACGTTGGATCGAGGGAGGTTTTCTCCAAGATTAAATCGCTCCAATAAATTATTCTCTACTAAATGAGGCCAACCATGTGAAGGTGTAAGCTCTTATGGCCCCTGCCCCCCCTACATCACTCTCAATTCCCCAATACCCAATCTATATTTCATTTTTTACTTTCATGGGCATAAAAAAAAAATTTCAATAACTAATAAAAAAAAAATTCAACAAAAAGTACGCAAGGAAACATTGAAATTAATGCTTGACATAAAAATAATATGATAAATGAGTTTTTTATATAACGCAAAAACGTTCCAAGTATGGTAACGTTTGTCTTATAATAATACAATATTTTACATTATCAAATTTTCTTTTTCTTCTTCCTATTTCTAAAGCTCCTAATTACATCATCAATATCATCATGCTATGCTCCTGTTTTGTGCCTTTTAACCCGCACTGTTGACCTATTTGCGTAGTCACGATGCCTGGTCTCATCCAGTGACGGGGCATCGCCTACAAAAATAGATAATATTAAATTTTAATTTTCAGTTTTTAAATATCATTGAACTATTTTGGTAATATTAATAAAAAAAATTGCAATGAGATTATTTACCTAGTGCACCAGTTTTCGTCGTTGGGATTTTTTCCCTGTCTTCCTCTCTGGTGGTAAGATCCTCAAGGGAAACATTCTCTGTCATTTAAAAAAAAAATGTTATAAGGACAACCATCAAGGTATAATTAGAAAAAATTATAAGTGGAAATTAATTACTATCACAGCCCTCACTGATAGTAGCATTGTCGGCCTAGTCCCCACTACAATGATCAGGTTGCACATAAGGAACACCTACATCTTGCTCTAAAACTGGGTTACTTTACTCATCGGTAGTGTTGCTCTCCTGATTTAAACAAAGTTGTTAGAAATTAAATTTATGGACGAAAAAAAACATATTTAAAGGTTAATGTTTTACCTTATCAGGAATTCTGGATCTTGGGACCTACCCCAAGCTTCTACGACGTTCAACTATGGCTTCATAGCTGAAATGGAAAGCAATATTTTTATCTTCCTCTGTAGTTTCTGTTTTGAATTCATCACCCTAGATTACATATGATTGTGTATGTTTAATCATATTTGATAGGATTCCAAAATGTTGGAAGGTGATATAATTAATTATAAGATGTTTAGCTACTTAATTACAATTCTTGCGGCTAATTTCAGGTACCCGCCCTGGCCTAGCTTGTGATGGCTCTTTTTTTCAATCCTGGATTTGGTTGCCTTCGAGGTGTCAGGAAACCTATCATCAAAACATTGAAGTCAGATATGATGTAGCACACTTTTATTTTAGACATAAAGAAAATTAAAGCTATTGAACTAAAGTTGTAATTTACCTTGCGGGTCCAGTTGGAATTTTTTCTTCTTTCTTTGCCCTTTTCTCTTTTTCGTCATGGATGAGTGCTCTCCACTCACTCTCTGGAACTATGAGAGGATGCTCGTATCTAGGGTTAAATTGAAATTGCGTCCTATAGGTTTCCATAGTATATTTAAAATATTTGCCAGCTACCCAAGCCACTGTTGTTCTGTCAAATGTGCCGACCCCAAAAAGGGCTTCTAGATAATCTAGAAGTTCTTTTTTCAGGTTGGAATTCTGGGAATTCCACCTTGTGCGTATGGTTGGGCCAAAAATTACCAACACATGGCTCTCCAAAAACCTGTAGAACTCACTGTTTCCTACACAGAAAAAAAAATATTATCATTAATTTAAAAATAAAAATCATGATAAATATGTTTAGATAGAGTACATGAAATAGTTAAAATATTAAAATTTACCTGGGAGTTGTACGTGCTTTATAAGGACACCTTCATCGTTCACCAGCAACATGCCATTAATGGTCCCTCTGGAGATGACACGTGTAGCTCCAGAAAAAACAATAATGTAGTTGGCCATATCAGCCTCGTCACTGCCAACACGTTTAGCGGTTGGCTGGGTGTCTGCTTGGGCAAGGTGTGTTTCTTGGCTGGCACCTAAAGGAGTAGAAGGTGTATGGGAGGGTTGATGGGAAATCTCTTGCCCTTGTGTCCCACTACCACCAACACCGGGTTCAGCAAGTGTTAGAAAATGCTACATACAAAAGAATTTTGTGTTATTTTAGTCAATGTAAAAATTAAAAATCAAACTATCATAATTCATCTCATGCAGAACAGAAAAAATATCCTTTTGACTTTTTATTATTACCTGATATGTTTCTAGTTGGATCATAAGTTGTTTTATATTCTCTTCTGTTTCAAGTGTTTGAGGCGCATCTATCAAAGTATCAAATTCTGACCTTGCATTTCGTGCCTTTTTTCACAACAAGAGCACTAGATATAGGGATGAAGAAAGCTCTTCCTCATAGAGGGAATCATCAGGCATACCATGGCTAGGTGTCCGCATATTTGAAAAAAAGTAATATTATTTCAATTATGTAAATAACTAAAATACCTGAAGATAGAGCAATGCTGGCACTTTACATGTTCTTCCGCTGGCCTCTTTCCGTGATCATCTCGTCTCGGGGTTGTTCCTGTACTGCCCTAATCAGTCTGCCACATTGCAATAAAATTATAAATGTAGAAACTTGAAAAAAATATCTAACTTGAAAATACAAAATGAAAACTGAAATAATTTCTAATAAGACACCGGAAGACAGAGTTAGAGTTTCAAATATGCCTTGCATTGAATTCAGTCCTGGAAACATGTCATTGCACATTAAGGCACCCAAACAAGAGACGAGTTGACAATGAAGACCTTATTTAATATATTGTTGGAGTAACTTCTAGTAAACTTGTTGTGAAGACCTTGAGGACATTTTTGGAGCAACATTGTTGAAGTTGATGGTATAGCATTGTTGGAGACGATCTTGAAGGGCCTTGAAGTGAAGCTTTTGGAGCAACTATTGAAAAATCCTTAGAGCATTTAAGTAAGGCACTTTATATCTTCCATCACCTTTTTCCTTTCAATATCCTTTAAACAATTTTGTTGATATTTAATGTTTGAAATCACGTTATAATTCCTTGATTATATGTGTTTGGGGACTTTTCCTTTGAAATTACCCAAAAATACCCTGGCAATTTTATCTTCAGGATGCATGTCTGACCCTATTGTTCAATATTTTGATTGATAGTAGTAAATATAGAGAGTTAGGGGGCTCTTGACTTGGTTTGGTTGGGCCATTAGATCCCTAACATCTACTAGGGAGAACCCCCCTTGAGTTGGAGGAGAGCTAGCCCAAAGTGAAAAGAGGTTGGTGAGGTGACAATGGGGCTATTGAATTACACATGGTATCACACTTTAGCTTTAGGACTTTATCTTGAGAAGTGCGAGATTTGCTATATCAATTCTCAAATTGTTTACAACACTATTGTTAAGAACTAATAAGAAGTGATGTTGAGGGGTTTTTGGGTATAAGAAACAATACCATTTAAAAACTAGGGTTCTCAGTCATTGGCATTCCTTCACCAGGGCCTAGGGGCACACAAGAATAATTTCACACTAAACCATGCAAACTTAAAAGTAACTTAAAAGATCCATAAAGTAATAATAATCATAATTCCTAATTTCCTATTGTACGATATAATGTAAATTATTCAAACATGAAGCAATGAAGACATGCAATGTCTGAATTTCAAGATTGATGAACCAATACAAGAAGTTAGAAACTACAAATTTGATTCAATACTCTGTGTCCTAAATCCAGGAAGGAATCTAGTTTGTAGTACAAAACATGCATCATGTATTATCAATTCTTCATTGACAACAACTAAAGGTCATCTACCTCATCAATTCCTTCCCATTTTGTGTTTTTATGTTATATTCCTTATAAAAGTGTCAAATTTCTCTCAAAGTAAGAAACCAATGAATAAAATAAAAAATAGTTGAGATATGATTGAGAAATGGTCATTTATTTCTTGAAATGATCTTCACGATTTCTTTGGTTGTTTTTCATCTCAAGAAACAAGAAATGACCTAAGAAAATATAATGATGTAATATAAGAAACAACACAGTGCAATGGCCATTTTCAAAGCCAAATGATGTCCATTGAGGACATGGCATTTATTTGGTTCCTGTTTCATAGGAGTTTCGAGTAGAAAGGGAACTTTGTTGTACCATTTCCAATAGTAAAAAGAGAAAACCTTCTTTTTCCATGGGAAATAATTTACCTTTCCTTTTTCAAGATAATCTAAATCACAAAAAATATGAACTATACTGCACACATTCTTGGATAATGTGAAAGTGGAAAAGGAATACCCTACACAAGTGATGCACACATGTACACTTGAACACTAATAGATTTTTGTAGTTGAAATACAATTCTTGTTTTCATTTAAATGTAGGGTTTTTAAAGCAGGGAGAAATAATGACTGCCAATTTAATAAGCATTTCTTTGGGAAAAATTTAAATCTTGTATTGGGTGATGAAGATAACAGAGGGTATTGAATCTTGATTCTTGACATTGTGTTTAACTTGAATAACTCAAATGATTATAAATATCAGTGGATGAGTTATTTTTTCAAGTATGTCACTAAAAACTCTTATGTGAAAGCATTGTATGATGGCTAGCATTTTCTTATTTCCCTTTCTTCAGTTCAATTTAAAATTTATATTAATATATTGGAGAATGAATGATAACTACAATTGTTTGCTCTGCAGTATATCTAGCCCTAAGATTATGAAATTTTTTCTCAAGTGAAGCTATTGGTTATTGATGAAGAAGCTACAATTCCATTTCCTGTTGTAAAGGCTCTGCTCGGGCCATATTTAGTGTTTCTGTGCTCTACTGTAAATGGGTAATAATTATAAATGATCCAACCAAAATCACAGATTTTGTAACCATTCGGTTTCCATGGATAGTGATGATGATATTAACCCTATATATCAGTGACCTATATCTATATGAGAATGATCTCAACATTGACCTTGATATGGTTGTATGGATGTGACCTTTGGTATGTCATCAGAAAATCCCCAAATATCAGAAAATCCCCAAATCTAGAGAACTAAATCTCATCACTTTCGATCTGGAGTACTACCCTTGTGATAAAGTTGATGACTTTCGATCTCCCATTCTCTACCACTTTGCACTTCACCTTCAATATAGATCAGACCAAGGGCAATTCGTTACTGGGTGTTGAGATGGATGAGTTTGTCGAACTAAAATCCATAGCTTAAACTTCATGAAACTCGTGGAGTCAAATTCATGCAGGAACAAACACATATTACACATCCTCTTTGAAACTCATCTGAAAGAACATTGGAAGACATCTAGAGAGAACCCTATATCCTAACACAATCTAATCGAATTGACCAAAAAAACCCAAATAGAGTCAACCCTACTATAGGAGGAAGGACCTGCAGTAAGAACTTACCATTTTGCAAGAGCTGAGGGCAAATGCTGAGGGCGAATGTTGTTCTGCAAGAGCTGAGGGAGAATGATGAGTGTGAATGCTGTTCTGCAAGAGCTGAGGGAGAATGCTCTTATGCAAGAGCTGAGGGCGAATGCTATTCTGCAAGAGCTGAGGGCAAATGCTGAGGGCGAATTCTATTCTACAAGAGCCGAGGGAGAATGCGCGCGTGATATCATATGTTAATGTAGTTTTTAATAAAATCATTTTTATGTAGCGCGCATTTGATTTTTTCATATCAAATAATTTTATATACATTTGATTTTTGCATTTCTAATACAAATGACAAACTAATTTCTACAAGAGGTTGAAATTTTTACTAGAATAGCCTTGAAAGACTAATTAAAATGGCTTAAAATGCAAGTGGATCTTCAAAATAAATGTAATTGAAGGTTATCCCCACTAAATTTTTGCAAAAGAGCTTACATTATTTAAGTTATCTAGGATATTTTTTTGTATTACACAATATAAATTAAATAATGAAATAGTTGGGTGGTCTTATTGTTTCAAATTAGGACACAATTTTCAAATGGTGATGAAGTTTCATGTGATGATTAACTGACAATATTCTCCTTTCCTATCCTTGAAAAAATATACAAGGTTCCATGCTGCCACATGAAACCCTAACTCATGTAGTAGCATAGGACCACTCCTCCATTTTTCCCGTCATAAGGCATTTTGCACGTATTTGACGACTAGAATTTGTGGATTCCCATTTTCCGTGACGTGCTAGGAAGGATAGAAGACTTAATTTTGACGTTTTAATTTTTTTCAAAAATGTTCTTACGCCCTTTAATTTCCACTTACCAATAATTTTGCAACACTATTCCTCTTCGCAATTGCAAGGATGTACTCAAAAAGTAAGGAAAGTTACTTTTTTGGCTCACTCAAAATTAAAAATTTAATAAAGGAATTACCACTTATCATTATTGATATTTTAAAATTAGAATCAATTTAGTTTTCCCCTTACTATTACAGAAAGTTCACAAATCCTTTCTTTTACATAAAACACCAAATAAAGAATAAAGCCCATTGCCCTACAAACTTCCAAGGTTGTGATTAGTGAAGCAGTGAAAAATTACGACTACATCACTAAAAAAATAGAATGCCAATCTTCCCCAACATGAAGTCGTGTTAATATAGCTGGTGGCTTGGCTTGATGGTCAAACAGTGAATTACACAAGCACAAAATAAAAGCTTTAGGCGTCTAGTTCCTTACACTCGCACTCTCAAGGCATTTAGACTTAGGTTGAGCTCAAGATTGGCTCCGAGGAAACTAGATTGGCTCATTAACCTGCCATATTTTAATTTAATAAGGTATGTTCAAAGTTTGAACTGATAGGGTAATTTATTATTGTGAGATCATAGTTCTAAATTATCTCTTATTCCGTGAGCAATGTAATCTATTAATTGTAATCAGATTCATTAAAAGAATTCAAACTAATTTTAGCATGAATGATGACAATTTATATATTAATTGGTTTTTAAGAGTATTTGTATTATGTAGGAGCACTGGAAAGAGAAATCAAGACTTCATTTTCTATTTTCCTTATTTTATTGGGCTAAACTGGAGAAAATTTAATATGAATAGTGAGTTAATTGTAAGATCAATGGGCCAAGGCCATACATCAACATTGACCACGGTGGGGAAGTATAAAAGAATGGATATTCATGCAAGTGTAGTTATTAATGTAAGATCAAAGTTAACTCTTATCTTCACTAAAGAAATAGAAGGAAAAGATCTAGCATCAACTGAAACTCTGCACCAATTGTTATGGTGCATATATGATGCTCCATCAACATTGACCACGGTGGGGAAGTATAAAAGAATGGATATTCATTGAACTTTGATTCATTCCTACTGTTTTGATACACAATCCAATCCAGTTGAGTCTTGAGTCTTCGTTGAGAATGGAATTCATAGGTTGTCAAGAAAGAGGTTATCATGCACATGCACTCTTCTTTTCTTGGTATATTTGTAACTATGTTCAGCCTGAGTTCTATATTTTTAAATTATCATAATAGTTCGTGATTATTAGGATTTTATTTTGTCTTTTAAGAATTTTAATTTAATTATTATTAATCATTAAATTTAAAAAAATATATATATACATATATATATATCGTTATTAAACTTTCAATAGAATTATTAAACTTTCAATGGTACATCAATTTTCATACATGAGAAAATAGATACTAACAAATGGTACATCATGGCCTGATTAATTTCGCTCAGCAATTTCAAATGGTATAACATTTAGTCAACAGTAATCATTAATTTCTGCACACAGAGACTAATTTCTCTGGAAGCCTGAGATTTATTTGGCTTGTTATTCTTATAACTACATAGACATAATTAATAGAGAGATTGAGGACAAAAAAAAATCTAGCGCTTAGTCTCCACTACTCAACATGATTTTGTGAGAAATAATACATAGATTGATTTCTATGAGTGCCTTAGCATTCTTTGGCTCATTATTTTAATCACAACAACAATAAAAAATGCACTGGGGATCTGTTCTTAGTAAGATTATGCAATTTTTATAAGACAAATTATGTAATATTAATAATAAACATAAATTTATTGCAATTTAGGGAAAGCTCGTTCATGTTTTTTTCTTTATATTGGAAGGTTACTTTCTTTTTGAAGTAATTTTTAGTAGATCATAGCATATATTGAGGAAATATTAGTTTGACAAGAATCAATTATTTCTCTTGAAACTTTAGGTATTAAAAGTCCTTGACACAAATATATCACACTCCAAAATCCAAAGAAAATGGAAGAGCGTTCAATTTATTACGAGAACGTCATTAATGAAGTGAAAAATTTTAAACATAACGTTTATTGACTAGAAAAATAATGACCAAAACGTCAAAAAAATTTGTGTGACGGGTAAAGAGAAATCCAAATTCCAACCCTGCCTGCCACTTGTTGGTGAGTGGAGGTTATTCACTTTTCATTTATAGCTTACCAGGTTACTCATGTTACCAATATTTTCACATGGCTCACTTTTAGGTGACTACTTATTTTACTTCTTCTTTATAAAGAAAAATTGGTAGATAATTGTATTATTTGAAATCTATAACAAATCCAGGCAACAAAATTACAAAAAATAGAAAATTATACAAAAAATTCACCAGTGAACTAATGTGTGGATACCCTATCATTTATTAGATCCTCATAACTTACCAAAACCTACGATATTGCTATACACATAATATTGCATTTAACTGAAGTATTTCATATGTATCTAGAAGTAAATAAGTTGTATGACAATTGTTATGGCAGATATAAGATGTGTATTATAGTTTATATTTCAATTTTTCTTAAGTAGCATGCATGTGAAGTTCATATAGTGACTACAATTACCAAATATATTTCAGTGAAGATGTGAAGATGATCTCTCATTAGGTCCTAATTACTTAAAGCATCATTAATTAGATTTCCAAATGAATAAAATATGTTAATAAATTAGTAAAAACTAGGAAAACAAATCATGCTTTAAAAAAATATAGCACAATGAGTCACACTCTGAGATTTATTTAATTACTCATCAAGTGTCGCTACAACATATATATGATCACCATTACCATAGAAATGGGACATGTGACCATCATTTTGGTTTCACCAATGACATTCCACGTCATGAGCATTGTTTAGGGTTGATTGTGTTGATTTTTTTTAAACAAATCATTTATATATTTTATGGAAATTATAGACACAATTTATAATCACATTACATGATCATGATGTATAGATATTCCTTATCATTTCTTATATACTCACAACTTACCAACACCTAATAGATTGATATACACATCATATGGAATTTACCCCTAGAATGCCACATGTATCCTAAAACAAATTAGTTGTATGGAAATTGTTGATGTAGGGGCATTAGGCTCAAAACAACCTTTGTCCATAAATAAATGTAAAGGAGGGTCTCATGTTTTATTTCCCCATGTATTTATTCATAGTTGAGTTATTTTTAGTTAATTAGAGAAGAAAATGTAACTGCCCGAATGATTAATGGGCACCTGAAGAGATAGTTAGTTTCAGAAGTTAAGCTAATTTTAGGAGTCTGTCTCTGTCTGTCAGAGGGTTAGTCTCAGAGTTAGAGATATGAATATTTTTGACCGTTACAGGAGTTGAGTCAATTCAGGGTTTGTATAAAAATAAGCCTTATAGGCATAATAAGGCAGACCTGCATAGAGAACCGTATAGGTTACATAGGGCTATCATAGAAACAGAGTAGAGGAGAAGGGACAAGTAATTCAAAGATCTGGTCGAGCCAAAGTTGTAAGTACTTCACTACATAAATGTAGAATTATTTCAATGGTATTGTGCATTTGTCGAGTTAATTAAGGCGTGAATGGTTTCTGTTCCCTGATAATAAATTGTATAGTAGTCTGGAATACATACTCGATAATTGTGTTTTAATGCGGTCCTGTATGTTGAAAGAGGAACCGAGTCCTTTCCTGAATTACTAGCCTCTGTGCAAGAGGTTCTAGCCTTTCCTGAACCCATTGGATATTAGTTTAACTCGGTGTAAGAATTTCCGGATGAATAAAGTTGTGTGATAACCCATGTTAAGCACCATGACAGTGGACGGTGTGGAATTGGACAGTGGTATGGAAATGTTGTGGTCGAGACTCATGTAATACAGTGGAAAATGCAATTGTAGAGAGGGTCCACAAGTCCAAATTATGGATCTCCCCACAGTGTAATAGAGAATTGTACTCAAGCCTTTGATTCAAGGTTCGATCGGTGCTACAACGTACATAGAACCAGCATGTGAAGGAACCTCATGGAGTGCGAGTCCTTAATTGAAGAAAAAAAACTAGTACAGGAAGATGCGAGTCAAAGGAGCGGAGGCAGAGTACAATAAAAGAAAGCTGGATGGAACCTGGAAGATAAGAGGTGGAACCGTGACCAAAGTGCACAGTAAAACCACCGTTTGGAAAATCAACGATATCACCCAAGTTTGTAGGTGGTAAGAAGAATTGATGAAAAGGACATGACATATGTCTTTGTGAGACACGTGGCTGAGGGCATAATTATAAAACTGTTCTCATTGCAGATTAACCCTTGGGCGTGTTCGTTATGCGAGATTTCGTTGTGTTCGTTGGATCCTCCAAACCAGCATGATGCTCCATCGACTGTTGGAGTGAGAGGTAAATTACTGTGGAGCCAAGAATGGTTTATGTATGACCGTTGAGATATAGACCAAAGTCGAGATTTGTTACAATCTTTGAAGATTGGTAGAGATTATAATAAGGAGGACTGTATAATTATGTGAATGGTCGTAAGTTTGGTTGAAACTAAGTGACGGAGTTCAAATTGACAAGGTCGACATACATTAAACATCACGGTTGAATTATGAGAGGGTCGAGCAGTTGATACATACGAATATCAATTCGAATATGTAAAATGAGTGAGCCCAATGTTTTGGGGTTTAATTCCTAAGTGGCTTGTATTTATTGGGGTATATATTAATGAGAGTAGGCTAGTCAATATATTCAGGGTGTGTAAAGAGCGGTTGAATGTTGATAGGTATGATGGGGATTAGACCATAGAACGTGGGGACTTATATTATGGTTTAGAACCATCAAGTGAAGAAGTTCCACATGCGAGAAGGCATGGCATAGGCCTTGGGGGTACTATTATCCTTGGAGGAAACTCCCACAGCTAGAAGAGTTGAAAGAGAAAATTGGATCGAGTACAAAGGTGTGGTAGGTGGGTTTTACCCTGCACCAATTGTTATGGTGCATATATGATGTGTATTACTGTTTATCTTATAATTTTGTTGAAGTAGCATACAATAATTTACATAGTGATATGAGAACGACTCTCTAGAGTATGCATCAATTTTGTACACATGGCTTTTTAGTTTCTTTTCAAGATATATCATTGGTGATGATCACATGATTATATAATGAACCATTAAGTTGAAATATGAAATTATTCCTCACAACACACACACACACATATTGATGAATTAATAAATTTTCTCATATAATTTTTTTAATCTATTTTGAAAAAAATAAATTATATATAATTATTTCTAAGAAGAACAAGAGAGAATTCCTTACCATATCACCGTAAAACATATAATAGCAAGAAAATTAATCTATTGAAATTTCATTTCCAAACATATTCATGGAGTAAAATGAAGATTAGAAGGAGATATTCGTGGATTTACCTATAACATCACCTCATAATTAAGAATGTAAATGTACAATATTGATGATACATAGGTTAGGAGAAAATTAATCTATTGAAATTTCATTTCCAAACATATTCATGGAGTAAAATGAGGATTAAAAAGAAATATTTATGAATTTACTTATAACATCACCTCATAAAAGTGTAAATGTACAATATTGATAAAATTTATTTATATATGATAAATAATAAACCTTTATCTCACATGTATCATATAATCTTATAAACAAACAATTGCACCGGGGGTGCAAGGGAACGCCGGAAGGAGGAGATGTGAATCATTTTTTGCTATATGAGGGGTAAAATGTCTAATAATTGAAGGAGCTAAATATTTTGTTCGTTTGTGATGATATGGAATATTGGATTTTATTTTTAATAAAAATAATAATTATTAATTTAATATTATTTAATTTCAATTTATTTAATTTAATTTTTATTTAATTTAATTTAATTTAATTATTTATTTTAATCTTTATTTTATTTCTATTTATTTATTTATTTTATTTTTATGTTTTAATTAAAAAAAATATTTTATTTGTATTTTTAATTTTATCTTAATTTAATTTAATTTCTATTTATTTATTTATTTTATCGAAATAGCGTTGAGTATTATTGGGAGCTTCTTGTCAAAGGCTCGACCTATGGTCTCAACAATAGTCAATTTCATTTCCCTTTTACACAAATGGTTATAAAACCATCCACCAAAGGTATACTGCTTGTGCGGGAGTGCTTTTCCTTTTACATTAGCCTTCGGGCTATTTTAAAACATATGCTATTACATATAATAACAAAACAAAAAACTATTAAACCAAACCTATTTAAAGTATTCAGGGCCCACATTACAAATGCCTAAAGTGAAATATTTGCACATATGTTATATATGAGCCAATGGTTTAAATAACTATCGAGCGGTGAAACAAAACTTATAACAAAATATTAATAAAACTATATCATACGTCGAGACTTCAAAAAAATAAACCCGATTTCAATCACAAATTCGCGTTCCAAAATAGCCTGCTGATGTCACCCTAATTTGTGACGCGAAAACTTCATAGAATACGCCATGTTAAAATTTGGGTCCGTTTTTTGGCTTTGCGTACGGAGGAAAACTGTGACGCGAAAATAAAATTAATTCCGCCCTATAATGTTTCGGGTCTGGAATTCCACAATGCATACAGGTGAAAAAATAACGCGATCGAATCGCCTGCTTCCATGTGGATGGTTGATTTGGTCTGTGGTCTGTGGGACCACGTTCTTCTGAATTAAAATTTCCCACATTTACTATTAAATTTCTCTGTTTCCAAAACAATACAACGCTATGTTTTTAAGTGTGCAGGGACTGTGATTTCAAAACCAAAATTGATTGTTCATCAGTTTTAGAAAGGGGATGTTTAACAGAGCCATTCAAACAAATTTAGAAAGCGGCCAGAGGACAAGTTAGTTGAAATTAATATTTCAACATCCCTCATTCACTGAGAATACCCTCTTTGGCGCCTTCTTCGCCGGACTACGATGTGTTCATCAACAGTTGTGAACCCGATGTCCATTTCCTCGCCATGCATCTTCACAATAGTCTTATTTCCAGAGGATTGCGAGTCTTTCTCGACAGCATAGAATTGCAGGCTAGACAATCTATACCTTCACAAATCCAAGACGCAATTAAAGGAGCCTCTCTCATTATTACTATTTTCTCTCCAAATTATGTGCAATCGCAAAGGTGCCTCCATGAACTACTCCTCGCGCTGCTCTATAAGCCGACCATTTTTTCAAAGGCATATAAGTGTCATTTATTGCATATAAGTGTCGTTCTACCGACGGCGGCCAAAGAGTCGCTATTACGACAGATGCCTCCAAATGTCACAATTGCGACACTTAGACATTGTGTCGCAATTGTGACGTTTGGAAGCATCTGTCGCAATAGCGACGCTTTGGGTCATAGTGTCGCAATTGCAACGTCTTCCTCCAAACGTCGCAATTGTGACACTTTGTCTAAGTGTCGGTATTGCGACACTTTTCTCTAAACGTCAGTATAGCGACGGTTTTGGGTGGGATTGAAAAAATTTGGGGAAATTTTTGACATTTGGTCTAAAGTGTCGAAACCAAGTGTTGGAATTTCCCCCAAATGTACTAGTGACTAGTTATAAGTTTAATGTTTTGATGAATATTGTTGTAATAGTTTTGAGGGTAAGAAAAAAATTATAATTATGAGTTGATATAATATTAACAACCTCATTTTTATATTGTTCATAAGAGGAAGGTTAGTTTCATTCTTATTTAATTTTAAAAAATTGATTTTTCCCCAAAAAAAACTACTTTAACTATTAATTAAATATCACCTATTATTGAATTAACCATTAAGTTTAATTTCCCAACTACTTAATAAAAATTTAAACACAATCGTTACATATACCAACCTTCCA
This sequence comes from Pinus albicaulis, assembly GCA_034641835.2. Lineage (NCBI taxonomy): Eukaryota > Viridiplantae > Streptophyta > Pinopsida > Pinales > Pinaceae > Pinus > Pinus albicaulis. Next base: position 1,106,163,083 of record CM076579.1, read on the forward strand.
CAAAAAGATATTTTAAAATAAGGTTTTCTTTTTTTAAATAAAAATTATAAATTTCAATAAAAAAATATATTACGTTTAAATTAACCGTCAAGAGCATGGTTAACAATCTTTTTATTATGGTAGGACAATCATTACATATACCAACCTTTCACAAACAACTATTTTAAATTATGTTTTTATTTAAAGAATATATATATATATATATATATATATTTCATTAAAAAATTATATTACATTTTAAATTAATTACATACTCAAAGTCATGGTTATGGTTAAGAATACAGGAAGTCCACCAAATCGGTGCCCTTTAAAGTACATTATAAGTACATTATTGTTAAAATTTTGAAGAATAATAAAGGGTTAAATAATACCAGCCTAGATCCATCTAACTCTGGATCTATCATGCGCCGAGAGGGATCAAATCTCTCGAGGTGCAAACCTATTTTTTGAGTGCAAAACTTGAGGAAAGGTTTGCACCTCGAGAGATTTGCTCCCTCTCGGCGCATGATAGATCCAGAGTTAGATGGATCTAGGCTGGTTCCAGTCGGAGGCATCAACGTCACATTTTTTAGATTATTAAAATTTTTGTATATTTTTGAGATGTAAGATGGATCTAGGTTGGTTTCAGTAGTGTGCTGCCAAAGAAAATCTATCAAAGATATGATTAATTTTATCAGCAATATATAAATATATCAAATATTAATATAATCATTTTAAATATGATAAATATTTCTGAGATTAACTTAGTCATTTTAATTTTAAATTTTCTTAGTTATCTCAGTTCGTTTAGATGATAATTATTGTTAATAACTATAATGATGAAAAATGATGAAATATTTTTTTTAAATGCAAAGTGACAATAATAGTGTTGAAAGATAGAAAATGTGAATAATAAGAACGTACTCATGTTACAATCATTCTCAAACTATTTTCTTAATGCATATTGTTAATCCAACTACTAATATTAATGTACCATCATATATCCAATTACATCAAATCATAAATCAACATATACATTGAAATCAATGCATTTAATGCAAGAAATCAAATAAGATTATAAAATAACTTCTACATTGAAATCAATGCACCTGATGGAAGCAATCAAATAAGATTAGAAACCAACATCTACACTGAAATCAATGCATTTACTCAAAGCAATCAAATAGGATTAGTAATCGCTATCTACACTGAAATCAATGCATTTAGTTCAAAAAATCAAATGGGATTAGAAATAATCTACATTGAAATCAATGCATCTAGTGCAAGCAATCAAATATAATTATAAATTGATGTCTAAATTGAAATCAACACATCCAATGGAAACAATCAAATAGTATTAGAAATCACCACCTACACTGAAATCACTGCATCTAGTACAAGTAATCAAATATCATTAGAAATAAATATCTACACTAAAATCAATGAATCTAGTGCAAATATTCAAATAGGATTATAAATCACCATCTCCACTTAAATCAATCCATCTAGTGCAAGAAATATTCTTCCCTCTCTCCACCCTCCATCCATATCTATATCCCTATCCATCTATTTTTTTTTTTTGTCTCTATCTCACCCCCCTAAACACACACGCTCTCGCACTCCATATATATCATTCTCTTTGTTGATCACCCTCTCTCACTCCTCCTTCCCCTCTATCTTCCCCTTCTCTCCCTCTCCCCCACTAATATCTCTCTTTCCTCCTTTTGTACTCTCTCCCTCTCTCCCCATCTTCCTTATAACTCACTCTCTCTCTCTAGAAACCAACATCTACACTGAAATCAATGCATTTAATCAAAGAAATCAGATAGGATTAGAAATCGACATCTACACTGAAATCAATGCATTTAGTGCAAACAATCAAATAGGATTAGAAATCATCTACATTGAAATCAATTCATCTAGTGTAGGTAATCAAATATAATTATAAATCGACACCTAAATTGAAATCAACACATTCAGTGCAAGAGATAAAATTGTATTAGAAATCACCACCTACATTGAAATCAATGCATCTAGTGTAAGTAATCAGATATCATTAGAAATAAGTATCTACACTAAAATCGAGGCATCTAGTGCAAATAATCAAATATGATTAGAAATCACCATCTCCACTTATATCAATCCATCTAGTGCGAGAAATATTCTCCCTCTTCCACCCTCCATCCATATCTATATCCCCCTCCATCTATTTTTTGTCTTCTGTCTCTCACCCCTAAACACACGCACTCGTACTCCATATATATCAATCTCTTTTTCAATCACCCCCTCTCCCCATCTCTCTCTTCTTCCCTCTCTTCACCTTCCATATATATCTCTATCTTCCCCCTCTCTCCCTCTCTCTCCATCTTCCTTATCACTCACTCACTCTCTCTCTCTCTCAACCTTTCTCTCTCTATTTCTTTGTTCTTACCTCTCTCCCCCTCCCCCTCCAAGTCCATCTCTCTTTCCCTCCCTCTTTCCACTCTCTCACATCCTCTCTCTTCCTTCCTCTCTTTCCCTTTCTCTCCCATCTCTCTCTCCCTCTCTCTCTCTCTTCACCCACCAACTATGTTACTATATACCTCCCTCTCTCTCTCTCTTCACCCACCAACTATGTTACTATATCCCTCCCTCTCTCCTTATATCTCCTTCTCCCCCCTTATCTCCATCTCTCCTTATTTGTCTCTTTATCTCAGCCCCAAACATACATGCTCTCTCTCTCTGTCTCTCCCTTATCACTCTCTCTCTCTCTATTTCTTCTTAGTTATGTAAACTAATTAACATAAATATTTGTAAATATAAAGGAGATTATGGAGTAAATATGAAAAGAGATTTTATTTACTTACCATGCCCCTTTTCTTTACTATAATATTTGGCCCATAGGCTTGTTATATAATTAGATTTTTATTTATAATCCTATTTGATATATTGTTATTTTTTTACCTTACTTCTTTATGCCTCTTTTGTATTTATTTATTTACCATACCTCTTTATATCTATTTTATATTTATTTATTTATTTATCATACTTGTTTATACCTCTTTTATATTTATTTATTTATCCATGGTATTTGGCCCATGGTATCAATATTAATTTGTCCCATGGTATTCCTCCCATAGGCTTCATCTAAATAAAACCTCTTTTTAAAGTTTTTTTAAATATAAAAAGGTTTATGGAATAAATATAAAAATATTTTTTATTTATTTACCATACATCTAGTTTATATATGTTTTTATTTATTTACCATAGCTCTAGAGTAAGTATAAATTCATTTTACAAATATTTAATTAGAAGAAATATTAAAAGATTTTGGATTTTGATTGTTTGTGTTCAATTAACTCTTTTCCTTTGATTTAGGAAATGGTAATTACTTTAGTAAAGAGTAAAGATGTTTAAAATTTTACTTAATTTGGAAATTCAATGTCGTAATTTTTTTTGTTAAAGGTAAATTTATGATCCATTCAAATTCACATATATAATTTACTATCCATTCAAATTATATAAATAATAATTGTGTTAGAAATTGATATATGTTCTAGCACAATGCGATTAGATTTTTTTTTTTTCTTTTTTTTTTTAATTTAAAACTTAAGCCGACATTTTGTATGAGGACGTGACCCACTTGACATTGGGGTCATACTGGGCTGTAGATGCGCCTCTAGGCGCAACTAGGCGCAATGAAAATATAGAGTAATTATTTTATTTTTGGTTTTCAATTTAACTAAAAAATGTTATAAAATATAATAAAATTATATATATATATATATATATATATATATATATATATATATATATATATATATAATTGTTTTTTAAAGTAAGTTGTGGGTTTCTCGGCATGTGGGGTTGAGAAAATTGTAATTGTAATCTAGTCTAAGTTACAAATACAAATTTAAAAATAGTAATTGTGTAGAGAGGTAGTCCCTAATCTCATTATAGAAGATAAATTAAAAATATAAATATAAATAAATAATTAAAATTATAAAAAAAAAAGTGTGAAAAAAGAGAAAAATGAAAATTACTATCAAATTTAAAAAAAATTATGATTATAATTAATAACTAAACTATCCTAGATTTATCTTAATTCTATATCTAATAAAAATTGAGAAAGATTAAACATCTTGAAAAGTTTGATTAGAGTTTTAGTTAAATAGATTTATGCTAGTTTAACTTGTTTATTTTATTCATTTAATCTTTGCCATAATTTAATTTATTTATTTTATTTGTTTAATCTTCACCATATAAAATATATTATAATGTAAGTATAATGTAAGTTTTTCTTGGTAAGTAAATTATTAATTATAATGATTGTGTTTCAATTTTTATGAAGTAGTTCGGAAATTAAACTTAATGGTTATGCTGTCTCTAGATACTAGAGACCATAGATTGAAGATGATATGTTGGATGTGAAATGACAGCTCAAGTAGTACAGAAAGTAATCTTGATGGGAATACGACGAGACGCTCCTGTGTGACAAAAGGAGAGAGACAGAGCCAATGGAAGAATGTAAGGAGTAGGAGCTTTCAAAGATGATATCAGACAAGGTTAGTGAACAGCAAGATCCATCTAACATTAATAGTTATGAATGAACAAATAAAAACCCATGAATCATTCACCACTAGTAAGTTCAAAGTTTTGCTGATGGATTAGTGAACAGTCGAGTAGGCGGCTCTGCTTTATTGACTTTAACCTTCGTCACTTACTTGTCCATATGAATTTTGTCCACAACTCAATGCGTGGTTCATTGTGTTCACCTTAAGTTTAACACTCAAAGCGACTTTTGGAGATTTGAAGGCAGTTTCACACCGGGACAATGCATAGCTTGATGAAGGCAGTTTCACCCCGGGACAATGCATAGTTTCTTCGGAGCTTCCTAAAATGCAGCGAAGGATCACGTGACAGTCAAATGAAAATTGGATACAGGGAGACTGATTAAAACATCAGATACAGAGCATTGAGTAAATAACGCCTCACTGATTGCTACAGTAATCAACCATTATATGGTGTTTTTGAAATTTTTGGTGGGCCGACGGAGGAACTAAGGCTACGCAGCCGATTGTCCTTAAGCTGTATTAATATTTTTTTCCATAATTGGTTATAAATTTTGGAAATATTTTTTTATAAATTTTAGAAATATATTGGAATTTTGTGGAGAGGAGCTAAGTCGAAATTTCATTTTACTATTATACATTATATTTTATTTTGCATTTTTTTTTCAATATCCAAAATAATTAACCTTTTAAATTTCTTTTATTATATTAAAATACGTTGTTATTAAAATATACTCTTAAATATATAAACGAATATAAAATACAACTTGAATCATAGCTACCCAATTTAAATTTAGATTCAGATTTAAATTCAATAAAATATGATACAAATTTTAATTAAAAAATTTCAAAAATACAATATAGAGACTTTCCTTCCTGTAAAAGTGATTTCTTCTCTTCATTTTCTTCCAAATTTATTTTGAATTTCTAAAAACTTTGAGTAACTATGGATGATATAACAATTTTACATATACAATTCACTTAGTCTTCCTTCTAAAACATTACTTCTTTACAAAACTTATGTTTAGTATCTTTCTTTAATTTTAAAATTGGTTTATGCGTCCCCTATGGAGGTGACCAAAGAGGCTCTATGAGTTGTTGAGATAATCACCCCCCACCTCGTCGTCTCAAAAGGTTATTTATGGAGGGACCTTCCCACCCCCTTCTCCCTCATCCCTAACATGTTTGCATGCATATTTTCAATCCACACAATTGTCTTCACTGCCACACTTCATCTTCCTTATACGTGGAGCTTCGAGCTATTTAAGACTCAATGTTAAGATGTTCTTTATACGTGGAGCTTCGTGTTATTTAATACTCACTTTTAAGATGTTCTTTATGTTGAACTTCGTGTTATTTAAGACTCGATGTTAAGATGGTTCTGGTGAATTTGGAATTACTCTTGCCCTTTGTTGGATGGGAAACACATGTTTTCCAACCGGGAAAGGGGAGCAATTGTCTTGAGCAAGAATGTCTTGTGGTAGAATTCTCACACAGTTGACCAACATTGATAGCAGCCTTTCTCGAGTTTCTGGTCGATATTGGGTATTAGATGGACATTTTCGCAGTTGGGTGGAGTGGGAATGGGTTAACTCACCAGAGGCAGTTCTATGGCTCATATGTTGGGTCTGTTACTCTAGGAAAGACCAAATTGTGTTAGTAGTGTGGCTAAGGAGTTTTAGTTTGATGATTCTAAGGTATCATCTATTTTGGATTTGTAGTATTCCTTTCTTTAAGAAGGTTTCTAGTTTGATAGCTCTACTTATTTTGCATGGGCTTAGAGTGGTTGTGCTAGGGTTTCAAATGTTGGTTTGGCCACTTGGAAGGTGTTTTTCTTGTGGTGTGCCTTATTTCTTATAAGGGGCTTGGCCATTCTCTATTTGTTGTTAAGCTTATTTTCATCTCTCTTCCTTTCTGTGGTATTGGATTGATAGCAGAATGTTGGTCCGTCCTAGGATTCTAGCAGAATGTTTGTCCTTCCTAGGATTCTATCATCACCCTCTCTCAGGTTGAACAACCCATGGCTTCCGTTGTTGTTGGACAAGGGGAAGTGTTCGATATGGTATGATGTAATCGATGTGGTTTCAAGGACTCTGAACATGGTTATGTGGTGTAGATAATTCATTAGGCTCTTTTTGTTGGGGTTGTTTATTGGTTGTGGGATTCTACGACTGCAATGGGTGGATCTCTCCAAACTCCTGCGGGTGTGTATCTATCGTCAGAGGGTATTTCTTCCAGTATTGCTAGACACCACATGAGGTTTTTTCAAGGCTTGTCAGAGTTAGGCGGCCGAGATTATATGACCACACTCCTTGCCCAATCTCCGGAGGTTGCCTCCTGTTATTATACCTCCATCTCCCTAGATGCAAGAGAAGGTATTCGTAGATTAAGACACGCAGGAGGTTCCCTCAAGTAATGCAAGAATGCTAATGTTTCTGAGACACAAAACCTGCTATAGAGGTATCTTTCTGCCTTCTTGACCTCGGGCATACCATGGGGATAAAGGAATCAATATTTTCATTTTACCACTCTGCACTAGGAGATGAAAACTTTGCTTAGAAAAAGTTCTGAAAGAAAAAAAAGACTGACATAAATGAAAAAATATCATTCCCCACTGATATTCGAAGGATCCAAAGGCATCAAAAGTATTGTCTAAAATGGTTGAATGTTTTTATTAACCATTTGGAAATTCATATTGAATTTCAGGGAAAACGTTGTGGACAAGAGACGGTGACGACTTAAGATTCCAAATCTTCTCTTATATTCCATCCTATTTCTATTCTGGATTTTGTAATGGTTTTGGTGGGGTCATTTTGATGGCCATAATATTGATATTATTCTGCTGAAAAATAATATTGATATTATTGTGTAATCTGATTTTCTACACAATGTTTTAAGGCCACTATCCCTATTTTGGGGAATGAGGTAAATTTTGGAACCTCCACATGTAATTTGGAAATCGGGAAGTAATGGAGTTTTCAATTTACTCACCCAAAAAAATATACAAAATCATTCCCTAATAAATAAATGCATATTTAAAAAATCAGCCAGTTCCTATAAAATTATTCCACTTTTAAAAATTCTATTTCATTTCCTTTCCAACTGTGTGCAGTTCATCCCGTTGGTATCTATTTGTGTTCAGGCAGTTACTGCCCTGAACATCCTATGCGAACAAATGAACTATCTGTGTGCAGGTTATCCGGTTGTGTGCAGGTCATCCGGTTGCTATTTATTTGTGTTGTGGCAGTTACTGCCCTTAACATCCTATGCCAACAACTGAACTATATGTGTGGATAAAGTACGAAATATGGATTTTCTGGCATATGATCCAATCAATCAACCACTCATCATACACTGTCGACTAAATCGAATTTCATCCAAGTAATCGGTATTTAATGGAATGGGCTGAATTTCTTAGTTTTTTACTTTTATTTTAATAAATTTATTCGAAGTTATGTTTTTAACAAATAGGTATTAACAAATTTGTACGGTTTTGATAACTATTATCAAAATTTATAATTTTAATCAATTCTTACCAAATTTCGAACGGATTATTTTAACAGATACCTATCAAAATAATTAATTTTCATTTGCTTCTGACTGTATTCATGCCATCTGGACACTATCAGTTTGTTATCATGCTGGTAATGCCACTAACATCCTAGGCCAATGAATGAACAATCTGTGTGACTAAACAATGAAATGCGGATTTTCAGTCATACGATCCAATCTGTTAACCATTTACCAAATACTGTCTACCAAATCGATTTTCATGCAACTAATCTGTATTTTAATAAAATCGCGGAAATTTCATATTTTTTAACACTGAATATTTAAGAACTATAATTCAAACTTATTCTTTTAACAAAATCTTCACAATTTGATAACTATAAGCCATATTTATAATTTTAATAAATCGCTGCCAAATTTCGAACTTATGATTTTAACAGATACCTCTCAAAATAACATACGGCAGTATTAAAGGTAATGATGAAGAAAATCGACGTCGCACACATTTCCATGTTTTAGAAAGTGAAAGTGGCACGAATAACGAAAATGGCAACTCCACATTTACAGGGACTAGTAAACCTTCCTCAAGGGGCCGACTCGGCGAGTAAATCCTGGAGAAGCGCGCTTTCAGTAAAGCTTTTAACATATCGATCCAAAAATAACTATGCATATCGTCACAGTTTTTTCTTCATGTACATGGCAACAAACTCGTACTGGGGCAGCAGAATAGTGACTACTATGAACTTCGTCTCGTGTTTCGTTTGGTCGGCCAACACATCCTTTTAATAATAGGAATTGTACACCGTTCACCCAATGGCAATCTAGGTGACTGAAACTGCGCAGCGCACCCATTCCAATTCCAAATGGCATTCCCCGTGAACCAATTCAAATAGGTTCTCCATTTTCTGTGTTCTGTGTGATAGAGACTTCACCATAACAGATTAAATTGGTGTTTTTATTTTAATCAGATTTTGCTGCAGGATTTACTCGAATTAGGTTAGAAGTCGAAAAAAAGTATAATTTTAACTTGTTGATTTTCATTCTTGGAAAGCTTTTAGAATTTGTCATAAAATTGAATTCATTTTTTAATTTCAAGATGTAACTAATTCAAAAACATTATAATTTCACCAAAACATGTTGTTGAATTATGTAAGGTAAAAAATATTTAATTAATTAATTTCTTTAATATTTAACTTTATTAATAAGTGTTTTTTTAATATGTTTTTAGAATTTTATTTTAATCTCTATTTAATATTCTAGAATATTAAGATAGTTATGTTCTTTTTCTCGTTTTAATTAAATTGATTAATTAAAAATATGTTATATTTCTAAGTATTATGTGAAGTGAGCAATGGCTTTTTGAGCATGTGATATTGATAAGATGTCTTTGGCTCAAGTTATTCTGAAAAAACTTATTTACTTATCAAGAATTTCCATTATAAATTGAATAAATGCACATAGCTAAAAATCTTTTTACATGTTTTTATATATATATATATATATATATATAATAGTAATAATAATAAAGTTATAATTTAATTAGTTTTTATGATTTTATTTATTTTTAGCAATGTGAGATATACTATGAAATGTGTTTTTTGGTGTTTCTTATAGCTAGCAATTGCACCAAATATTGCAAAGGAAACACCATAAAGAAGTAGCATAGAAATAATTCAAGTGTAAGTAATATGATGTGGCCTTCTATTTATAGTTTAAAGTCATTTCATAACTTAAAAATGTAATTATATTGTTTTAATAATTAGAAGATTTAATGTAAATGTAGAAAATGACGATAAATAAATTATAATATGTAAAATATACATTTTTTGAATAGACATTGCATTTTCCTACTTGAAAAAAAAATTACTTACTATAATGCTATATTCATATTAAATTGAAAAAAATATTTAGCTCACTTTTTTCTACCAGTGCTATGAAAAGAAGGAAAGATGGAATTTGGATAACCATATAATAATATCAGAGGGCTCCTCAATCTCACACAAAACATCAACAAGAAAATAAAATGAGACTATCAAGAAAATATTTTATGAGCATAGGGAATGTAAAAAAAATTCCTAAAAACAAATAATTGTTGATGAGCTAAATAGAGATTTTCCCTTCAGATTGAATCGCCATTGCTTTTTTTGTGGATTGGTCCCATTGTGTCGTGAGCGTAGCCACCGCAGGAAGGTAATGACTGAAGAGCCAGGATATGATAGACCATTCATGGGGAATATTTTGCAAAGCCCCTCTTGAAAGGACGAGGGTGACGAGGGTGCAAAATCGACGAAGCGTTGTGGGAAGGTGTTGTTACCCCATAACTAACCCCCTTGTCTCCCTACCGTCGATTGAAAACCGTAATAGAGTTAACTAAGGATCCTTGACCCCTCAGCAGGTCCCCATATCTAACACGAGTATAGGATTGGTGAATTTCAACACATACAGCTCACAAATCTGGATAGTTCAATAAACCAAATATAAAGTCATGAGCCTAGGTTAGGGCGAAAAGAAAAATACATTTCAAATCCTTATTACCGTCGATTTCGGAAAAGAGCGGAGTATTATTCAAGAAAATCATTAACCTCAATATGCGGTGTTATTAAATCTGACCACCTCGTAAACAACCAAAAGTGAACCGAGGTTTGTTTATTCAAGAAAATCATTAACCTCAATATGCGGTGTTATTAAGTGTGACCACCTCGTAAACAACCAAAAGTGAACCGAGGTTTGTTGCAAGCGTACCAAATTGATAACACATAGACAATCATAGACAATAGTTGAAGTTAATTTGTGTAATAGTAGCTAAATAAATTTCGGGCATAGATAATGTAAAACATAGAAGTTCAATACTTAATGATGAACATATGTGAAGTAAAACAAATATTTGTACAAGGAAATGTTAAAGTTCTATTTTTAATATGTTAAAAAAAAAAAATCTGGAGGACATAGGGCTGTTACAAAAAGTTGCTTTATGGTGGGAAGAAATTAAAATTGTTCGAGAAATTAGCATAGAGGAAGTGAATTAGGAATTGTTCAATGATGAAAAAGAAAAAGAAATTAAAATTCTTCGGGAAATTAATGTAAAGGAAGTGAATTAGGAATGGTTCAATGATGAAAAAGAAAAAGAGTTTCGTGATTAGATATTACAATAATAATCCATGGATGAATTTATAACCAACTTCACATCTTTACTAAGAAATGTGTGTTATATTTGTGAGGAGAGAACTAAGGTACAACATTTTATTAGTAGTTTACCAGTTGTCATGAAGGAAAGGCTAGAGTTTGATAATATGAATATGATGAATGAAGCTATTTGAAAAGATAAAATATGCTACCATAAAATGAAACAAAATGAATAAATTAGCAAAAGTTGGCGAAGTAAGAAGGGGAAAAAAATTCAAAACAACAAGAATGAAAAAGTTGTTGGTTTTAAGAATTCACATAAAAAACATCATAACATACCTTCATAAAAGAACCAACATAGATTTAGGATTCAAAATGAAAACAGAGAACTTGAATTATCAAGTAAACAAGAACCCATTCAAACTCAAAAACCCTTGTTGCAGTGTTGGAGTTGTGGAGCGCCACTACTCCAAAAATATCATCACACAAAAGGGAAACAAACCGCTAATATCTAAGAATCATCCACCATTAAAGGGTACAAATAAATATACCAAGGATTAATGTTGGTTTGAACGATCATTAGGCCGAATATCAACCCACAATGATAGAACTTGAAGGTAAAATAGCTAACCAAGTTTGGGGTCTTTTTAATGGTCGTGGGATTCTATAGTTGCAACGAGTGGGTCTCTCCTAGTTCTCGCGGGCATGTGGCTATGATCTCAGTCTATTCCTTCCAATATGGCTAAAAAACATATGAGGTTTTCTCAACCCCTGTGAGGGTAGGGTGGCCAAAATTCTATGGGCACACTCGTTGCCAAATCTTTGGCAAACAAGGTTGCATCCGATTATCATATCTCCACCTCCCGGGATGCTAGAAAAGGTATTCGTCAATTGAAGTCTCAAGTAGTACGGGAATTGTAAACTTTCTCAGACATAAAACTGGCTATAAAGATAGCTTGTTGTCTTCTCAACATCTCGCATACCATGAGATGAAAGAACCAATATTTTCATTTTACCACTCTGCACGAGAAGATAAAGATTTTGCTTAAACAAGCTCTCAAGGAAAAAAGAGAAGACAAAAATGAAATAAACTCATTAGTCAATGATATTCGATGAATCGAAAGGCATCAAAAATATTGTCTAAGAGGGTTGGATGTTTTTATTTCGGAATCGTATAGAATGTCACGGAAAACTTTTGGGCCCTACTCGTCCAAGTGTTGTGGACCCGAAACTGGTGACTTTGTAAGATTTATAATCTTCTCTCATATTCCTTCCTATTTCTATGCTGGATTTTGTAATGGTTTTGGTGGGGTGCCTCTCAGATTCCTCGGATCATTTCGATGGCCATAATACTAATATTATTGTGTAAACGGGTTTTCTACACAAGGGCTAAAGGCCATTATCCCTTATGGATGATTTTAACAGATACATATCAACCTAATATACCAATTTCATGATTATTTTCATTTCCTTCCAATTGTATTCATGCCATCTAAACATATCTATTTGTTATCATGATTGTATTTCCCCTAACATCCTAGGCCAATGAATGAACAATTTGTGTGATAGACAATGAAATGTGGATTTTCAGTCGTGTGATCCATTCTGTTAACCACTTACCATATACTGTCTACCCAATCGATTTTCATCCAGCTAACCTATATTTTAATAAAATCGGGGAAATTTCATATTTTTTAACTCTGAAAATTTAAGAACTATAATTCAAACTCGTTCTTTTAACAAATGCCTCACAATTTGATAATTGTGAGCCATATTTATAATTTTAATAAATCCCTGCCAAATTTCAAGTTTTGGTTTTAATTGATACCTATTAAAATGACATACCGCTCTATTAAAGGTAATGCTTAGTCTAAAAAGGCCGCATTTGCACTCGGCAATGATTTTTAGAAAATCTGGTAAAAATTTGCCCAGAATCTTGTTTACAGTTGTTAAACTTTAGTATTTTGAGTGCCCTAAGGGTTTTTGATAGAGCTGAATTCATTTCCAGCATCAAAAATGGATTCTAAACACTCCAAGCACCTAATTTTTTGAGTTTTAATTGACCCGATTCCGACGGCTTTTTGCGGTCCAGACTATTTCACGAGCTTGATAGACAACTTCTTAAAGGTAATGGCAAAGAAAGTTGACGTCGCACACATTTCCATGTTTTTGGAAGTGAAAGTTGCACGAATAATGAAAATGGAAACTCCCCATCTACTGGTACTAGTAAACCTTCCTAAAGGCGCGAATGGGCGAGTAAGCGTTTAAATCCTGGAGAAGCGCGCTTACGGTAAATCTTTTATCATATCGTTCCAAAAATAACCGTGCATATCGTCACAGATCTTTTTCATCTACATGCCCACAAACTCGTACTGGTCAGCAGAATAGTGACTGAGCTTCGTCTCGTGTTTTTTTGGTATGTACATGCCAACAAACTCGTACTGGTCAGCAGAATAGGAACCTTCTTAGTCTTAAGAAAACTCACAGAATAACTTAGAAATTCTAGTAAAATTTTGAAAAATTTTGGTAAAAGTTTTTGAAAATCTTATTTAAAGTTGTTAAACTTTAGTATTTTGGTATTTTGGGTGTCCTAAAGGTTTTTGATGGTGCTGAATCCATTTCCACCATCAAAAATGCATTTCAAACATTCCAACTATGTGATTTTTTGAAAATCATTTTACCAGATTTAAAAAAAAAACTGCTATCTAGTATTTTTTTTGATCGACGAGCACATCCTTTTAATAATAAGAAATCCACACAGTTCACCCAATGGTAATCCAGGTTACCGAAACTGCGCAGCTCACCCAATCCAAATGACATTCTCGGTGAACAAATTTAAATAGGGCCTCCATTTTGATTGCGATGCAGAATCTGCATTTTTATTTATTTTTAGAAGGGGAGGGGAAGGGACGTTGAAACACATTGGCTTTACATCATGGTTTGTCTAATTTATGATGAGATTAGTAATCATTTTAAAAGTATTCATTCTGAAGGTGGATTTTTTAAATAAGTTGTTTGAGACAAGACTTATCAAAATTGGAAATTTTTTGGTCAAGATTCATGATAAGAGAGTAGACTTAGAGAAAAGCTTGAAGTTGTAACCCCTGGAGTGCCAAGTGGAACTCATTGAAATCCTTTCATTCATTTAGTCATTAATTCATTCATTGTGTCTTATAAAAACTTATTTACATATTAAGAATCTCTATCATAAAAAAAAATAAGTCTATATTACTAAAAATCTTATTACATGAATTTTTCATGTAGATGCCACCAAAATCGTACTGGTGCAGCTCGTGTTTCTTTTGGTCGGCCAACACATCCTTTTAATAATAGGAATTGCACACCGTTCACCCAACGGCAATCCAGGTGACCGAAACTGCGCAGCGCACCCATTCTAATTCCAAATGGCTTTCCCCGTGAACCAATTCAAATAGGTTCTCCATTTTCTGTTTGATAGAGACTTCACCATAACAGATTAAATTGGTGAAATTTTTTTTTATCAGATTTTGCTGCAGGTTTTACTGGAATTAGGTTCGAAATCGAAAAAAATATAATTTTAACTTGTTGATTTTCATTCTTGGAAAGTTTTTAGATTTTTTCATAAAATTAAATTCATTTTTTAACTTTAAAATGTAACTAATTTTAAAAAAATTATAATTTCACCCAAACATGTTGAATTGTGTAATTTTAAAAAAATATTTAATTAATTAATTTTTTAATATTTAATTTTATTAATAAGTGTTTTTTTAATATGTTTTCAGAATTTTAATCTAATTTTAATTTAATGTTCTAGAATATTTAGATAGCGATGTTCTCTTTCTCATTTTAATTAAATTAATTAATTAAAAAAAATTATATTTGTAAGTGTTATGTGAAGTGAGCAATGTTTTTTTGGGCATGTGATATTGATAAACAATGTCTTTATAAATATTAGACAGAGTTATCCTTAAAAAAAAAACTTATTTACTTATTAAGAATCTCCATTATAAAGAGAGAATAAATGCACATGGTTAAGAATCTTTTTACATGTTTTTTTAAATATATAAAAGTTTAAATTATAATATAATAATAATAATAATAATAAATTTATAATTTAATTAGTTTTTATGATTTTATTTATTTTTAGCAATGTGAGATATACTATGTGTTTTTTTTGTTTCTTACAACTAGCAATTCTACCAAATGTTGCAAAAGAAACACTATAAAGAAGTAGCATAGAAAAAATTCAAATGCAAGTAATATAATGTGGCTTTCTATTTATAGTTTATAGTCACTTCATAACTTAAAATGTAATTATATTATTTTAATAGTTAGAAGATTTAATACAAATGTATAAAATAACAATAAATCAGTTATAATATGTAAGATATACAAAATGTATAATGTTTTAATTAGACATTACATTTTCATATTTGAAAAAAAAAAATACAAAAATATTTAGTTCAATTTTTTTTTACTACTGCTACCAAAGCAAGGAAAGATGGAATTTGAATAACCATGTAATAATATCATAGGGCTCCTCACTCTCACACGAAACATCAACACGAAAATAAAATGAGACTATCAAGAAAATATTTTATGAGCAAGGGGATGTAAAAAAAAATCTCAAAAACAAATAATTGTTGATGAGGTTAATAGAAATTTTCCCTTCATATTGAATTACAATTATTTATTTTGTGGATTGGTCCCCACCGCAGGAAGGTAATCACTAAAGAGCCAGGGTATGATAGACTATTCATGGGGAATATTTGGAAAGCCCCTCTTGAAAGGACGAGGGTGACGAGGGTGCAAACAAAATCAACGAAGCGTTTTGGGAACGGGTAGTTACCCCATAACTAACCCCCTTGTCTCCCTACCGTTGATTGAAAACCATAATACAGTTAACTAAGGATCTTTGACACCTCAACAGGGCCCCATATCTAATACGAGTATAGGGTTGGTGAATTTCAACAAATGGCAGCCCACAAATCTCGATTGTTCGATAAACCAAATATAAAGTCATGAGCCTATGTTAGGACGAAAAAAAAAAACATGTAAAATCCTTATTACCGTCGATTTTGGAAAAGAGCTAAGTATTATTCAAGAAAATCATTAACCTAAATGTGCGGTTTTATTAAATGTGACCACCTCGTAAACAACCAAAAGTGAACCGAGGTTTTTTGCAAGGGTACCAAATTGATAACACAAAGACAATCATAGACACTAGTTGAAGTTAATTTGTGCAATAATAGCTAAATAAATTTCGGACATAGATCATGTAAAAATTAGAAGTTCAATCCTTAATGATGAACATATGTGGAGTAAAACAAATATTTGTATAAGGAAATGTTAAATTTCCATCGTTAATATAGTTTTAAAAAAAGAAGTCATTTTATGGTGGGAAGAAATTAAAATTGTTTGGGAAATTAGCGTAGAGGAAGTGAATTGGGAATGGTTTAATGACGATAAAGAAAAGGAGTTTCGTGATTAGACATTAAGAAAATAATCCATGGATGAATTTATAACTAACTTCACATCTTTATTGAGATATGTGCGCTATATTAGTGAGGAGAAAGGTAAGGTACAACATTTTATTAGTAGTTTACCAATTGTCATGAAGCAAAGGCTAGAGTTTGATAATATGAATATGATGGATGAAGCTATTTGGAAAGCTAGAATATGTTACCATAAAATGAAACAAAATGAATAAATTTGCAGAAGTTGGCGAAGTAAGAAGGGAAAAAATAAATTCAAAACATCAAGAATGTAAAAGTTGTTGGTTTTAAGAATTCACATAGAAAACATCAGAACATAACTTCATAAAAGAACAAACATGGATTTAGGATTCAAAATGAAAACATACAAGTTGAATTATCAAGCAAACAAGAACCCATTCAAACTCAGAAACCCTCGTTGCATTGTTGGAGTTGTGGAGAGCCCCACTACTCCAAAAAATGTCCTCATCACACAAAAGAAAAAAAAACCACTAATATATAGGAATCATCCACCATTAGGGAGGTATAAATAAATATACCAAGGATTAATGTTTCTTTGAACAATCATCAGGCCGAATATCAACCCGCAATGATAGAACTTGAAGGTACAATTTATAACCAAGTTGTTTCTATTTTAATAGAATCAGGCGTGAGCTTGTGTTATGTCAATCCAAAAATTGTTGAGTAATGCGATTTAAAATTTTCTGAATTTAAAAATCCTTGGTTAGTTCAACTTGATATGGAGGCTAAAATACGGGTGGCTGCTAAATTTGAACACTTTCATATTGAGATAGAAAAACAATCGAGTAAGGTAAATTTAAACATGCTATCTTTAAGATATTATGATGTGTTAATTGGAATGGATTGGTTAGAAGGACATTGGTATTTGGTGAATTGTAAAGAGAAAACGATTAGTGTCCTCAGCGAAGAAGGTGTTAGACAAGACATTCAGGGAGTTAGAAGAACCATTAAATTAAAAATTACCATAGTTACCCAGTTAAAAAATGCATCAAGAATGGTGCAAAATATATGCTATGCAAGTGGACTGTAAAAAATCAAAGGACAAGGTAACTATCTTGTAGGACATACTAGTTATTCAAGAGTTTTCTGATGTATTTCCTGAGAAAATTCCAAGACTTCCTCCTAAGAGGGATATTTATTTCACTATTTAATTACAAGGATCAAATTAAATACTTGGGCATATTATATCTTCATAAGGCATTTTTGTAGATCCCTAGAAAATAGAAACTATTATGGAATCGAATGTTCCCAACGATATTGCAAAAATTCAGTCTTTCATGGGTTTATTTGGATACTACCATCACTTTATAGAAGGTTTTTCTAGAATTTCTCACCCTATAAATTATTTGCAGAAAAAGGGAATAGCATTAAAATAAACAAGAGAATTTCAAGAAAGTTTTAAATGATTGAAGGATTTATCAACTATGGCCCTAGTGCTCAAAGCTGCAGACCCCAAAAAGGAATTTTTAGTCTTCACAGATGCCTACCAAGGTGTAGGGGGAGTCCTAATGCAAGAAGGAAAAATAATAGCATATGAGTAACATAATTTGGAATACCATGAGAAAAGATATTCAACTTACGATTTGGAATTGATTGCAGTGGTCCATGCCTTGAAGGTATGTTGACAGTAATTATTGAAGAAAATATTAATTTTAATGATGGATCATAGTAGTTTGAAAAAAAATCTTTAAGAAACCCAATCTCAATGCACGTCAAGCTAGATTGGTCAATTTTCTAAGAGAGTTTTTGTTTGATATAAAACATCTTAAAGGGAAGGAGAATCAAGTGGTTGATTCACTTAGAAGAAAAATTACATTTTTTGTATGAAATATTTTATAGTGGAATAGAATTTAAATTTTTTGATTAGAACAATATGTCACCCTAAGAGATCTGAAATATGTTTTTTTATGATAACAAGCCGAAGAAGCTCAAATTTCTGGACATATATCTCATTATGGTATATGAAAATATAATTTGTTGAATTTTAGGGGAAGAATGTATGTTCCTTATTAAATAATTGTGAAACAATTAATGTTGGATGATTTCCAGAGGAGTCCTTATGCATCCCATCCATGTTACCAAATTTTTTTCTCTCAAATAAGAAAAACTACTTTTAGCCTGGTATGAGGAAGGACATTGCTGAATATTTTGATAAATGCTTAGAGTGCCAGAAAGTTAAGGTCGATCACCAACACCCTGCTATTCTGCTCCACCCACTACTCATTCGAAAATGGAAGTGGTATATTATTACATTATATTTTATAGTAAGCTTTCCTAGATCAAAAAAAGAAAAATCATTCCATTTCAGTAGTGGTGGATAAATTGAGCAAAAAAACCCATTTTATTCCTGTCAAATTCACCTAGAATATTGTTGAAATTGCATATGTACTTTTGAAATAAATGTTATAATTTCAAGATATGCCAAACGTGGTGATTGGTTATAGGGATGTGAAATTACCTCTGCATTTTTAAAGACACTATTTACTAGAATGGGTACTCAGGTTCAGTTTAGTAGTGTGTATCACTCAAACAGATGGGCAGACTAAGCGAGTGAACCAGGTACTAGAGGATATGTTAAGAATGTATGTAATGCAACAACAAAACAAATGGGAAAAATAACATCATTGTAGGTTTAACCCTGTAAAGAAATTACCTAAAAATGAATTCTTCAAACAACAAAATAAACAGTGGCGAGAACATAAAACAAATATACAGAGATATTTCCCCCTGGATCCCAAAACCAGGACTACAAGATTTATTTTTCATCATATATTCCTTTCATTACAATTTTGATATATACATGCCAAATTATTATAAACACCAATCCATTAAACCTATATTATAACATAATCGTAGTTCCCTTGACCAAATCTAGAAAATACCATGGGCACAAAACCATCATGCCAAAAAACATGTGCAAAACCCATGCATAAAACAATGGGTAGGTCTGCCCACCATGTTTGGTTTTGGCCCCATCCTTGGGTCCACATATATATAGAAAAAATTCCATGGGCGATGCCCTAGACCTTGTGCAGGGAGGCATCCACTAGCCCTGTGACCCCCCTCTTATGCTCAGCGGAATGACAAGGGAGGGCTATTGCCTCCCTTATGACCCCCCATGCGCATGCGACTAGTTGTGGAAATAATATAACACACCCCAACATTCTCCCACTTGCTGTTTTATTTTCCACACACCGGGTCAAAGGAGAGATTAGTCACTGGTCCAGAACTACAACGCCCATTTTTCCTCTACACCAAAAAACTTCTCAGTGCTCAAAAAACTTTTCAATGCATCTGCAACATTCTTCAAACTGTCCACCTTTACAAGCAACACCTTTTCTCCTCAACCATATCCCTCTCAAAGTGATACTGAACATCAATATGATTTATCTTTGAATGATAAGAATGGTTATTTTCCAAGAAATTTTCACTTTCATTGTCACAGTCTATCCTTACAGCGGATTGTACCAAACCCGTACTTGAACACAAATTTTACAAAAGAACTACTTCCTAGCTTCCATGAAGAGCTTCAATGTATTCAACCTCTGTTGCTGAAAGAGACACTACAAACTGTCTTTTTCTCATCCAACTCACTACTCCTCCAAATATGTTAAACACATACCCACTTGTAGATATTGTATGATGTAAATATCCATCCTAGGCTGCATCTACAAAGCCATGAATGTCCAAAAATTTGTCCAATCCTAGTCTTCCTTGGTAGCACAGACCATAATCACTAGTGCCATGAAAATACCTAAGAACCCGCTTCACTAATGTTTAATTCTCCTTTACTGGTTTTGATATAAACTGCATCAATACTCCTACTACATTTGTAATGTCTGGTCTAGTACAAGCCAATGCATACATCAAGATACCAACTGCACTCACATATGAAACACAGGGCATGTACTCTTCCTCTTCTTATGTCTTGGGACATTGTTCAGCAAATAAGTTTACACCTACATGAATAGGAACCTTCTCTGGTTTACTATCCCGCATATTGTCTCGAAATACTTCCTCTGGTTTAACCATAGCATCCTCTTGTCCCAGTATCATTTAATTTACATGCCCAAAATACAGTTTGTAGCACCAAGATCCTTCATGTCAAATTTGGACAAAAATTGGGTCTTGAAATCTTGTATAATTTATTTTTCATTTCCAATCAGCCACATATCATCCACATACAAGAAAAAATTAATAACATGGTCACCAATTAATTTAAAATTCACAGTGATCCACCTTGCTTCTGGTGAAGCCAAATCCATGTATGTATGTATCAAATTTTTTATACCACGTGCATGGTGATTGATTTAACCGATACAAAGTCTTTTTTTACCTGCATACCTGTTATTTTTTACCCTTCACGGAAAATCCTTCATGTTTCTTCATGTAGATCTCTTCTTCCAGATCCACGTGAAGAAATTTTATTTTCATATCCATTTGTTCTACCTCAAAATCAAAATAATAAGTAACATATAAAAGTAATCTAATAGAAGCTAACCTGTAAATAGGAGAGAAAATCTCACCAAAATCAATTCCCGACACCTGGGAATAACATTTTGATACCAACCAAGCTTTATATTTATCCACATTTCCTTCTGCGTTCGTATTCTTCTTAAACAACCATTTGTTGCTAATGGATTTCCTTCCAGCCGACAATTCCACCAAATCCCATGCCTATTTTTTGTCCAAAGATACCATTTCATGAACCATGGCCTATTTCCATATTTTACCATCCTCTCAATACATTGCCTCCCTGACATGTATAGGATCATCATCAGCAATATATAAAGGAAAATTTGAATAGAAAGAAGATGGACTATACCTTTTTGGCTTCCTTCTCTCTGAGGCTGATCTTCTCAAAGATGGAGTCTGTGGCTCTTCCTCTTCTGATTCTTTTTCTGCTATAGATTTTGACTCCTCCTCCTTTACCTCAAACTCTATATTCTCATATCCCTTTCGTAGGAATTCATGTTTAATAACATCCTTCACCTCTCTAAACACCACATCTCAATAGTACACAACCTTCGTTGTTTCTAGGTTCCAAATATTATAACCTTTTAAACCATTTATGCACCTTTCAGATTTACTATCTAACTTGCTTATTTTCTCCTTTGGAACATGTACATATGCATAACAACCAAATACCCTCAGATCTAAAAGAGAGGTTTTCTTAGCGGTCCATACCTCATGTGGAGTATTTTCCTCCAACATTGATGAAGGTGACCTGTTAACCAACTAACATGCAGTCTCCATTGCCTCTCCCCATAATTTATGTCCTAACTTAGCACCACTAAGTATGCATATTTCCTTGTCCATCAACATCATGTTCATTCTTTCTACAACTCCATTTTTATGGAGTGTGTATGGAGTATTATTTTTCCATGCTATACAAAAATTCTTACAGAACTCTTCAAATTCCTTCTTGTAGAACTCTCCACCATTATCTTTCCTCCACACCTTTATCTTCTTTTCTATCTAGTTTTATACTAGAGCCTTAAATTATTTAAACCTATTAAAGACTTCAAATTTTTTCCTGAGGAAATATATCCAGGTATTACTTGACAAGTCACCTATAAATGATACATAATGCATAGACTTACCCAGTGATGAAATCGACACAGGTATAAACACATCATTGTTACCAAGCTCTAATAGCTCATTCAACCTCATAGCACCAGAGGGGAAACTCACCTGATTCTTCTTCCCATATACACAAATTTCACCAAAGAAGAAATCCAGAGAGAAATTAAACATAAATTATACCATACAATTACCATGTAGTATTCTAATACCCTTCTCTCCAATATGTCCAAACCTTTGATCCCATAACATGGTATTTTCTCCAGAGACCACAAGGTTTTCAGCTCCACTTTTAGGAACCATAGAACTGTTGCACCCATCAATAACATTTATACCAAAAATCTTATACAAAGTCGAATTTGAACTTCCCACATCAATACCAATTCTCCCCAAACCATCTTGGATATATCCTTATTGAATTTTTTTTTACGGGTGCATCATCCATATTCCTTATAGAAATTAGATTTATCACCAATGGAAGAATATGTATAACACCAGGAATTATTATAATTCGTCCACCATGCAACTTCATCTTTAATTTTCCACGTACGGGGATTTTTTCCTTCTTTTCATCCCCTAAGGATACTGTTATATGTCAATTTGGAAATCACTATTGAAACACAGATCAATATAAATTAGGGTCTTTGTTACTCTAAATCAATTGCTACTTTCCCTAAATAAGTCATCTCATTATTGGTTTTTATCCATGAAATTTTCACTGCTTGAAGTCCAGTTGAAATGCTCCATTGAGCCACGAATGCACCCCTAGACTACAATAAGTGCTTTGTAGATAATTTACTCCAATGCAATGCAACATTACAGAGCAGGTAGTCCCACTTGACAATGAGTTTGCATTAGGGGATTTTTTAGGTCTAAAGTGGGCCTCCTAAATAAATTATAAAATAATAGTGGAAATAATAAAATAAGATTTGATGACATAATCAAATTTTAAAGGGAAAAATGAAAAAACTACTTTTTCAACTCATATTTTCAACTTATATCCAAATTTTTTTACTCCAATTTTGAGTGGGAGTACTCATTGGATGCAAAATTTAATTCAGCATCCAAGGAGTACACATGTTGCATACTTTTGATGGGTCATGCTACATGAAAAGTGATAAATAAATGAGAAACATGATTGTAATCATGTTATTTTTTAATGTATTTCTCATTTTTCATATAGCAGGGTCCATCAAAAGTATGCAAAATGGGCACTCCTTCGATGAGGAATTAAATTTTTCATCCAATGAGTACTCCCACTTGAAATTCGAGTAAAAACTTTGGGAGATAAGTTGAAAATACGAGTTGAAAAAGCAGTTTTATTATTTTATTATTTTTTAATCTTTTTACCCTTTTACTTAAAAAATGGTGAATCATCCCCCATGGTTGAAATCATCATATTGAATCTTATTGGTTCTTATAAAGTCTATTTTTGTTGTACATTTTTCTTAGGAGGCCCATTTTAGACCTCAATTTCCCCTAATGGTCGACTGGGAGCAAATTGCTTAAAGGATTCCGGGAATCTTCCCACTTTCTAGTGGCTTCTAGAAGTTGTTCCAGCTATCATACTATTTGATAACTTCGAATATTAACATCATGGAGCCATTAAACCTCTTATCCTCCTATCCCATTTAACAAGGAAAATCCTTCATCCATTTATGGAAAATCCATTCAATGACCAATTGATGCCAAACTACCCTCATTTCTTATAAATTAAGCACTGATCATAGTGCACAAGAGAGAAAGAGTTTCAATTTTTAGATTTATGCTCGTGAGATTTTAACTCTTTGAGGTATTTTTTGCAAGTAATGTCAGGCTACTAGAGTAATGATGTTGATGTGGTGAGGATGGGACTGCGGGTGGAGTGAGTTGACATCAAATCGATGCAACTGGTTGTAACTTCTCCTTCTATATTATAATAATGAGATTTGTTCCTTTTGTAATACATGTGTTCCTGATTTTATATATGCATTTTCAAATGCAATCAATTGAATTTGATTAAGGTGAATAGATCATATGCCTTTATTTCATTTTATGTCTTCTATTAGTAATTGCAGGTACAAATCAAATGAGTTCAGTTCGATTAAGAGCGATGAAAGTGACAAAAGGGAGACGAATAATAGTGAAGGATCACAATTCAATGTTCTTCTCTTCTCTATTTATATTAAGGAATAGGTCAAGTTTCTTTCATCTGTTGTTCTAAGTGCCTCCACCACACTTAGGGAAAATTATCTATCCATATGTTTGATATTCATAAAAAAAATTATTGACTCTGCAGGGGAACTATTGATTGTCCCTGGTAGTTTTATCCTTGTTTTTCAGCCTCTAGTAGACTTTAATTTCTTCATTACAGTCATTTGAATGTGTTTTGGTGAAATAAGTGTGTTTTCTTGCCTATTTTTGAGATTCCTCTAGCCCCAATGCATTGTTGGCCTTGACACAATGCTCTGCAAAGAACTAGTGCTCTACAACGCACCGTTGTCTTAGAGATAGTGCTTTGAAACACACTCTCTCCAACTCAGGGCTGCGTTTCTCATGTGACCAACAAAAAAGCATCATATTTTTGTCGTTTACCATGAATTCCAGTGTCTTGTTTGCTGAGTTTTAAAGTGTTTGATTGCCTCTAGGGTCTAGATTCCTTCTACTATGCTTGCTCACTGTGGATGTCTATTTATTCAATATTTATTCTTGTTTTATTTGTCATCGTTTAAATAGCTCCAAAGTTTAAATTTTACATTTGATCAGTTCTTTATTTTCAAAAGAGGAATTTTCATTCTAGTCTTCATTTCTTTGGAAAGTATTGATTGATTTTTTTTGAATCTTAGTTTATTTTTTGTTCATTCACACTTAAAAGAAATTACAAATAAAGACATGAATTTTCCTATGGGATTTGTGAGCATTTCATAGGAATAGTTAGGGAATCCGCATTTAGATGTGCTCATTGTTGATTTCTTACAATATGATTTCTCTATCCATGTAGCCAAGGTTTTCATTGTCGAAATTGAATTGAAACGAATGATTATCATATTTTTTGCATTCTAGGAATGTCAAATACATCACACGGTGAACCTAAAAGGAAAATTTATAAGCAAGATCAAATTAAAATTTATCTCAATTAGCTTAAAGGAACATTTCCACTCAACAATAAAATTTAGAGGTGAACGCTACATATGTGTTATGATGTCCTAAAACATAGCAGTTTTCTTTAATTGTCTGTGATACATTCCGAGTGTGATACCCCATCCCATGTACGCAAGTATATCGAAGCTCGTCTACGTTCCATGAGTATATTAGGTGGTTTTCTACTATGAAAAGTATAAGGGGATGCTGTCACTATGATGTTTCACATTAGACATCGCTAACACGGATTGGGCCTCCACGTACCATCGAGTATATTCGTGAGGAAAACATTAGGTTGCTTACCATCCATAGGTAACCGAGTCGGATGCCTTGTACACTAATACACCAAACACATCATTCGAGGAGATTTCCTACACATACGTAATTCCTTGGTTTACTGGAGTGGTATATTGCAGTTCACATTTTCTTGGTTAACCTTGTGCCTAGAATTATCCTCTTTTTTGTTTAATTTTGTATTAAAATCAATCGACAATCGTGGAAGAATATCAACCCTTTCCCCATCATTCGCGTAGGATAGTGAATAAACCACCTTTACATCCAGAAGCTACACCTAGTGTGTGAAGGAAAGCTCATCCTACTGAGTCTGGTACCTCTGGAACCTTTCATTCTTCATATTCATCTAATTTACCAGATTCATCTTATCCTTTTAGTACTGAGTCTCGAGTCATTTCTACTGATCCTATTTTATCTACTACCATCGAGACAAAACCCTCACAGTTACCTGAGGACACTAAAGTTCAATCTAGTGAAATGGTAAATCTAGAACCCAAAGTTCTTCAACCAAACGTCGATCCAGAACCTGCCATTATTTTACCAGAGAATATTTCTCCTGAAGTTGAACAAAAAAAATTTGTTCCCGTGCCAGAATACGATCAAATGTCTCATTTTGAATAATTCGTAACTATTGAGTCTTCCTCTTTACCACAAAGTTTACTGCCTAAAATTTATCTCAGGCTTGATGGTGAAGTACTTCCACCTGGTTTGATTTAAGTAGAGGAAGAAACTCACGAAGATACAACCCCTACAACTCCAACTCATTTTTGGTCGAGGTTTTATCTTTATCCATCTTTTCCTCGTTTTACCCACACTGCTTGTATTGATCTTGCTCAGTCTCAAGTTCCCATAGGTTCTTTAGAGTATTTACTGATTTATCTAACCATGACTGAGACAACATCCCAGAATGTACCATCTGCTATAGCTGTGACGACATCTACTATTGCTACCTCTTCGATGTTTTCTACGACACCTAAGTCTCATATTTATAGTGGTCCATCTGTCCCACACAATTACCAAGCTTTAAATGGAACCTACTATGGTGCCTCCTCTAGCCCATGGACTTCTCCCATGTCATCATATGGAATTTTATCTGGCTACTCTCTTATGAGTACTGAACAACCTTATCCTTTATTGACATCATCAGCTCAATATTATGTTGGTCCATCCAATTACCATCCATCTTATCGAGTTTCTACTGGACTTCCATAATATGAAGGTTAATATGTTCAATATCCTTATAATCCATATGCTGGGGGGAAACATATGTCTGCCCTATAAGGAAGTACTTCATTTTTAGTTCAATCGTATGCTGGAATTCTTGTTTGTCGATGGCATCCTACCTTTCATGTTTAACCATAAACGGTATTGTGCCAATATCAACCAATTCAACATGTTCCATCTCTACCTAATATACCTATTATTACTATGCTGGTCATAGCTCAGCCTTCTTAGGTGGGTCCTTCAACCCTTAACCCTCAAGTTTGGGGTCTACAGACTTCGTCTTCCCAGGATGGTTTAGAACAACCGTGTGTATCGAAAAATTCACAACCACATGCTAGTTTACCCTTGTCACAGGTTTCTACTGGTCCCGTCTATTCACAACCTGGTCCAACTTACCCTGGCGGGAAAAAATCGTATTATCAAATCCCATGGCAGCCACAACCGCAATTCCAACAGTATCAAACCTATCCTAGACTTGGTGAACAAGCCTATGCTGGGTTTGGTCAACAACAAGCTTATCCAGGTACTGATCAACAAGCCTATGAAAGGTTTTGTCAAACAAATTACCCTTATCAAGGTCACCAATAACAAATTCCTTATACTCGTGCACAATGGCCTATTTCCCAGGCAATTTCATCTTACCCCAGTTACGCTCAACCAGATCTAAATAGACAGTCGTCGTCTATTTCAACTCTAGAGTTACCTGATTTAAAATAGCTCACTAATGATCCCATTCATTATTTGGCTTGGTGGATGGTGATTCCTCATAAATTACCTTCGGATATTTCGGAATTCAATGGAAACTCTGGAGAAGAGATGTCTACGCACATTATTACTTATCATTTATGGTGTTCATCAAACTCCTTGAATGATGATTTTGTTAGAATTTGGCTTTTCCAGTGACTGCTTACTAGTTTGGCTGCAAAGTGGTATATTAAATTCCAAAGAGCTTCTTTTGATAACTTCACAGCTTTAGCCACTATTTTTCTAACCCTGTTCTAGTTACCCATTACATATGAAACTGGAAAGGAACTTTTGACTAACTTTAAACAGACGAATACTACTCACATATCAGATCACATTCATGAGTGGTGTCATCTTCGTCGAGAGGTTAAAACCTTTGCTCAAAATCAAATTTTATCATAGTGGTTTATAAAGTCCCTATTTCCATCTATCATCGAGGACATGGACAAAGGAGGAGTTTCCACTGAAGAGCAAGTAATTTACCATGCCCAGTATTTGGATTTGATTTATACTCAGTTTAGCACACTCTATGATAATATTCTAAATGCACCGCGACCGAATTTTACTATTCCTACTACTCCATATGGTAAGGACTTGCATGCCGACGATGATGTGATTGGTTCTGCTACCACTAAGTCATAAAGTTGACCATTCGCTTCCACACTTGTTGTGTCCAATCAAAACCTTGTTGCATATGATCCTTCATCTTCTTCCAAAATATATGCCATGTCATCTGATAAGGGAAAACATTACAAGAAACACAGAAGTAAGAAGAAAGGGAAAGATAAGAAAAAGAAAAATTCCATCGAACAGGAAAAATGATTTGATACACTCGGTACTTCTCGGAAATCTCGTTACCCTTGTTTGATATGTAATGAGGATCATTTTACACGAGACTATCCTCACCTCTCAGAAGTATTGAAATTTCTTAGGAGTTATTTTTCATCTCCATTGGTGACAAACCCTTTTTTGAACCTGGAAACACATATGGTTTCTACAGATCCTAGTTCTAGTTCACAAGTGATTATGTTATCTGCCACTAAGTCCAAAACTGATGTTTTGGTATCCACACGATATTCCTCTTTCATCATAGAATGGTTAAGCTATAGATCAACCTACTACTTTGAATTTAAATTCTTCTAATTCAGTTCCACCGCCTATTATTCTTGAGTTAACAACAAAACTGCCAATGGGAGTCATTCATAAATGGACTTTCAACCATCTAGCTTGTGCAACTCAAAATTATAACGTAGTCGAAGATTTGGCTGAGTCACCTTCTCCTATGTCAATTCTTTAAGTTCTTCATAATTTTCCCTCCCAAAAGCACACTTTTCTATCAGCAATTGGTTGAATCGATCCGATGTACTTTAATCTCATAGTTTGTAATCATGCAAGCTATGTGCCACAATTGATAGCACAATTAGCATTTTTGATCAAAGTAAATGTCCTGAATCATGTCATTCATGTGATTATTATTAATGAAGGTTCATCTACTTGTATCATTTCTATGATTTGCTGGAAGTCACTTGGCTCACCACCTATATCACAATCACCTATGGCGTTGAAAGCATTTTATGGTCATACATATAAGCCTTGTGGAATTCTCTGTAACCTGCGAGTCGAACTAGGGGGGGAAATTGTTACTATTGAAGTTGAGGTCATTGATGGACCCCTTGACTCCAATATCTTACTAGGAATATCATGGGTTTACGCTATGGATGTTGTTGTATATACTTACTTCCACATGGTCACCTTACCCCATAAGGGAGACATCATAGTCATCGATCAACTCGCTTTCTTTGCCTTTGGTTCCCAGGAAACTGGAAGCATTTTTTTCGTTCACAGACCCTCGCCATCTCTTCAAAATATTGGTGAAGGAATATTTAAGGATTCTACCCTAATGGGAACCTTTTCATTACCGTTGCCTGTGACATTAGCGAAAATTGAAAAAATAGAAACCTACAATATGATATCTTCCACTTCGTTTGATTTATGGAAGGTTCCCAATGATTCTGAAATAGATAGGTTGTGTGTAGAAATTTTTCTAATTCTAATCGAGCTCCCATAGCAATAAATCTTTTTGGCTTGTGTGGCCAATACTGATCCTTTTTCACCAGCTGTTTAGATTGATCATTCTTTCGATTATGGTACTTATTCTAACCATTTTTCACATGTATTCTCAACTAATGAGAGAATTATGTAATCCATGATTGCGGAAGAAGAACCATGGACATATTCGCATCACAGATCTCATCTTCTAGATTACATTGAAGATATTCCAACTAAACTATATCACCGCACATTCGTTGGTTTCTTAACAAATTCCATTCCTATCCACACTGTCGATTTTGAGTGAAACACATAAAATATCAAAGAAATGATTTCTATCGATATTTTGACCAAACCTAATGTTATAGAAAAAATTCACATCAGCGCGTCGTGTTCTGCATATGAAATTGAAACTTACCTCTCTCTTTTCCATGAATTTTGTGATGTATTCACTTGGTCATATGAGGAAATTCCAGGCATCAATTCTAGTATCATTAAGCACGAGACTAAAATTTACCTTAATGTCAAATAGGTATGACAACTCCTCTATCCTATTCATCCTAATAAGTTTGTTTCCATTAAAGGAGAGGATGAAATTTTTTTGCGTGCTGGTTGTATTTACCTTGTTCCTCTTACTAATTAGGTTTCCAATATTGTTCCTGTCATGAAGAAACAAGCGAAAATTAGAGTGTGTGTTGATTATTAGGATGTTAATCATGCTTGTCCAAAGGAAAACTATCCCACTCCCTTTAACAACCAAATCACTGAAAAATGTGCCTAATGTGAAATATTTTCCTTCATGGATGGTTTTTTTGGTTACAACTTACAATTAGATCAATATTCGCCCAGAGGACCAATATAAAATAGCTTTTATCTATCCATGGGGCGCATTCACTTATAGAAAACTCCCTTTTGGTTTAAATAATGCTAGGGAAACCTTTTAGAGGGCAATGAATTATGGCTTCGATGACATCAAAGACATTGTTCAACTTTATCTGGAAGACTTAACTGCCCATACATGGAAACAGGCTGACCACCCACTACATTTGAGAGCCATATTTTAACGATTCCATCACTACAAAATACAACTCAATCCACACAAATGTGTGTTTTTTGTTGGTTCTGGTCATTTGATTGGTTTTATCGTGTCAAAATATGGAATTTGACTTGATCCCTTGAAGGTCCAGGCCATTCTAGATTTTCTAGTGCCTTCCAACCTTCTTCAGTTACATAGACTCCAAGGGAATGCTAACATTATAAGGAGATTTATTCCCAACTATGCTGAAATGGCTAAAGGATTTACTCGACTCTTGAAAAATGGGACTCCCTTTCATTATGATGAGGTTGCGCAAGCTTCTTTTGGTGGTATTAAAGATACCCTGATCCAAGCATCGTTAATGTATCCCACAAGTTATCAGAGTGATTATTTCATGTATCTCACCACTGAAGATACAACCATTTCCATGGTTCTAGTCCCGGAAGATGGTGGGATTTAACATCCAATATTTTATTTGAGTCACAATCTCAATGATACGGAAGTTAAGTACACTTATTTTCAAAATATGGCTTTGGCAGCAGTTCAAGTTGTACAAATATTTTGCCACTATATCCTACTCCGGAAGACCATTTTCATTTCATATTGCAACCCTATGACATAAATTATGTCACGTCAAATGTTGGGGAGAAAGTACTCAAAAGGGATAGTCATTTTGCAAAAATTTGATTTGGAATTCATAAAATACAAGTCAAAGAAGTCTTTGGTTTTCACTGAGCTTATCTGCGACCTTCCCTCGAGTAGCACTGAGTCTACAACAGAACCATCCATTCTAGATGAGTCTTTTTTTCTCATCACATTATCTGACCTGTGGTATGGATATTAGCTGATCTATCTCCAAACCTAAATTTTCGACCCAATATATTTCACTCGCAACAGTAATGTATTCGATACCAAGCCAAATATTATACGGTCATTAGCAATACACTTTATCATCATGGTGTCGATACTATTTTACTTAGGTGTCTCACTCATGAGGACGTCAAGAAAGTTTTAAATGATTTCCTTGATGGTACCTGTGGTGGACATTTGTTCAGTTTTTCTACTCCGCAAAATATTCTCCATGCTGGTTATTTTTGGCCTACCATATTTCACGACTGCATTCTCGCGGTCAGAAGTTGTCATCCTTGCCATATATTTGATCATAAAACCCGTGTGACGTCACCACCAATGCACCCTGTCATCGCCATAGGACCATTTTCCAAATGGGGCAATGAAGTCATGACATGTAACCCTCACTTGATCGGGTGGCATGGCTATATTTTTATCATTGTCGACTATTTTACCAAGTGGGTCGAGGCCATGCCTACATTTAACAACACAAGCAAGAAAACTTCATTGTTTTTCTTTAACCATGTGGTTACTCAGTTTGGTGTGCCGCAAGCCATAGTTCCAAATCATGGAAAGAATTTTTTCAATTATATGATGACTAAATTAACTACCAAGTTAGGACTATCGCATGATAGTTCTACCCCTCATTTTCCTCTTGCTAAGCCATCAAGAAAATTCTTAAGCAAATCCTTCAACGAATTGGGTTCATAAACAAAACTGGAATTTAATCCTGTACTTGACTTTGTGGGCTTACCAAACCTCGACGAGAAACACAACCGAATTTACTCCCTTTCAGCTGCTTTATGGTTTGGAATTTATCTTACGAATTCAATCAGAAATTACACCATTGAAACTTGCAATTGACCTACTACCTGACACTTATGATGGAAAGGAACTTCTTTTTACTCTCATCCATCTAGATGAAACACGTTGTGAAGCTGCATTGTCCAACCAAGCACATAACAGGAAAATCAAGGTGCAATATGACCGCAATGTCAATCCTCACACCTTCTCGGAAGGATGCCTAGTCTTGCTTTATGATTAAGAAGTTGATAAGATAGGAATGGGAAATTTCGAACCATTATGGCATGGCCCCTATATTTTAAAGTGTGTTATGGAAAAGGACACCTATGAGTTGGTAGATTATGATGCGATTCCATTATTGCAGCCTCAGAATGCGATGTATCTTAACGTCACTATGCTTGATTCTATGGAGTAAACATTGTATGATACTGCATATATGATTTGACTGTGTGTGTCACAATGTGTCTTTTAAAATTTTCCACGTGGTTAGTAATATGCTTTGAATTTTGTTGCAGATGTCAGAATCTTTGGAACCATTTGTTGGTTGTGTCGATGGTGCTAGCCATAGTACATAGAATCTATCTTCTACATCATGGGCAATCTTCGCTCCAAGTGGCGAGTTAGTGAATTTCCAAGGGATTTGTGTCGGTCGATCCGCCAAAAATATCGTTGAGTATAGCACATTGATCTAACTCCTCTCTGATGCCATTTCACTTGGAATTCACTGCATCACCATCAGGCTGGACTCACAACTTGTTGTACTACAACTTACGGTTGTTTATACTATCTGAAATCCAGCTATTCATTGCATGTTCCTTAGAATTTGTCTTTTGGAAAGACATTTTGTTTACATCCAATATTAACACATTTCCAGAAAATTTAACGCTTTGACTGATTCTTTAGCGAATTATGTGTTAAACATATATTTTCAACATATGTAAAGATAGATTTTCAATTCACATCACACAATTGAATGGGATTTCTCATAACCATAGAAAAACACTTAAAGTAGAATAGATATATAATCTATTTTCTTACAAAAAATTGTGTCCAAGTCATGTTGGTTACATGAATTCAAAATTTATGCAGATATATCATATCCTAAGTAGATCTAGTGGTGTCCACTATAGTAGGTTGTTGCTTGGGGTGTCATGCACAATAGCCTCATCGATCGGCTAGGCACACCAATAGTATGGAATTGCAGCCTCATCGGTAGCTACTCAATCCAGATATATGGTATCTCGACAGTAAACTACTCTACATGATGTTGTAACTCAACAAGAGTCTAGGTAAAATCCAAATCCCAAAGGACATCTCTACCAAAAATCCTCTATGTTGGTCCATGCACCTACTGTGCACAACCCACTGGTCAAATAGTACCCACATATGCATACATAAAAAATATTTATTTTAGCCTTGGAAACATAAAAAACCAAAAAATGTGTAAAAAACCCAAAAAATGAGAAAACATGGTCAAAATATTTTACCTATAGAACCCCATTGAGCACCTGCTGATAAAATCAAATATAGCTCTATGTGGAAATCCAACCCTATGTATGGATGCTCCTCTATAATGATGTGTTGTCTTCAGAGCCAGGTAAAGAATTCAATGGAGAATGAGATCCAGCATGTCTAGCCATCAACTCTACCCACTGCTGCATCCGTGAATCCCTAGGACCATCTGCACCCAGTTTCACATGTTGTGGCCGCATTAATGGAAATCACTCTAGAATGAAAGTGATCAAGATCGATCCATAGCTAAAATTCTTCACCTTTTCACTTTTCACTCATTTGTTCTTTCATCTGAGATAGTACTGCTCCATCCAAATTAAACACGACCGTCTCCAGACACTCAAGCGCATAATACATGTATGATATATTCACATCATGAAGTGTCATGTTGCGTGCTAACTTTGTGATGGTAAACAAGAGCATTCACAATGGCATATCATGTACATCCCCGATTTTTATCTTTCCATCCTTTTTAGGATATGCACCTGGCTAACAAAAATGTTGAATGTAATCCTTCACTATCTCACCTCCACAGACAAAACCTGCAAGGGAAATGGGGGCACTGCATCTCGAAAAACCTGTCATAAATTAAATATCGTCAATCAATATTCGGAGCACTTTGTACCCATTATGAAATACATGCTTTTTTGGATCCCATAAGAGAATCAAGAACTATAATAGTTCCAAATTTCCCCTCGTCCCTGATAGTCTAAAGTACTTTAGTAACCTTTAGCCTTTGAGGGCTCTCACAGTGCCAGGATCATTTAGGGAAATCGTATCCTTTTCCTCATGTTCTCTTTCTCACCATGTAATCAACATTATGATCTGATCAAAGCTTGTAATCAAGCCATAAGCTTCTTTATGATCCATTTCATGA
The DNA here is from genome assembly GCA_034641835.2 of Pinus albicaulis. Lineage (NCBI taxonomy): Eukaryota > Viridiplantae > Streptophyta > Pinopsida > Pinales > Pinaceae > Pinus > Pinus albicaulis. The sequence goes on from CM076579.1 coordinate 1,106,197,832, forward strand.
AAAAACTTGAGGATATTTTGGGCACAAAAAACAATACAAATTTCTCAATTTCCCAAAATGCACCCATATTCCCTAGAAAAAGCATTGCAGAGCACATGGGTTTCAATTTAGTTCCTCTGCAATGCACGTTTCGACATTCAAGGGTGTGTTGGTCCTAGGGCATTGTATATTTACCCTAGTAACCCCAAAACCCTAACAAAATTGCATAAAATTGAAAAAGAATGCTACCAATAGAAAGAGAAAGGTAAGATCTCTTACTTGGTCCTGATGACATGAGAAATGGTCCATATTATCTGTCACAATCAACTGCTAAAGTTCGAGGGAAAAACTAGCTCAGAACACTAAAAAATGAATGGTAAATGTGAAATGGGAAAATGAGATGGTAAATTCTTATTTCAATAGTAATTTTGATTATTTTATCCATATTTAATGAATACTATAGTTTTTACCTATTTTTTTATGATTAAAACATGTATGTTTAATCCATTTGGTGTTTCTTTGAGTAGGTTTACAACTAGTACAGTGAATTTGACGTGCATGATATTAAAATTAAATTTGACCACAAAGCACAGTTTTATTTATTTTTCAAGATATGATAAACATCGTAAAAGAAACCCCCTTGGAGTACTCTTTCATCTATTTTCAGAATCCCAAAACATGAAAAAATCTCCAATAACTTGTACTTTAGAGCTCCTAAAAGGAATTTAAACGACATCTACTCAGTATAATTTTAACCCTTTTTCGAACTAGGATAGATTATTTACGGAAAAGGAACACCCTAGTCGAACATGGCTAGGAGGTTTTCTCTGGCATTATTTTACACTTTTTTGGATTTGAGGACAAATTTACGAAAAAGAACTTGTGGAGTTTTATTTTTGTCCCTTTTTTAAACTCTCTAAAAATGAAAAAGGGTCAAGTTTTCACTATTGTTAAACTCGTTAAAAAATCAAATAGAGATATAATTTTCTATCTTTAAAAGATCGAGTTTCAGTTTCTCTAGACTCGTTAAAACATCACATAGTGATAGATTAACCCGAAGGGTGGAGTTATACATCAATCATATGTTATCCTCCTCATGATTCTTAAAAAATAAAGAGGTATCGGTCAACAATTACTGTAGAATATGGGAAAGGGATAAATCACTTTACGGTAGCAAGTTTCTCTTGAACGTGGCACTCATTCACTTCAACTTCATGGCTTTTGGGTTGGGTTATCTACCTGATGGTCTATCATACCATCCATCACTTTTTTTTGGGGTCAACGCTGCCAACTCATTCAATGTCGCCAATATGTTCAAGATAATTCACTCAGTAATTCCTCGTCCTTTGCAATACTCATAAACCTTGATTTCACGACCTCCGTCCCTAAACATTTCATCATCAGTAATATTCTATCTCTGAAATCATTAATCATATTTCATGTCGTTGATGTGGGATACATCAAGGTGCCCCTATGACGAGTCGCTTCATGTCAACATCAACTCATCATCCAGGAAGTTGACTTAGAAACACCCTTCGAGTACCTTGGAGCTTGCATACATCAATGGAAAGTTTCTCATTTTTGAGGACTGGTTGACATCACTGGCCTTTGTCCGAAATACTTTGTATGGTTTTCGACGTCAAATCAGCTATTCACACCGTGCAGAATGTACTACAGTATCTTGAGACCCATTATCATCATCGGTGGTTTCTCTCGCATCTGTAAACAACTTACATAATTGGATTGTAATCAAATGGTGTCTTCCCATGTTCGAATGTATATCACATATTCACATGGTTTGACTCATAATTAAGTGATCGAGTGAATGATATAGAAGAACCCGGATCTAGTTTCATCCATCCGAGTTGTGATTTCAAGAGTAGTACCACATCATCCATACGATATATTTACACAGATGGACATTCTATCATGTGTCTATATTTATAGATGAAAATATGATGTTATGATAGTTTATGTGCTAAGTATGGATATGCCTCCCTCAAAAATTCATGTCCAAAATGAAAAATATATCATGATATAATGTATTTTAATTGATGCACGTCACCATCCGCTTCAAATCCTACTCATCACATTGTAAATAATAACACTCAATATTATCATTTTTTACTTCATGCTTTAGTTGCAGCTACTACGGGTCAATTTGGACATCACTCCAAAAACTCAGATCAGTACAAATTAGGGTCTAACATACTCTAAATCAATTTCTAATTGCCTTAAAAAAGTCATCCCATTGTTGGTTTTTATCCATGAAAGTTTCACTGCTTGAAGTCCAGTTGAAATTCTGCATTGAGCCACCAACACACCCCAATATTGTAGTAAGTTCTTTGCAGAGCATTTAATCCTATGCAATTTAGCGTTGTAGAGCATCTAGGCCCACTTGAAAGTGCATTTGTTGACTGGGAGCGAATTTTTTAAAGGATTCCAAGAATCTTCCCACTTTCTAGTGGCTTCTAGAAGTTGTTCCAGTTATCATGATATTTGATAGCTTTGAATATGAACACCATGGAGACATTAAACCACTAATCTTCCTATCCCATTGAACAAGGAAACTTCTTTATACATTTATGGAAAAGCCATCCAATGACCAATTAATTCCCAACTACCCTCATCTCTTGTGTGATGATTTATTCTACTGTTACTACACATATTTATTGCTTAACTAATAGATGCATGATTGATAAGTTGAGTTCAATTTTGTTTCTAAAAATTTCTTCTAAAAATAAAATTATATCATTATACATAAGTTTCTTTTAGCATATGCGCGTGTATATGCGAGTTGGGTTCATCAAATCTGCATATGGAATTTGGTAAAGAAAAAGTTAAAATTATCAGTAAGCTCTAAATACTGATTCAAACCCCCCTCCCCCCGACTCAGTGTTTTTCCCAACATTTTGATCTTCATAAATTTTACTTGAGTCAATACTTATTGAACTTGTAAAAATAATAATAAAAAATAATTTTATATTATTATTAAATGACTTATTACAGCAAGGTTTTCATGCTTGGGTCATATTTATTTTAGGTCAAAGTCCTTATTATGGAATTATAGGTTTTATTATGACTCTATAGGATTATTTCATATTTAAAATGATCCATACTGGGCTTTAGAATCATACAAATAGGTCAAGTATTGAGTAAAATATGATTTATGAAGCCTCCACACAAAGTCGGCCTTAAGGTGATCAAGTCATACTCATGGCTAGGAATTCGAACTCATCTCAAGCCTATATATACAATGGAATCAAACTCACTTATAAGTATCTTACTGCAACAAAAAAAAATTATTTGGAAGCTGCAAGAAGATAAATTGTGAAGTGAAGGAGAAGGAATTTCTAGATTCGGTTTTGGGTACACTTATAGAGTTGAAGAAAATCAAATTTTTGGCACCAATCTCTCTACATTTCGATCTATAGTTTTGGATATCGAAGTTCTCAAATTTTTACTGCAACAATTGTTCCATCATGTGCTTCCAAGGTGCTGCTGCCAAGAGAAGAGGAAGCTGAAGATTTTTTTGTTGAATGTTGCTACTTGGAGAATTTGTATTGGGCCTAAATAAAAGTCCTTAAAGCTATATCAAAGTCTCTACATCAAGATAAAAGTCTCAAGAATCAAGGTCAAAGTTCCAGGTCAAAGAAAATACATCATAAAATTGCTACTGCTACCATATTTAGGAAGGATCACAAGGAAGGTTGACTTGGTGTGGAGGAAGTACGGGTCAAGGTATAGGGTCTTAAGAATCACTATTGAAGGAAGAATTACTGAGCAAGGTTTTCCCCTACAGTGGGGTTTTCCCCTAGCTACTGGCCTACATTTGGTGTCCTTGATCTATGCATATTTGCTTTGATATTTTATTTATGAAAAAATAAAAAGAAAGATAAGAAGAAAAAAATAATAAATAAATAAGATCACAAGTAAGTAATCAAGAAAAAGAATATATTTCTTCCTTTATGATTCTCTGACATCATATCAGAGCTTTGGTGAAAGAATAAAGAAAGTGGTAGTCTCAAGGACTTGATCAAGGAATTTATAAGAAGTTCACTAGAGGAAACACGTATTCACTATCTTAAAAAAATATGTCTAACACTATCAAGGGAGAGAACAAGCTTGGAGGAGCTACAAATTATATTTCTTGGAAGAAAAGGATTGAAATTATCGTTGAAAAGATCAAGGTCTTAGATTTAATCAAAGGAAATATGAAAAGGCATACAGAATAATCAAATGATCATGATAGGGTGAAGTACAAAGAAATATAATTAGCAGCTATGGATTTGATGGTTGAAGGCATAAAGGACAATATTGCCCCATTCATAAAAAATATTGATCATTATTAGGAAATGTATGAGCCTTTGTCAAAACTATTCACCATAAAAAACATTGGAAAAGTGCCAAGTCTGAAGAATGAACTAAGAACTAATAATATGGAAAAGGAAGATAATTTTTCCTATTTCTTTTTTAGGATAGAAAGGATAGGGGATGAGCTTCTTCCCATTGATGAAATAGTACCAGATAAAGAACTAGTGACTACAACCATTTTGGAAATACCACATTCTTGGGGTTCCTTGAGGAGCTATGGATAGCATGCATTCAAGAAGAATTAAGAGTCTCCATGGTAACCAAAAGTGAACAAGTTTAAAATGCTTATATTTTTCATCATAAAGGAAGATTCAGAAGAACACACCAAAGAAGAAGGTTAGGTTGTCCAAAATTGAGTGTTATCGTTGTCATAAGATGGGACACTCTTGGAGTGATTTCCCTGACAACCCTAGGAGCATGAAAAGAGACAAAGATCATGCAAACATGTCTGAAGAAACATTATCCCCCATGAAACGAAAACCAAAATAAGATTTAAGGGACTTGCACTATTAAGCCCGTTCTCTGTAATATTTAATTTGTATATTTTATGTAGTATAGGTTTAACATCTTCCTGGAAATATATTTAATTATTTTATAAGTTTTAGGTTTTCCCTCAAGATTGGGAGGGAGACCAAAAAAAATCCTCAAGATAAGTATCTCATTCCATCTATTTGTATTCATACACTTATTTAAAATTTTGATAATATTAAATACTAATCACTTGTCTACCTCTATTCCTTTTGTAGGAATAAATCTATTGGATGTTCAAGTATCATGGAGAAGGCTTCAAGGATCAAATAATAAGGCCACACAAGTAAAAAAAATTGTGAAATAATTAAAGGTATGTATTAAATATAAAGTATTGTTACTCTCTTTGAAATATCAATCTCTATGTTACTAAATGTTTCTATGTATAACTCTACTGAATCCTAAAATGATTCTTGTTTGGGATGATTCATCCCCTCATGAATCTACCCACCTTATAAACCTCTTATTTCTTATATAAATAGAACCTTAAGGAGGTTCTCTAGAAAACCATAACCTAAGGGTATGTTGATAATGTGTGAAACCCTAAGCCTATTTAGGGAGATTTATGAAGAAGTTGCTATTTGATATTGTCGAGTTTTGGATTTTGATATGATTGTGGAAGCTTTAGACATTCTTGAGTTAAAACGATTATTTTTGAAATCTGAAACCTCTAAAGCTTGATATAATAAGGGTTTTATTTGACAAATGAATTGAAAACCTAGGTTTTCGTTAGTCTAACAGCTAAAATCCTTGTTATGAAAAGTGATAGGAATGAAACCCTAGGTATATGTATTAATTTTAACTAACATATGATTTTCTTATAATGGTGATCTCCTAGATATTTGTGTTGACCTATTTTCTAGTGGTCCTAAGGATATAGGTTTGGAAACAAACCTTAGTGAAAGTTTGAAAGATCTAGGATGATTATTGAAAAGTATAGGGTCTATAAATAAATCATTGTAAAGATTAAATTCTCTAGTATGTATGTTCATTTGAATCTATATAATATATGTTGAGTATTTATAAATGGAAAAACTAGGTTTTACATCAAACCCTAGTAGAATTTAATCACAATGTTTTCCCTGAATTATAGGATTTGTATTAAACCCTGGTAGAAGATCTTCATTATATGTTTTGATAATTGATTTTGAATCTAGGGTATGCAACGAAATATAGTGAAATACAATGTATGAGTTGTAACCAATCTTGGTTGACTCTTTTGTATGAAATCTAGGATTTGTATGAATCTCTAGTGGAAAGTATAACATGTGAATTCTAAACGTGGTTAGATATCTTGCAAATATATATTGGTTCTAGGGTTTAATAAATTTTGTAGCAAGTTATATTATACCTTTGAAAGAAACATTGAAACCCTAGATAGAATGAAAGACATTGTGAAGTAGTCTAGGGTTTATGATAAAAGTCTGTAGTAAAAATGTTGAAGAGTATATGTCTCTTATTTTGGTATCTAATATGTATAAAGTTGAAAAAAACTTTCGTGATTCTGATATGGCTAATTTTATGCTTCTATATTTTTTGTTGTGCCTATTGTCTAAAGTTGTGTAGGTACATCATAAAGATGATAGTTTTATAAGTATGATGAGAGGGATCGAAGCCATGAAAGATTCTCTAAGACCTAAAGCAAGAAGTTGATATCCCTTGATTAAGAGGGAGCCTAGATCAAATAAGAAATGGTTATGGTTCTCTGCCTCATGTGTCATGCACTAGACCAGGACTCACAAACGTAACCCTTAGCGAAGAGTCATAGTCATGATTGTATAATTCTTTGGCACTGTGATAAGAAGTAAAACAAGATTTGATTGAATAATATGTTGTGAAATGAAAAGTAGGAAAGGAAAGTGTATGACGAATATTCTCTCAAAGATTCAATTGATATTCCTATTAGAATTAGTTAAAGCGCAACATCAAAACCCTGTAGGTTTTCTTTGATTATATACTTGAATATGTATTGTTGATTAGGGTTGTGTTTGTATAGGTGAATCTCTCGAAGGTTTTGATAGCATGTTGGTTATCAATCGATTTGATTGGGAGGTACTGGTTATTCTTGATTTATTGTATCAAGGAGTTATAATTCTTTGAGAGTGAGGCATTGTCTAGAAAGATATCAGGATAACATTTTGTTTTGATGTCTAATTGGGAGGGTGGAATCGGGAGGATTTTCACCTAGTTCCATTGGTTGATGGTTAGTAAGTAATACTAATTGTACCTATAGAGGTAAAAATATCTAGTCCATATTAGTCCCACTTGGATATAATTCCTTCATCATGAATCTATTCCATGGAATTGCGGTGCCTATCCTGTTGAGTGACTAATGGATAGACTTCCCTCGACAAGAATCTAGTCCATGTCATTTAAGTGTATAAATATTCTTCATATTTCATATAGTTGAGATCTACCTTCTACTATTTAGTTATGAACACCTCCCTAGTTAAGAGGGAGTGTTGAAGAATGTAAATAGGCTCGGTATTCATAAATTTTACTTTATTCAATACTTATTGTACTTTTCAAAATAATAAAGAAAATAATATTAAATTATTATTAAATGAATTATTAAAGGATGGGTTTCATGCTTGGGTCATATTTATTTTAGGTCAAATTCCCTATTGTGGAATTCAAGGTTTTATTATGAGTCTATAGGATTATTTCATATTCAAATTAATCCATATTGGGCTTTCAAATCATGCAAATATGTCAAGTATTGAGTAAAATATGATTTGTGAAGCCTCCACACCAATTTGGAATTAAGGTGATCAAGTTGTCCTCAAGTCCAAGAATTCGGGCTCATCTCAAATATAGAGTTGAATCGAACTCACTTGGAACCATCTTACTGCAAAAAAAAAAAATCGATCTCGAAGATGTAACACGAAAAATTTTTGAAGTGAAGGGGAAGGAATTTATAGATTATGTTTTGGGTACATTTATAGTGTTGAAGAAAATATAAATTTTGGAACCACTGTCTTTGCATGTCCAGCTATACTTTGGGAGATGAAATTTTTCCAATTTTTACTGCAACAGTTGTTGCATAAAGTGTTGTTTCCAAGAGAAGAGGAAGTTGAAGTTTGTTTTGTTGAATGCTGATACATGGAGAAGTTGTATTGGGCCTAAATCAAAGACTTTGAAGCTACATCGAAGTCTTTACCTCAAGATCAAAGTCTCAAGAATCAAGGTGATAGTTCCATGTCAATGAAACTACATCATAGTGATGTTACTGCTGCCATATTTAGGAAGGATCAGAAGGAAGGCTGACTTGGTGTGGAGGAAGTCTAGCTGAAGGTCTAAAGTCTAAAAAATCACTATTGAAGAAAGAATTATTGACTAGGTTTTCCCCTAGAGTGAGGTTTTTCCCTGGTTGTTGGCCTACATATGGTGTCCTTAACATATTTGTATTTTCTTTGATATTTTCTTAAGGAACGATTAAGAAGAAAGATAAGTAGAACACAATAATAACATAAGAATACCACAAGTAAATAATCAAGAAAAACAGTATCTTTCTTCCTTTATGATTCTGTAACAACCCTTTAGATTATTTTTCAAAATGTTTGATGCATATTCTAATATCTTTAAATTGTTATGCTCAAAGTAAAATACTCCTAATTTCACTTATATTTTTTTTTCATATGTGGAAAGTCCATTTCAACACTTTCTTCTAACCTTTATACAAGTTATTAATCTCAATGTGCCTCCACGTGTTCTATTCACTAGCGTTAGATGCCTCTCAATTAGCTCCCATTGCACGATTATCTGCAACCAACACTGTTAACATAAATATCTCACCATTAATCCCAATTTTGAAAAAAAACCCACACCTCAAAGGTCCTAAATTGCAAGGCGGGGAAACATATGATTTAGGATGTTAATGGAAGAAAGCAAGATGCAATTAATTTTTTGTTGAGATCTCATTTTGTAAACAAGGATAGCTTTTAGTCTCTCAAATATATTTCCCATGCTTGATTGTAATCCAAGTTCCATGGTTTCATGGTTAGATATTTTTTCTGATAATGTGAATGGTAATCTGAGGGAGTCTTGTTCTAATTGGATCTCGGTTTTACTTAATATCACTATATTTATTTTATATTATTCACTTGTGCCATTTTATTATTTGTCAATTTAGTTGTAATTGTGATTCTTGTAATGTTGATGAATGTTTGTTTCTGAGTGTACAATATTCAAAAAAATGGATCTTTAACTAATACTCACAACTTATGTTACTCTACATTTATGACATTAAAACATCCAGGACTGCTATAGCAACAAACATGAGGATTTTTTTTTATGTAAATCAAGTTAATCCCTCTTTTTTTTTGTTTTTTGAACTATTCGTATATGCCTGATTAGAAATTTTGGAGTAACATGATAGCATGAAAGCTCTTGTTTCATCTCTTTTCCATATTTAATTTTCTTGGATAATTGGTTGCTTTCTACGTCGCAGAACTATGTTCCTGATTCCTGTCGAATGCTCTATATTCATGATCCCATTTGAGCGTATATAATGGTGGAACTATGAAAGAATCAAAATTAGTGCTAGTGATTAAAAAATAGGGGTGTAAATGAGCTTAAAGCACATTTTCTAGCTTCATGGAAAGAAAAAAATATAGACAATTTCTACACTCGAAAAGAAGGTTTTCATTTTGAGGGATTTGATTCCTCTTGGTGAATGATACATCTAAAGTTAGATGTGTCTACGTTGGATATATATATATATATATATATATATTAAAAGGACATGTATCAACTTTGCATTGAGCATGAACGTAATCACACATCTCCCTCATAATGGGCTATAGAATGTAACTCTTAGCACAATAAAAGGAATTTTTTACTATAGCAAGGGTTCCCAAAATGGTTATCAAGAAATCCCCGAGAATAAGCATTTATTATATAGGAACAAAAATTATATGGCATCAAAATTTTGATATAAATATTTGTTCATTTCTGAATTAGAACACATAAATATACATATAATATTAGTTTTTGCGAAACATCAATGCCTAGAAAACTGAGGATGGAAACCCTCCTTAAAGAGTTGAAAAAGGTTAAAATGTTTAGTAACGGCCTATAAGAACAAATCCATTTAGGCTTATAGATGGTATTTAGAAAAGAACATCATTTTATTAGGAATCACAACTTCCATAACATTGATGATGAAGGTAAGCATCACCAATATTGGATGTGGATCCATCAATATTACACGAATTCCTGTAAACAACATGATACTTGAAACTTAGAGATGTTTCTTCAATTTTCATAATACCCATGTAGAAATAACCCTCATACACAGTGATACACAAATATTTACTCTCTGTATTCACATATGAGAGGTTATGCCACACATAATGTAGTACTTTTGATTCTTTTGCAGTTATTATTGTAGCTAACATCTTGTGGTTAGTTTTTAGCGTGGTATTTACTGATTTCTACTTCATATGTGAATCTCTTGCCAAATATTCCATTGTTTATTTTATTTTACATGAAATGTGTTTGATATTGGTCTTGAGAATATGAGATTGGTTTTGAAAAAATCACACAGATAAATGATTGCTTTTTTGGGGGATATAATGTGGGCTTTAAATAAAAATGGGACCTCAGTTCACATTTTTCTATGTCTATATTTAAATGTGACAATTTGTTGTAAAATTTTGGAGTTATATACTCATGTCTGTAAACCAGATAATGAGTTTTTAAAAATCATATAAAAAATAAATACAATATATAGATATATGATTTATATAATGTGATTCTTAGTATTTTTTGTGTTCTTAGTGTTGATAACATTTTTTATGCTTCTTTTTTCCTCCATAACCTATATTTTTCCCAAATTTTTCCTTCATATATCTCATATTCCCTCCATATTTGCCTAAAATTGATCATCTAAGGGAAATTTCTCATTCACTTTTTATGATTTTAGTTTTTGCGAAATTTGGCATTAAAACTAATTTTTTAGCAGAAATTATAGGATGTTGTAACTTCCCGTAATATCTCCAAGGTTTGTATATGTGTAGGAAAACTGGGTGAATTTTTAGACATGTTAGATGTTCCTTAATGTACAAGTATGGATAAATATATATCAGTTCCCAGAAAAGAGCTTCACACGTGCCTGGTCAATGCTGGTAAAACCTCACCACTTGTGTAGAAAAATACCATGTTTTTAGCCAGAAATTAGGACAGATTTTGATTTCAAAGGATTTATTAATATTTTTTAGATGTAGATATTGAATTCTACCTTATTAGTGTACTTTTTGGATATTATAAACTGATTATAGTACTTTTAGCATTTTGGTTACAAAGATTCTTGCATAAATACTCAATACATGAATAGAAACACAATGCTATTATGTTGAGGAATTTTATTTGACTGAAGTTAATATATTTGGAGTTGTTGGAAACATAAATTATGGTTTGCTAAATGTTTTGATGTTGTTACTAAAGCTTCTCTAACTGATTTTTGTATCTAAGTGTGTAAGAAAAGCAAGGAGGGATCCCATTGCCAAGCTTGTTCACTTAACTTTTATAATTGTTTGGTATTCTTTTAGATTTGTTGTAGCTTGTGTCATTATTTCTCATTATATTAACAATATTTAATTGTTGCTAAAGTTTTATAATAAATTGTGAATATATTATATATATATATATATATATATATATATATATATATATATATATATATATATATATATATATATATATATATATACTTACAATAGTAAAAGATTGTCAATGTTTCATTTTATGCGATTCATTTTTATGTCGTTTCATTTTTTCAGTGCTTAGAAAACTTAATGATCTAAGTGTTGTTATATTTTTGCAACACTATGAATGTATATCCTATAAGGGAGCTTGATTTTTACTTAATTACAACATATAAATTCATTCAGATACATTATTTGCAAAGAGTGTTTAAATTTCTGCAATTTAAGTTACTTTGACTAGCCTCTAGATATGAAATCCATATATTTTGGTATGATTATAGGTCTTATGATCACGGATTTACATTTTAATTCACACTCTAATTTAAACCTGTAAACTAAACACACACTCAGTTGTTGAGTGCATACTCCTTATAGTTCTGTTATTGTTTGTGACATCCTCTTATGTGCATCATTATGCCTGGGACATATTCAAACTGTGGAATTGGGATGGAGAACCAACTGGTTCATGTAGTCCTGAAAAGAAGTATTATGGGAACTCATGAAAAATACATCTCAAAAGAGAAGAGGAGAAATTTAAATGCATAAATTGCGTGTGATGATCCTATGATAATAGATAACATATCTTGTGGTGAACTTCATGAATATTTATTAGCAAGGGTTCTTGCACGATTTCTTGTGTCTAGCTTCTTGTATTTTCATTGAGTGTGCAAAGGATGGAATTCAATGATATAATCTCCAAGTTTTCTAAATGCTTGTTTGGAGGTCCCATTCCACTGTCGATAGTTATATACGGTATACTCCAAGTTTGATCAAGGAATTGTATATGACATAGGGCTCAAAAAAATGGCACCATATCAATCTACCCTGTTGTCTAAGAAAAAATGTGATGTGAAAACCAATGTCATATGCACGAGTACTTATTTTTTTAGTCATCTCTTGGAAATTTCATTGTGTGAAACTCTCTGAATGGACATTTTTTGATATTACCACATCTAAATATTACTCAAACCATACATGTTATTACTATGGTTGCATCTAAAAATTAATATAATGTAATACCCATATATGGTCATTTCCTAAGTTTTGTGATGAAGGTATATGATTGATCAAAAAATCACAGGACTCAACCATATATAAGTTGTAACATAAAGGAGATAAGGTATGGAAAATTATATTTCAAACCAAATTTGGCACTGATGATGGAACTATATATTTTTTGAACAAAGGAGGTAATGTAGTTGATTCATATGTCCATCAGAGTCCTTCAAATGATTATTCTTCTATCTTGACATCAAGATATGGTGGTGAAGAGATAGTACATTTTTTGAATAGTGGTGGGAAATTAGTCACTTTTAATACTCACAAAGTCTTGTGATATCAATACCCCCCTATTTTACCCTCTCCACTTTAGTATTCTCTATACATTGTGAATTGTGGGGGACGTATGTTTGTCATACTCCCCTTGGAATTTTGGAAAGTGCAAATGTGAGAATATGGGAATATAATGAGACACAACATGGGTGGGTGAAAGTCTTAGTAATACGCACTTAAATGTCTCGAAAATACTATAAAGTAAAAGATTATATCAATTATATATGTTATGACAACTCGATAATGATTTTCGTAAGTTCTGACCAATTCAACAATCAAGTGATGTGTAACACCTTGGAAAATCCATGGCTAGAATTCAACAAGTATTCTTGTTGTTGTTTGGAAATAAATTTTCAAAAAAAAACATAGCTAGCATATGGATTATAAATTCAATATTCATGTATCATAACAAAATATAAATATAAGACAAATGAGATGAATATCTTAGACTTTCAACAATTCTGAGATCCAAACCATTGTCAAGTTTACTCTATTCTCTGGTGAAGTGCATTTCCTGATTTTTTGTCAAGGATAAATACATTATATTTATGATATGTATTTTCATGTTCGAGGAATGTGATAAATATAACTTAGACTTGAAGAAAACTATTTTTTGGAGTATCAAATAATTCTTCATTAATTACATCTTGCTGAGGAACCTCAGAAAACTGGACCTTGTGCATATTTTTTCCATTTGAGTGAATAGCATCCCTCAGATAGAATACATCCAAAACAGAGTATAAATAATAACACCAACAAAAGTTTTAAATTTCAACCATCAAAACTTTCTTCTGTTCAAATGAAAAAAGAGTCACATCTACATAACATTATAGTTGTGTTTTGCTTCATAATCATAGGCCCATGGTTATATTTGAATTATTTTCCAAGAGAATTCACTAGTAAGGTATTTTATACCTTTTTGTTAGTAACAAATATCGTTCTTCATTTACAATATGGAAGTGATAAATCCATAAAATGGTTTATATGGAAGGAACATAATTAGTGCAAATCCCATGGTCATAACTAGTGAGTGTTGAAGAACCAACTAATAAATGAGTTCCGATAGTGGAAATAGCAGTGAGGTAGTTTTCCCACTAATGTTACACTTGAAATATCTTTTTTCAAGTAAAGAATAACTAAAACTGAAATGTTTCAAATCCAACAAACAAAATAAAAATCACATGAAATTAAATATCTATATACATTGTGTGGTAGATCTCAAAGTCTCTAAACACCCTTTTTTATTTTGTTCCTTGGCTAAGTCTTCCTGGTATTAGGTTGTTCCTTTGCTCATCATTTTTTCCCACTCCCTTTACCTGGAAAATATCTTGTCTTGGGGAACTCCCCTGGGCTGTGAAGTTTCAGGAAATATAGAAACTAATAAGAGTGGAAGTATTTATTTTTTCTCATATCGAAAAAAAGAAATGATCCATTATTAGCTAATCTCCAGACTACTATATGTTTCATATGATTTGAAAATCCGATATTCATGAAAATATTCATATGTAAATCTCAGTGCAAGTGAAAAAAATGAGTCGGATGTGGTTCAATAGAAGCAAAAACTATTGGAAATTTTTGGAAGCACCCTCTATAGTAAGCAAGGACCCCCCCTAGTGCTTCTTTCCATTTAGTTCACTCCATGCTTAGAAACCATACCACCAAGTTGGCCATGTGTTCAAATAGTGGAGGGAGCATCTAGATAGCTGACCATGCTACCAGGTACTACAAAATGACAAGTTTCTTACACTTTTTCTTGCATTCTACGATGCTAAGAAACCTCTTGAGGCTACCAAAAAAACCTATGTGAGACAATAGTTACCGGTAATGAGATTTTTGTGGATAGTTGGGTCCTAAATCCAATGACCACAATGATTTGGCAGCCCATATTGGTATCACCCCAACTCCTTCATAGCCTTGTTTGAGTTCTTATATAATTTTTGGGCCATAGATCGATGGACTAAATAGTATTTAAATTTTGGACTTTATGTTTCATCACTTTCACCCAAGGGTCATTCATTACGGTAATGGGATTTTTTGTTTTCCAACCCACCTAATTTACTTTTGTGGTTATTTTTTTGATCCCCTTCTTTTAAAATTCCTAATGTACATTAATTTTTCATTTAATAGTTAAAGGAAGAAATTTATTCGAAAAAATAAATGTCCTTCATATATCTAGTACATGGTATCTGGTAATCTATTATTGGCACCAAGGGATTCTATTACCATACATGAAAACCCATTACAAGTCATCAAAAATACAATCACATCAATTTTACACCATTAATAGTTAAAAAAATTTGAAAAAAAGCTAGCATGGACAAACTTGTCCAACAACTAATAGCCACAACTTTATGCAATGCACCAACACAAGTTAAAAAAAAAATATAAGAAACGCATGTGTCCCATAACTAATCATATTGTGTAAGATTCCAAACAATAAAAATTTTGATAGATCTAAAACATCTTAGTGTTCTCATTTAATACAATATTTCATCAAGAACCATAACACAAGAAATGCAGCCATTTTATTTATATTATTCACTAAAAGTAAAATACATGCCCAGACCATAAAATCCTACAAATGGAATGCATAGCTGCTTGACAATGACAAATATAAGAAACTGAAGCCCACTTGTGAATCCTGGATGGATCCACCACATAAACATCACTGTGGGGTTTTTGTCCTGGGATCAATGCTAGAACTAGCCAAGCCATGTTCTCAACCCAAACATAATAAGATAGATAATACCAGAATGCTCCCAAATTCCTAGTTTCTCTCCCTTTTTATAGGCTTCATGGACTTTCTAGAGACCTTATTTTATTATTTTTCTCAAACCAACAACAAATACCATGGGTCAACACCATGAGAAAATGCCATGGTAAGTAGCATGGATTGATTCTAGCCACTTTGAGTGGATCAATAAAGGGAATACTATAAATCCTCTAGCCCAAAAATTTCTTTTCCTCAAGCGATCCACTTCTATCCACAACAAAATCATTTTTACATTAATACAAAGATCCCATACAATCCGATGTATTGTTCCAATGCTCCATGTTGAATAGTCCTGAATGGATCCTTCAATGCCCGAATCCCAAACAATCCTTTGACCAATCCTTCCCTCAATAGATTTACCTAGATCCCAAACAATCCTTTGGCCAATCCTACCTCCAATGGATTCTCCTGGATCCCAATGCCACCTAAATCCTGGGACCTATGGGTTATGGTACCATTTCAACTCTCCATCGCTGCTGGCACCAAATTGTCCAAGCTGTAATTTTTCCTTGGCTATGGGTATCCTCCAAATAATCAACCCATAAATAGAATACCAACTCATAATATCTCGCCAATCCATACTTGGGCAAGAATGAATATCTGGAAATATACTATGTTGATGTTGTTCGATGCTTGATTCATGCTATTGTACTTGGTTATCCAACATGATGTATTTGGAGAACTCTGCCCTGCTCTTATCAATGTATAAAGGTGGGTTGTTGGTGTTGCAAGCCTTATCTATGTATTCCTGTAGAGCGCTACTATGGGACTCCCAATTGTACTCCTCATGTGGCCTTGTGAGGGACTTGAGTTGTTCCTCAATACTAGACAGCTTGGTCGATGATTTGGCACATTTCCCTATGAGTTCCTCAATTTTTTTTTCTCCTGTAAGACAGTGTCTCGGACTGTCTAGACTCTTTGGTTCAACAACATAAGATCTGTCTTGAAATGCATGATCCTCTCTTGAAAATGCATGATCCTCTCCTCATTTTATTCTCCTTAGGTGTACCCATCCTGGACCTCTTAACAAGTGAGGATAAGTTGTCCATTCTCTCTGGTTGTCAAACATGGATGTACTGGTGTAAGTTTTTCTATACCCAATTGCCCATACTCTTTATGGATGTCATTCATTGTATTTATAGATTCAACTACCACATCATCAGGAGGAATTGCATCTTTCCTTTCGTCATGTACTTTGTCAAGCTAAATTCTAAGCTTGTCCTACAAGTTTCTCTAAAGAGCATGGTGTTGCTACTCACCATTTGTACTTGATTGCTCAGATCCTTCATAGGTCCTCTCCTGAAAACCAACGAAACCATCTATGGATGAATCCCCATGATCTGAATAAGTCTCTAATTTTTCTATCCTTGTCACCTCCTTATTATCTGGACATGAATGGTCAAGTGCCCAAACTCCCTTGCATACAAATCATAAGCCTTTCCTCCTTAGTTCATTATTTTTGTCTCCACAAATCTTTGTTAGTTCCTCCTTGGTTAACTTCTTTCTAAGTATTTTTATGCTCTGTTTGATCAACCCCTCAGCTAGTTCATAAGTAGCGGGTGACGCAATTAGCTCCTTCCTCCAAATGGCCAACAATTTGGATCTCAATTGTTCGCAGATGTCCCTATCTTCTCCTAAGATCAAAGACATGATATTTTGCAAGTCTGTTTTGATGAACTTTGGATTAGCCATTTTAATTCCATTGCATAAGTATTGGATCATCTAAAGGATTAAATCATCACACTCTAGATCCAACATAAGCATACCAAATCTGAATTTCTCCATGCGTTCCAAAATTGTGCGCTTTTGGAAAAAAGTAAGAACGGTGGTGTTTTCCAGCCCTCGGAGTCCTTCTACCATTACCCAAGAATTCCTCCTCATGATGTCATCATTGTAGGGAAATAGTGGTTCTGTTGAGGCTATGATTTTACTTAGACAAGAGGCGACCGTGACTCTAACCTTCTCACAAGAATGCTCTAAGAACCTAGGTTGTATCAAAGCAATCATGGATGGCATCAAGGTCCAATTTGACCCTTCCCATTCTGATTTCTCTATCAACCTCAAAGTTGTATTTAATGTGTCTAGCTGTAGGAGAACATCTTTTGACTTTGTACCCTGCAATTTGGATCCAAGATCAAAGAGACACTTACTTTTTAGATCTTCCTTCTGGGTATCTTTTGACTGCTAAAGGATAACATGGACCTTTCAAAAAAAGGGTCTGTTTCTCTGCTCTTACTTATAATTTGTATGTTGTTGCCATCCTTGATCCATAGAAGTATTGTAGCCCAGAGAACCGACTGATATATCGTTATGTTGATTTTTGTGGCATTTCCAAAAATAAAATGACGACATTGGCATTAATGGATCTCAATACTTAGGTAATGAGAAACCTGGGAATGATCCCTGTCTAGCAATAACTTTCCAGCCTTTCAATAATGACCATATTTGCAATAAAGATATTAATCTTCCATACACATGAATAAATATCATGGGTACATTTATAATATTCCATACACATGAATAAATATCATGGGTACATTTATTCATAAGAGGCTATATACAAGCTATAAATGATTTTGTCAATCATGCATTCAAATATTCTCACAAATTTAACCTACGTACTTATAAATGATTTTCCCTTCACTTATGTCTCCCAATAAAATAATTTACTGAAAAGTAAAAATGCAACTAGGGTGATAAATATCGCCGAAGTGAGAAATGTTGGCTAGGGTGAAAAATAAATTTCACCAAAGTTCCTTGCATAAAAATCTCAGGGTGGAAGGATGCACAACTCTGATAACGCTATAAGATTCCAAACAATAAAAAATTTGATAGATCTAAAACATCTTAGTGTTCTCATTTGATACAATCTTTCATCAAGAACTAGAACACAACAATGCAGCCATTTTATTTATATTATTCATTAAAATTAAATACATGCCCAGACCATAAAATCCTATAAATGGCATGCAAAGATGCTTGACAATGACAAATATAAGAAACTGAAGCCCACTTGTGAATCCTGGATGGATCCACCACATAAACATCACCGCGGGGTTTTTGTCCTAGGATAAATGCTAGAACTGGCCAGGCCAGGTTCTCAACCCAAACATAATAAGATAGATAATACTAGAATGATCCCAAATTCCTAGCTTCTCTCCCCTTTTATAGGCTTCATGAACTTTCTATCGACCTTATTTTATTATTTTTCTCCGAAACCAACAACAAATACCATGGGTAAATACCATGAGAAAATACCATGGTAAGTACCATGGATCGATTCTATCCACTTTGACTGGATCAAGAAAGGGAATATTACATATTGTAACCACTTTGATCTAAATTAGATTAAAACAAAACCAAAGTTGAGTTACCATTGAACAAATAAAAGTATTATCATGCTCCACAACTTTGTGTACTAATGCACGGGAACCCAAAACAAATACACAAAACTCCCTCCTCACCCTAATGCCATATGGAGAAGGATATTTTGGTGCAACTGAGTCTTATCATATTCTCTTTAAATGATTGAGAACAAAATCGCTTTCAGTAGTTGAATTTTCGATTGCTATTCCAAAAAGAAACAATAACATGAGAAAATTTAAGAGTTATACCTCTACCATGATATTGTTTCTCGATGTTGCACCCAAATAGAACTAGGAATAATGACCCAAAACATACGGTGTTGGGAATATTATAGATAATTAATCATTATGCATAAATTCAATATAATTTTCAAGGTAAGGTAATGCGACAGAGTCTACAATTTTTCTTTCGATTATTATGATCTTTCCATTATTGAAAAAACACAAGTATCAACGAGTAACATGGCTTGTGCTAGAAGCCCCTTTGTTAAAAAGCCTATTCTCTCATTAGCAAAAAAGGACAAAATTATTTTATTGACATTTTGAGACATATATAAATTAAATAATGATTTCACTTAAAAAATATTTAGCCAAAAATATAAAAGATAAAACTGAGATAGACAACACCATAATTTTTTAATGGAAATCACAAGACTATGAACCAATTACTTTTCTCAAAATAAATTCTTCCATATACATGAATATATTACATTTGTCCATAAATTTCTCACCCATACAAAAAACTACAATTGTTTCCAGTTGAGGAAAAATAATACATTAACATGTTCTTCTTTAGTGAAAGAACCATGGCATGATAGATCCAAGAAAAATTATAACAACAACAAATTCTAATTCTGGGGACCTATCTTGATGTTGATCAATGATTTTTGTTGCAGTGGATGTTGATCCTATGCCATATTTGACATATACATCTGAACTTAACAATACTCTAGACATTATATCAGTAGACATCCTTTGAATGTATGCAAAGTAATCAATAGTAAGAGATTGAAATTGACAACTCCAATTTATTGCTTCCCCATCAAGGGGTTTTACATTTTCCTTACGAACCTGTTAGATTCATTTAATTTGATTACATATTAGCTCTGATTTGGTGAACACTGCAATATCATTGACATCATGTTTGTTTGTCACTTTTATTCCTCCAACAAGGGCAATGTAGTATGTGTCATTGTTTTTCGTCTTTCTCACACTTATTTCCTTATACGGATCACATTAATTTTTGCCATATTTTTAAGGGAAAATCTCACAACTTCCTGACCTGGATTTGGAAAGCGTGAATATTTAATGCATAAAATCCACTTTTGCACCATTTTTTACACCTATAAGACCTCGAAAATAAGATAACAATCAATTCATATTAGACAAGTAGGGAGTTATTTATTTATTATCCCTCAACATGTTTTTCAATGGTATATAATTGAAAAAATTAGTAATATATTCCTAATCAAATCTACCAATTTCTAGTTAATTGAACAATCATGAACCATTCCATTATTCTTTCCTTTTACGCCTTTCAAATATCATGATAAGGAAAATCAACTTAAAATGATCATACATTAGACAATCAGAAAACCATATCAACTCAACGAGAGAGAATAGGGATATATCATTCTATAGTATGTACCATTCAATCATGAGCATCAAGTACCTGCCCAACAAAAGAGAATCGAGCAAAATTGACCCAAAGGTTTCTCCAAATAAAAGTATTGCAGTATGTTGTAGTTGTAATAGATGCCAAAACTATAAACATTACTTCAAATCTAGATTTGGATGTAAAATATGCATAACTAAATGTGCAAATAAAAAAAAAATTATATGGTTTAAGTATTGTGGGCTTTAACTCTAGGCTACTATGGGAAATAAAAATCTATCCAAAAATTATTTCTTTTAAGATCAATATAAAGATATAAAGTCTTGAATATTGTGCAATGTAATGAAATAATAATTATTAATCCATCCTTAACACGAGAGAATTGACAAGAAAATATTAGATCTGTGGAAACCAACAAACACCATAAATTTACCAACCAAATAAGACCCCATTGATGGCAAGGGTTAGGTTGTTATCTTTTATCTACATATAACCCAGATGATTTTGTTGTCCTTTGTGCTAGTTCTTATAAAATTTGCAAGATGAAAGTAAAGGAAAATCACAGTTGAAAATTTCCAGGTGTCCAAAAGCTGTAAAAACAAGAAATAAAATAAAATAACAACAAAAAAATTGAGCTCCCAAGGTCTTCAACAAAGAACCACATATATTTTTGTTTCAACTTTGTTCTTAGAAAAGTTGCAAGATGAAATCATAGGAAATTCACAATCACAAGATTCTAGTTGTCCAAGAGCTTAAAGGATTAAAAATAAAGTAATAAATAGAAAACCTGAACTCCTAAGGCATACAATAGGGAAAAATAACATATTTCTCAAGTCAATTTTATGCTTATAAGAGCTGCAAGATGAAAGTATAGGATATTCACAATTTCAATATTTTAGGTGTCCATTATATTAAAGGATAGAAATTCAAATGGTAAAAAACTAAGAACTCAAGTTGCTAAGGTCTACATAAGGCCTGAGAAGCTTAATATTAAACAAAAATAACAAAAAAATGTATTGCTTGAGAACAACAAATAAAGGAAATGAATAGTAATAAAATAACTCAAACATTGTTGTTTTGTGGAACCAAGTCATATTCAATAGTATAAGTGCTTCACAAAAAAGTGCAAACAGAATGGACAACTGAAAGATATATCATTATCAAAAATTTTCTTAGAAGAGCTACAAGACGAAATAACATAATTTTCATAAAAGCGATATTATAGGTTTCCAAATTCTAAATTAAAAAATTTGAATAGCAAGCAACAAAAAAGTCGAGATCCCAATATAAAAAAAAACCTAAAAATTTCATGGAAGATAAGTATGCCCATCTTAAAGGTTAGGTCAAATGAGTGTCGAAGATTTTGAATGTTGATCATTAATTTTATAATAACTGCCTAGTGGCTCCTAGACAATATTCACTAGATCAAAACTCCATAATATGAATAAGAAAAAATGTGATGATGTGGGAAACAACACACTAAATATTTACTTTATTTACTAAAAAAGAGTAGTTAAACTTATTGTCTGAGTCAATGAATAAACCATATTTTTTCTACACAAGGAATATTAAGGAAATAAATGGGTTCTTGTTGAGCATCATTATATCAATCTCCAGAAGATTTTCATTAAAGCACACAATCCATCTTTGTCAATACCTACAACAATAAGAACAAACACTAGCAAGACCTTGGCCACATTCCTATTTAATGGTATGTTTGATCTATTTTCAAGCGAGTATTATAGATAAAATGTCCCATAAAACCATGGAATGAGAAATTCAAACAATTTTTAGCTTATCATATTTAAAAAAAGGGAAATAGATTCAACAAATCTAATGGAAATATTGAGAAAAACAGATAAACATTCCCTTTGGAAAGAAATTTATGTATGTTTTTATGCTAACCAACTTAGAGGGAGAGTGTTTTAGCCATAGATCTTATGCATGACACACTCTTCTTTTGAAATATGTTGAACTATCAATGTTATTCGAGGAATTTTTTATTAATGACTTTAACCTTTTTATTCCCACCACAATGTTGAATAAATCTAGTAAGTTTAACTACTTGCAGTTGTTGTCCCTTGAGTTACCTTTGTAGGAGATGGCATGATTAATAGTAAAAATAATGGTGAGGTGTTGGATTTTACCTACATATAAGCCAAAGTATTTGACATATGGAAACTAAATAAAATTATGGGTACCATCTAGGTCAATGAAAATAATACCTTTTTTTTTATATATATAACTCAAATCAATGGGACAATCATGATTTTTACCGCATCACATCAACTTTGAAGGTAATACGAAGCATTGTTAGAAAATAGACATGATAATATAATTTTAATAATGTAGGTTGTCAATATTTTGTTATTTATTGGTTGAAATCTATGTTCGTAGTTGGCTCCCATCTGATGAGTTTCCATTTATCTTGGTAATTGTTGTTATTATTTCCTATACTATTTGATCAGATTGATTTCTGTCTTTTGTATGTGATCACATTAATTTAGAATTATAGTATGTGAAGGCTTGTATTAACCCAGTTCAGTTTTTCATAAGGTATGAAAAATGGTTAGTTGCTATAAGAACTGTCTAGCTAGTGGGAGAATGTTTAAAACAAAGTTGAGGATTAGAATGCAGACAATGCAGAACTTCCCCCGTGTTTTTCTTTCCCCTGTTTTTGTATTGTTTTCTATGTCTTTAAATTAGTAGAAATACATTGAAACTAATACTCTCCCCCTACTTTTAACACATTTTTTTTGCCTTTAAAATAAGAAATAGGGAAATTGGAACTAATGTTCCTTCCCAAAATTTGTACATACATGGGAGCTGTATTGTTTTAAAAAATATTTTAAATAGCGACACTGAAATTGATGTGTATATTCTTGAAAATTGTACATATATAAGAGACATGGTTTCTTTAAAAACATATTAAAAAATAATTTTACCCCTTCCTACTTAGAACTAAGGTTGAAAAGTTTATGAAATTTTTGGTGCTTTGGTCACTAAGAGCTATCCACAATCCGTACTCATTATACACTAGTGTGCTACCTCAAAAATATTCCAGATGATTTCATTTTTCCATATCTTCGTGTGAATTCATGTATCCTTGATTGCTATGATAGAGGGTCTCAAGATCTTTCTTGGTAACATTTGAGGCCTTCTATCATACTTTTATCCTTTCCCTCGCCTAGAAGGAGACCTTTTCCTTAATCACCTACAATACAGAAACAAACTGGGAACTTGTGGGAAATATTGATTGGCCTGATAACTCATCAAATTATCCTATATTAGATATCAAAACTACTCTTTAGACCAATTTGGATTATATTGAAAGGGCACACCAAACATCCTACTGACTTTGTCAAATTCTATGTAAATTGGACAA
Organism: Pinus albicaulis; assembly: GCA_034641835.2. Lineage (NCBI taxonomy): Eukaryota > Viridiplantae > Streptophyta > Pinopsida > Pinales > Pinaceae > Pinus > Pinus albicaulis. The sequence goes on from CM076579.1 coordinate 1,106,221,890, forward strand.
ATGTAGCTATAGATCGATATTTTTTTTATTTGACTATAGGATAATGGGGGCACAAAATAAAAACAACCAATCCCAAATAGATGATACTAAGTGTAAATTTGATAAATATAACTTTAGAATTGTGTTGTGAACTCTACAAATATTGTTTTTTAAACTTCATTGTATTAGAAATAACTAATGGAAAAATCAAGACATTGAATGTAACTCTAATACCTACTATAACATGAATGAGTATGAATGAAATCAAAACAAAAACAAAAATCTCAAAAAAAGACCTGAAACTTCCTCCATGAAATTTGTAATACTAAAAAATTATAACTAACCCATGCCCTTATAACTACTCACTTAAATCTCCAAATAGTGGCTAAAAAAATTGGATTCGCTTCGTCAACGTGGTTGGAAAAAGAAATCTAGATGGCTTCTGCAAATCCAAAGATCGAATATCTGCTATTTATTACCAACCAATGATGAAATAACTATTTGGATGTTAAACAAAAGCACCTAATAATCATGTTAATTTTGTTTATCTTTAGTAGTTCATTTCATTCTTATCTATCATATTTTGAAAATAAAAATTATGCTCCCCAATTCCAAGAATTCATCAACACTGTAATATTATACTCACAGATTGAAGATCAACTAACATAAAATATTATTATTGTTATTCCTATTCATCCATTCTAAGTGGAATAAAATTGAGAGGCAATACTACCATGCATATGCAAAGAAAATTGTAGAGAGATGACCATAGATACATTGGATAAATGTAGTTATAAATGTATCATATTAGGTAGTTATAAATATCACTAAAAATGTAGCTACAAATTTTTAATGAGAATTAATAGCTACCTAAGAGAAACGAAGTCTAAGAAATCATGGGATACCCTCCAGATAGGCTACCAAGGCATGCAAAGGTGAAGAAAACAAAAATACAAATGATGAGAAGAGATTTTGAGATAATTTGTATGAAAGAGTATGAAAATGTAGACTCATTTTTTACACATGTAATTGGACTGGTTACTCAAATCAGGTCTCATGGTGATAAACTTGAGCAAAGGAGAAGAGGTTAGAAATTTTAAGAAGCATGCCAACAATATTTGATGCCATTGTCGTGGCCATATAAGACACAAAGGATCTCTCACAATTTTAGTGGATGAGCTTCATGCATCAATGATTTCTAATGAACACAAACTCAACAAAGCAACAAACTCCTCATTGGATCGTGCCTTTAAGACACAAGTTTCATTTGGTCAAGGTAGAGGCAGGGGAAGATCAAATTCTAGAGGAAGAGGAGGAATCCCAGACAAATGTGGAAGAGGCGACCCTTCAAGCTCAAGTGGAATGGGAAAAAATAGAAATCCAAGTGAAGACTCAATCTAGATTCAAGCACAAGATCAAAGTTATGATAAATCTCAAGTTCAATGTCATTATTGTAAGAAGTATGGTCATTATGCAAATTAATTTATAAAGAAGTAACATGACAGAAGTAACAAGCCATGTGAACATTTCACAAAATAAAATCAGAACCGACATAGCATGTTTTTGGCTTGTAATGTAGCACAAGAAAAAGAAAGGGATGTATGGTTTTTGGATTCAGGGTGTAGGAACCACATGACATTGAACATAGAAATGTTTTAAAATCTAGATAAAAGTGTGAAATTTTAAGTGACATTAGGGACTAATAGAAAAGTCTCTACCATGGGCAAAGGAAGAGTCAATATTCTAACAAAGAAGGGGGAGAAGAAGTACATTTCAAATGTTTATTTTGTACATGGTTTGAATCATAACCTTATAAGTGTTGGAAAACTCATGCAAAATGGCTACAATATATTTTTCAAAAATGATGAGTGCATAATTTTGGATAAGTCTCCAAGAAAACAATTGATTGCAAAAGTTCAGATCACAAGAAATAGAATGTTTCGTTTTAAGCTAAAATCAGATTCAAAGGAAGAAGGTGCTCAAGAACAACTATCAATGAACTAACATGAGAATGAAAGAAAATTTGTAGTTGTCAGACAAGTAAACTTTGAAGCAGAAGTTAAAGATGAAAAATTGTTATGGAATTTGAGATTTGGCCATCTTAATTTTGGAGGTTTGAATTTGTTACATAGGAAAGGCACGATGAAGGGATTTACACTCATATAAAAACCAAACAAACTATCTGAAAGATTCATCTTAGGAAAACAACATAGGGAATCATTTCTAGCAGGAAAGTGAATAAGGGCAAAGGAACCTTTGGAGATTATCCATTCAGATTGATGTGGGCCAATGCAAACACCATTAATTGGGGGAATATATTATTTTTTAATTTTCATAGATTGTTATACAAGAAATACATGGGTCTACTTTCTAAAATAGAGAAGTGACGTGTTTTAGCACTACCACCAATACAAAGCTCTTGTTGAGAAGGAAAGTGGATAATACATCAAAGTTTTGAGGACTGACAGTGGTGGTGAGTAAATCTAAAATGACTCCCTATGTTTATGCAGGGAGCATGGAATTCACAAGAAATTTAGAACAAGGTATACACCTCAGCGAAATGGTGTTGTGGAAAGAAAAAATAGGACCATTATGGAAATGGCAAGGAGTATGTTGAAGGAAACCCATTTTCCAAATGCTTATTCGAATGAAGTTGTCGCTTGTGCAAAATATATTATTAATAGGTATCCAACCAAAAGTGTCAAGAATATGGTTCTTAGAGAGGCATGGAGTGGAAGAACGCATAGTGTTACTCACATTAGAGTGTTCATATTGTGGCTTATGCACATGTCCTGAATGAATTAAGGAAGAAATTGGACAAAAAGGGGGAGAATTGCATATTTATTGGACATATTGATGAATCCAAGGCATATAAGCTCTACAATCCATCAACCAAGAAGTTAATAATTAGCAAATATGTGCAGTTCATAGAAGAGGAAGCATGGGATGGAATTTTAGAGAATACAATCAATGTGAAAATATGTATACCACATGAAGACAAAGAGGAATTGATTGCAACAAGGAATTCCTGAATGGTGACTCCTACACCTATTTAAGGTCAAAAAAAATTTCACCAAGTGACACTGTCAACAGATAATAGGATAGTGTCGCGCCGTCAATCAAGTACATCTCTAAGAACACTACAACAACCTGCAACACCATCTACCTCAAGCACAACATCAAGTGACATTTCAAGTCCATATTCTGCAAGCATAAGAAGACACCAATTTAGAAATTTTAGTGAAATTTATGATAGAAATGAAGTTGATAGTAGTGTTGGTTTGAATTCCTTATTTGCATTATTTTTTCAAGTATATGACCCAATCCATTTCTATGGTGCTGGTAAAGAATAAAATTTGGTTGTAGCAATGGATGTCGAAGAAATAGATGCAATAGAAAAGAATGACACATGGGAGATAGTGGACCTTCCGCAAGGAAAATAAGTCATTGGAGTGAAATGGGTCTATAAGAGCAAGAGAAACATTGATGGAAAGATTTAAAAGGAATAAATAACGGCTATTTCTCAAAGAATACAAGCAACAACATGGAAGAGATTATGTAGAGACATTTGTGCTAGTCACTACGATAGAGACAATGCGTACGGTGTTGTCAATTTCTACACAACATAAATGGAAAGTGTATCAAATGGATGTAAAATCAACATTCTTGAATGAGTGTTGAAAGATGAAGTATATGTTGCACAACCACCTAGTTGTGAGGCAGAAGGCCAAGAAGAAAAGAGGTATAGGTTGAGGAAATATCTTTATGGGGTGAAGCAAGCACCACGTGCATGGTATAACAAGATAGATGCTTAGTTGATCAACAATGTCTTTGACAAATGTGATGGTGAACCTACTCTCTACATAAAAGAGAGTCATGATAAGGTTATTATTGTTTTTCTATATGTAGATGATTTGATTTTTACATGGAGTGATGATTTACTCATTGTTGATTTCAAAAAAGTCATGAAAAGTGAGTTTGAAATAACTGACTTGGGATTGTTAAGGTATTTTTTGGGCATAGAAGTGAAGCAAACATAAAATGGTATTTTTATCACCCAGGCAAGGTATGTAGTGAACATTTTAGAGAGGTTTAATATGCATAACAACAAGCCCGCACAAACTCCAAGTGTCATGGGGTTGAAGTTGAGTAGGGAAGATTGCAACAAACATGTGAATCTGACATTATACAAAAGTATGATGGGCAGTTTGATGTATTTGACAACAACTAGGCTTGATATAATGTATGCAGTAAGCTTGGTGTCAAGGTTCATGGAGACACCCAAGGAGACACATTGGCAAACATCTAAAAGAATTTTAAATTATGTCAATGGGACAAAGAGTTCTGGTATTTATTTTTACCATTGCTACAATTGATTTTAGGCTAGTTGGTTACAGAGACAGTGATTGAGAAGGAAGTGTTGATTACAGAAAGAGGATTGTAAAGCATTTCAATGGGACAAAGGGGTATGATATGTTTTACAATGCTACAATTGATTTTAGGCTAGTTGGTTACACAGACAGGGATTGGGAAGGAAGTGTTGATGACCGAAAGAGCATGTCAGGATATGTTTTTCATTTAGGTTCGGAACATATTTCATAGCCCTCCACGAAGCAACCAATAGTGTCCTTGTCAACAACATAAGCTGAATATGTCGCTGCAGCAACAACAACAACATTTCAAGAAGTTTCGACGAGAAGAACGTTGAGGGATTTATGCCATGAACAAGAGGGAACACCAACTATTTTTTGTGAAAATAATTCTCCAATTGAACTATCAAAGAATTCTATTTTTAACAAGAGGACCAACCACATTGCACTATATACCATTTTATACGAGAAATTATTAAGAATTTGCAGACATCCATGTCACAAGAACAATTTTCAGATATTTTCATTGCATGTGAAAATGTTGTTTATTTCAGATATTGTTTTGGAATTGTCATTAAAAGGGAAAGTCACTGGCACGTGAAAATGTTGTTTATCTTAAATATTGTTTCGGAATTGTCAATTGAGATAATTGTGATTAAAGGAGAGTGTTGTAATGGGTAGGTAAAAATAACTTAGTTACAAGTTTTGTAGTGAATTACTCAGCAACTCATAGTGAAGTGTAAATCTCAATAAAAAGCAACTCATAGTGATGTGTAAATCTCAATAAAAAATAAAATTGTATTTTACTTGGTGAAGGATCCCGGCCTCCATATAAATATTTCTCAATGTTTTTGAAATCATAATATAAAGTGTGATTGCTTAAGATATGTTTCTGTAAATTTCACTTCTAATTTTTACCGTGCAAGCACTCTATTTTAATTTGGTCTCCTATCTATAAATTTGTTTGAAGTTTCTGCTCCATTTTAGTTGCCCATGTAAACTGTATTTTAATCTCCGCTACTATTTAAAGAGAAAGACTCCAATGCATTATCTTTCATAGAAGGTATGGTTAATATACGTAGCTACTGTTTAAAGAGAAAGACTCCCGTGTCTTACCTTTCATAGAAGCTATGGTTAATATACGTCTCTACAGGCAGGCCAGAATTTTGGACTTACCAGGATTCAAGCAACCACCTATGTTCTTCTAACTGGTAGTTCAGTAAGCTCGTTTTGCAGCGAGAATGGAGTAAGGTCGTTATGTTTCTGTTCGCGAGTTCTGTTCTGCAGCTAGAATGGAGTAAGGTCGTTTAGTTTCTGTTAGTTCTGTTCTGCACAGAGAATGGAGTTTTGTCCAGGAGTTCTGTTTTGCAGCAAGAATGGAGTAAGCTTGTTCTGTCAAGGAGTTTTGTTTTGCAGCGAGAATGGAATAAGTTAGTTCTGTTATGTCCGATTTGGAAGCATGCGTGGGAATGGGAATAAGAGCTTCGTAAGTTTGTTCTGACTAGGAGTTCTGTTTTGCAGCAAGATTGGAGTAAACTCATGATGTTCTCTCGAGGAGTTCTTGTTCTGTTCGATTTAGAAGCATGTGGGGGAATGGTGGACTACTCTCACCCAAATGCCACCCACTCCATTAGTTAGCACTCGGTAGATAAGTTGGACAGTCACATCAGATCGCCAGAAAATCTGAACGTTCTTTCATAGAGAGCGTTGGACAATCACATCAGATAGCCAGAGAATCTGAACATTCCTGCATATAGAGCTACTGATCTCAAAATTTGACAGTACAAACACTTACCAGTGAATAAAATACTACTTCCTTCAAATAATTTATTCCTTGATCACTAAGATTTGGATTGTGTTATAAATTCATTTATATATTTAAAATGCAATTTAAATAAAAAATATTACAATTTAATTAATATAGTTACATAAAAAGACAAAACTCAAAAAATCAAATCACCTTATAAAAAATCACTTTATATTAGAAAAAATTCAAAAAATATAATTTAAAGAATAACATCCATTATTTAATTTATATGTGCATCAAATTTCAAAATATATAACTGCTATGTGCACCATCAAAAAATTTAGAGTCACCATACACTGGTTGATTAAAAACATAATTACCGAACGACATCCATTATTTAACTTATCTCTCCATCAAATTCCAAAACATATAACAGCTATGTGCACCCATGAAAAATTTATAGAATGACATCAATTATTTAACTTATCTCTCCATCAGATTCCGAAATATATAACCGCTATGTCAACCCCATCAAAAATTTTAGAAGCACCATACAATGGTTGATTTCATTACCGTAACAGTCCGCGTGGCGTTGTGCGGTCGCTGCTCTCGACTACAAATCTGACAGCAATATCCCTCTTCTTCCTCCTTTACAAGTCTAAAAAGAAGTTGTTTTCCTTGGGACTCCCTGACGATGGTGAAATATAAAGGTTTTGCCACGACCAACACCTCTGAATCCGATCCGAACGGTATAATATTATGACATCCATTTTTCTTTAATCAACCACTTTCTTATTTTGACTCCTTCGTTTCAAGATCCTTCGTCTTAATTTTAATTTTAATTTTAATGGTGTTTAAAAAATTAAAATTTATAAAGTAATTTAGAAATTTTGGTAAGATTATAAAAAATTTCCATAAAATTTTTGAAAATATAAGTTATAGTAGTTAAATTTCAATATTTAAAATGTTTTAAAAGTTTTTGATCATGCTGAATTTATTTCTACTATCAAAAATGCAATTTAAACATTCCAACTAACTAATTTTTTAATTTTTTTATTCAAATCTAACCTAAAAAAAAAAACTGCTATCAAAACTCAATATATTGAGTTTGTAAAGAACTATAATAAAAAAACAAAGCATCTAGTCTCCTCTATGTAATTTTAATTCATTGACAATCAATTTTCTTATGGCATATTCGACTTCGGAAAATCTGCTATTAAAACTATTATGTTGAGTTTGTAAACAACTCCTATAATAAAAAACAAAGCATCTACTCCTCTATGTAATTTTAATTGACTGACAATCAATTTTCTTATGGTATATTCGACTTCGGAATTGAGAACTCGTGATCCTTCGCTGGAATTTCGGAAGCTCCAGATATGTAATTTTAATTTGACCAGCAATCGATTTTATTATGGCATATTCGACTTTGGAATTGAGAACTCGTGATGCTTCGCTGGAATAGCGGAAGCTCCAGAAATGTAATTTTAATTTGATCAGCAATCCATTTTATTATGGCATATTCGACTTTGGAATTGAGGACTCTTGATCCTACGCTGGAATTTCGGAAGCTCCAGAAAAACAATAAACTGTAGTGGTGTGAAACTGGCTTCTTCTCTTCAGTAGTCGGAGAGTGTTAAATATAAGGTAAACACAATGAATCAAGCATTGAGTTGTGTACAAAATTCATATGCACCAGTAACTCTCGTGTGAGAGCCCCCGTCTCGAGTCCAAGCGGTTTTCCGTATTTTATGTTAAAGTATTCCAAGAGGGTCGATAGCAGGAAAGGGATCGCATACTGAGAATCTCGAAAAAATGGAATGGTGGTAATGGTGAGAGGCACGTCCACAGGGCCGAGCCCAGAGGGGGCAAAGCAATCTGGATAAGTAAGTTTCGAATTTATATTGTCAATTTGTTTTCTTTTTCCTTGGAGAAATTGTGTAACTTGATTGACACAATCAGAAAAGACATAGACTTTCAATTCAGAAACATCATGGGGGCCGGGACAGATAAATTTTGAATTTACTATTGAAAATTTGTGATTGATTCGTGGTTTTTTATATGTTCATTCATATCTATTAATGGTAGATAGATCTTGCTGTTCACTAACCTCCACCCACCATGAGAAACATTATGAGAGACACATAAACATTGAATTTAATAATGGAAATTCGTGATTGATTTGTGGGCTTTTATTTGTTCATTCATATTTATATAGTATAAACTTTGAATTTACTAATGGAAATTCCTGTTTGATTTGTGGGTTTTTATTTGTTCATTCATATCTATAACCTTTTAATTTACTAATGTGAATTCGTGATTGATTTGTGATTTTTTATTTGTTCATTCATATCTATAAACTTTTAATTTAATAATAGAAATTCGTGATTTATTTGAATTTCTTGATTTAATTGTGGGTTTTTATTTGTTCATTCATATCTATTAATGTTAGCTGGATGGCGCTCACTAACCTTGTCTGATATCATATTTGAAAGCTCGTACTCCTTACATTCCTTCCACTGGCTCTGTCTCTCTCCTTTTGTCACACACAAGCTTCTCGTTGTCTTCCCTCCCTTTCCCATAAAGGTTACTTTCTGTACAACTTGGAGCTGTCATTTCACATCCAACTAATCATCTTCAATCCATGGTCCATACTATCTAGCAACAGCGTAACATATCAATGCCTGGATGCTTTTTGACATAATTGGAAGATAGAGATAAACTATCTCCCAAAATATTTTCTTTGGGTTTCTCTCCTGCCTTATCTGCGCAGTGAAACTATAACACAACTTTGTTTGTTTCTCGATTGAGATAGGGACGATAGAGTATTAACAAAGAATGAAGAGGATGCGTGGCTGACCGGCAATAACACCGGAATAGGTCGAGCTTCATTTAGTATTTTAGGCTACTTATTTGCACAAAGTGCAACTGAATTCATGTATATGCTACCTCGCTTCATCTGTCTATATTTATGATAGATGAAATAATTACGGTGAAATCTAGAAATATTCATCAATCCAGAGCATCACCTAATTTGTTTTGGCTACAATTTCATTCGAGAACTCCACAGTTCTTCAACCTCTGATTTTGAGCTTCAGTGCAATTAGGGTTGGAGTTCGTTATCGGCGACAAGATGATGAAATTTTCGTTGTGTTTGTAGTTTATTATATTGTGGATACAATCATTATGAAGAGCGTGATTGTTGGAATTTCTGAAGTATTCCAAACAATAGAGAAATAAAAATTTTCTAACTTCAACACAGAGATTCAATTAAAATTTGCTGGACAGAGATGGCACACAAGCAACTTCTCTTTCATTAATAAAAAAAACTATTACAAGGATATCATAGAACTTTTGTTCTCGCATTTTCAAAAAAAAAAAAAAACTGTTACCCACACAGTGCAAAAATTACTCTTTGTCCTCCTTTTTTTCTGCCTTCTGGCATTACAAAGATACAATCTTCAAATGCACATAATACAAAGTCTCACACTCTGTTTTTACACTCTGTGACTCTTTGAAAAGAAAATACACTGGAGTCATTAACTTTGCCTTCAGGCTCAATATAAAACAAAATACACAGTCGACCCTTTTTCCTTTGGGCTCTTTTTTTTTAATATGACAATATTAAAAAAACTATTGAAACATATATATATATATATATATATATATTATAAAATTAAAAGTTTATAATATATATGTATATTAACTTTATACATATATTAAAACAAAACTTTAGTCGTGGCACTTTAAAAAAAAACTTTTAACAATGGTTTTAAAGCCATATAACATACGCCGCATAAAACTTTTTAAACCAATGTTTCAATCCTTTGTGAGGGATTCCAAACTGGAAATTAAACTCCATTGTGAACTTTATCGCATAACAAATATTCCTGATGACGTGAGGGCCCAAACCCGTGTGATCGCTCTGTGATTGGTCAGCGGTGGGACTCTCGGACTCCAAACAAAAAACTAAGCTTGTATGCATAAAATTATCGCATACCAAATCTCCTCTGTGACATCATTCTAAAACCTGCGCTATAAAATCTAATTGGATACTGGTGTTGACCTCACATATTCAAAATTCAAGCAACGTGCAAGATTTAAATGCTTGTTGGTGAGTTGGTTTAATGGCGCGGCATGACAGAGTTTAAAACTGGATTGTGTGGTGTGTGAACCTAGAATGTTAAATGCAAAACACAGGCTACGATTTAGAGCTACAAAATTTAACTTGCAGAGTTTTGAAAGCTGAATTTAAAGCTGGATGGTGTGCAAACAAACTAAATTTCTTATTTGTTGTCCTCCGATACTGTTTGCTGTTGGATTTAACACTTCAACACTCCCCCTTAATTTCAACGACTGGGTTTTCTTCTTTACCCAAACACTTTCTCATATAGTTAAAACTTTTCTGCCCCAATGGTTTTGTCAAAATGTTAGCAAACTTCTCCTCTGTTCTGCAATGTTTCAAAATAATTTTACCATTGTTCATTAGCTCTCTGATGTAGTGATATTTGACATCAATGTGTTTCTTTCTCTTATGAAACACTGAATTCTTTGACAATGCTATAACTGAGCTATTGTCACAATAAATTGTTGTGCCTTTTACCTGTTCATGACATAAACTCCTCAACATTCTCCTCATCCAAACTGTTTGACATGTTGCTACTGTAGCTGCCACATACTCTGCCTCTACTGTAGATAAAGCCACAATTGGTTGTTTCTTAGAAGCCCATGAAATGGCTCCTGAACCTATATGAAAAACATAACCAGAAAAAATTTTCTGGTCGTCTATACTTCCAACCCAATCACTGTTAGTATATTCAATCAATTCAGAATTTTCTGAAGTGGGTATAAAATTCCATACCTTTTTGTTCCTTTTATATACCTCGGAATTATTTTTGCTCCTTGCCAATGTGCCTCTTTTTGCATCTCCATAAATCTGGAAATTAAATTCACAGCATGCATAATATCCAGTCTAATTGTAGTCAAATACATGAGGCTGCCAACTATGCTCTTGTACAAACTAGGATCAAAATCCTTGCTACTGTCCTCTTTGCTGAGTTTCAATCCCATCACTATAGGAGTAATCACTGTCTTGCAATCTTGCATATTAAATCTTCCAAAAGTTCATTTACATATTTAGCTTGAGAGATAAAAATTTTATGTTCATTTTACTTTACTTCTATTCCTAAGAAGTATTTCAAGAATCACATATCAGTCATCTCAAATTCATCCTTTATGACTGATTTAAAATTCTCAATGAGGTAAGCATCATTATCTGTAAATATCACATCATCAACATATAAAACAACAATCAACATCTTACCATCTTTCTCCTTGATGTATAAAGTGGATTCTACTTCACTTTTTTCAAACCCATTTTCCAGTAGATAGGCATCTACCCTACTATACCATACTCTTGGTGCTTGTTTCAGCCCATAAAAAGCTTTCTCCATTCGGCAAACTGTGTGCTCTTGGCCTTCTTTCTGATAGCCCAGAGGTTGTTCAACATAAACCTCTTCCATCAATACGCTATTTAGGAATGTTGATTTCACATCCATTTGGTAAACCTCCCACTTGTGTTGTGCTGCTATGGACAACACTGCTCTTACTATTTTCATTCTTGCAACCAGTGCAAAAGTTTCGTCATAGTCTCTACCTTGCTGCTACTTATAGCCTTTGACAACACGTTTCGCCTTCTGTCTTTCAATCTTACCTTCAGCATTTCTCTTGGTCTTATAGACCCATTTCACTCCAATAACTTCTTTTACTTTTGGGAGATCAACTAAATCCCATGTTTTGTTTTTCTCTATTGCATTCATTTCTTCATCCACAACATCTATTCATTTCTTATCTTTTATAGTTTCTTAAAAATGAATAGGATCATTTACATGACAGTACAATGCAAATAAAGAGTTCATACCTTCATTTTCTGCCTCTTGCTCATAAATCTCATTCAAATTTCTGAATCTGGTTTCTCTTTCACTTGGTATACTTGTGCTTGTATAAGCACTCAAATCTTCTCCTTGTGATGTGCTGGGAGAAGCACTGTTATCACTTCTGAAGGGTGCTCTTATTGTTGCTTGTGATGTCCATTTCTTTCCTTGTGTTGGTGGACATGGTGCTGCTAATGAGGGATGTATTTCAACCATCTCTTCCTCATTATCATCATGAGACAAACAAATTTGAACATTCACTATTGTGTTAAAGCTTCCATCTCAATCTTCTTCCTCAATGAACTACACATCTCTGTTTATTACAAACTTCTTGGTGGATGGGTTATAAAATCAATATGCCTTGGATTCTTCATTGTATTCAATAACTATGCACTTCTCCCCCTTATTGTCCAACTTCTTCCTTAGATGATCTAGAATGTGTGCATAAGCCACACAGCCAAAAACTCTCATGTGGGTGACATCTTGTCTTATGCTACTCCATGCTTCTTCCGGAACTCTATTCATTACAACTTTGGTTGGGCATCTATTCAAGACTTATTTTGCACAATGTACAACTTCAACCCAATATTCATTTGGCAAATGTTTTTCCTTCATCATGCTTCTTACCATGTCCATGATGGTCCTATTTTTCCTTTCAGCAACTCCATTTTTTTGCGGTGTATACCTTGCTGTAAATTGCTTGTGTATGCCATTTTCTTTGCAAAAACGCATAAATTATTTTGAGATATACTTTCCTCTTCTATCAGTTCTTAAAACTTTTATATGTTGTCCACTTTGTTTCTCTACAAGGGCCTTAAAGTAGCAGAATTTCTCAAACACTTCATTTTTATATTTCAAGAAATACACCCAAGTTTTTATTGTATAATCATCAATAAAAGTTTGCATATATTGGTTGCTTATTAGTGACAGTGTTTGCATTAGTCTACACAAATCTGAATGGACAATTTCTAACGGTGCCTTTTTCCTTATGCTCTTTCCTAATGGAAACTTTTCTCTGTGTTATTTTCCCAAGATGCAGCCTTCACATAGACTGTCCGGTTTCTCAATCAATGGTAGTCCCTTTACTATTCCTTTTCTATGAAACAAATTCAGACCTCCAAAGTTAAGATGTCTAAATCTCAAGTGCCATAACCAATTTTTATCTTTTTCTTCTCTTTGGAATGTCTCTTGTGTCACTGCTGCCATTTCAACTCCTTTCTTCAAATCTGTTTTCATCTTGAAAGGGAACATTTTGTTCCTTGTCATCTTCACTTGTGCAATGCATTGCTTGCTTGGTGGTTTATCCATGATGGTGCATACATAATCTTCAAAGAAAACATTGTACCCCTTTTGAATGAGATGTCCAATGCTCAACAGGTTACACTTCAGACCAGGCACATAGTATACATCTGATATGGATCTTCCTTCTCCTTTCTTTGTCAAAACATCCACTCTGCCAATTCCCATGGCAGAGACTTTACTGTATGTCCCCAATGTTACTTGAGACTTTACATTTTCATCTAACATGGAAAACATGGAAATGTTTCCAGTCATATGTTTGCTACATCCTGAATCTATAAACCATATATCTTCATCATTTTCCTCAGCCAAATTACATGCTAAAAACAAATTTTCCTGACTTTTATTTTCTTTAGTAAAATTAGCACTGGGTCTATTACCCATGTCACTCTGTTTCTTCCTACATTCGTTGGAATAATGCCCATACTTATTACAATAATGACATTGGACTTGGGATTTATCATACCTTTGTCCATGTGCTTGATTTTGTCCTCCTTGTTGGCTGTTGCCTTGGCCTTGGTTCTAATTTTGATTGCTGCCCCTTCCATTTGTATTTGTAGGGTTGTTTCTTCCTTCTCTGTTTTGGTTTCTGCCTCTTCTTTTTCTTTTGTAGTTTCCTCTACCTTGACCTCTTTCTCTTCCAAAAGACATTTGGGTCTTGAAGGCATGCTCTAAAGATGAGTTTTCTGTTCTACCCAATCTTTGTTCATGAGTCAACAATGATACATGAAGCTCATCAACAATAAAATTTGAGAGATCCTTTATCTTTTTAAGGTTGTGACTATTACATCAAACCTTGAGGGTAAGCTCCTCAACACTTTCTCCACTATTCTTCTTTCTTCAAGTGTCTCTCCATGAGACCTTATTTTGGTAACCAACCCAATCGCATGTGTGAAGAATGAGTCTATGTTATCAGACTCTTTCATGTAGAGAGTTTCAAAGTCTCTTCTCAGCAATTGTAGTTTTGTTGTTTTCACCTTCTCCATACCTTGATAGGCAGTCTGGAGGGTATCCCATGCATCCTTGGCCCTCTTAGCTACCTGCTATCATTGGAAACACACTTTCATGCACTACTTGATAGAGATAGAAGATGAATTTTTGAGTCCATAGTTCTTCCTATTCAACTGTGGAGTTGAGTATTTCCAATACTCATGATTGTGTTGGCTCCTGCCATGGCTAGCACACTGAACTGTGCTTTAAACTTGATTGTGTTTTACAATAAAACATCTCACTGCTTGAGAGTTAAACGTTGTCTTCAAAAAAAATTTCTCTGGACTGCATTTTTTAATCACAAAACAAAAACTCTGTTTTTGCAAATGCCTGGACTTTGCTGAGCCTTCACACTGCTGGAAAAATGCTTCAAAAACACCTTCTTACTTCAGTGTCTTTGACAAACTTCAAGGAGACTGGACTAGCTCTGACACCATGTTAGAATTTCTAAAGTATTCCAAACAACAAAGAAATAAAAATTCCCCAATTTCAATGCAGAGATTCAATTAAAATTTGCTAGACAGAGATGACACACAAGCAACTTCCTTTTCATTAATAAAAAAAACTATTACAAAGATGTCATAAAACTGTTGTTCTGACATTTGCAAAAAAACAAAATTCAACTGCTACTCACACAGTGCAAACACGGCTCTTTGTCGTCCTTTTAAAATGCACACAAACAATGCAATTTTAGTTTTCTACCTTCTAGCATTACAAATATATAGTCTTCAAATGCGCATAATACAGAGTCTCACACTATGTTTTTACATTATGTGACTCTTTCAAAAAAAATACGCTGCAGTCATTAAATTTGCCTTCAAGCTCAATAAATAACAAAATACACCTGGTCGACCCTTTTTCCTTTGGGCTCTTTTTTTTAATATGATACACAATATAAAAAAACCTATTGAAATATATATATATATATATATATATATATATATATATATATAAAAGTTTATAATATATATGGATATTAACTTTATACATATATTAAAACAAAATTTTAGTCGTGGCACTTTAAAACAAAATCGTTTATTAAACGTTTTTGAAGCCATATAACGTATGCGGCATAAAACTTTTTATATCAATGTTTCAATCCTTTGTCGCGGATTCCAAATCGGCAATTAAACTCGATTGCAAATTTTATGCCGTAACAAATTTTCTTGATGGCTTAAACCAGCGCAATCGCTCTGTGATTGGTCGGCAATGGGACCCCAGAGTCCAAACGAAAAACTAAGCTCATATGCATAAAATTATCGCATACCAAATCTCCTCTGTGAGTTATCCTAAAACTTGTGCGATAAAATCTGATTGGCTGCTGGTGTTGACCTGGCATATTCAAAAATTCAAGTGATGCGCAAGATTTAAACGCTAGTTGGTGAGTTTGTTTAATGGTGCGACATGGCAGAGTTTAAAACTGGATTGCGTGGTGTGTGAACCTCGAATGTTAAATGCAAAACACAAGCTACGGCTTTGAACCACAAAATTTAATTTGCAGAGTTTTGAATGCTAAATTTAAAACTGAATGGCGTGCAAACAAACCAAATTTCTGAGCTGCTGTCCTCCGATACTGTTTGCTGTTGGATTTGATACTTCAACAATGATGATGCAGTACCGCAAAGATGAATGTGAGAATATGGGAGCTTCCCTCTGCTCACAAGATTAAATTATCACCGATGGCAATAATATGATGTTTGGCGCTATCCGCTTTGAGGTTTTATAACCTAAAACTTTTCTAGCCTCTACGAAACCAATGCGATTAACTCATGCGAACTTTGCATCTGAAATTACTTCTACGTCCTTCTAATAGCATATTTAACCCTTACTCTCGTTGAAGTTCCCCATGTATTTTCAGGAGCTTCGTTTTCTTTTCCGCGTAACATGAAAGTGTGGCTTTTTGTAAGACCTTTTTCTTGACCTTCTAAGAGCTAGTATTGAATCGCGAGAACAGCGGCACATTTTTACTACCCACCGTGTTCTATTATAGAATGGCAGCACTAGCAGTGGGGATGAGGCCGATAAGCTATCAATCAAGCTTTCTCTAATGAGTCTATCCCTCCTGAGCTATGTATACATCAGATTTTGAAATCTGCCTTTAATAGAGTGTGCAGCAATATGTGAATCTTCCTAACTGCATATATTTGTTCGGATAATTTAGGCATCCAGCTTTGCTATTTACAAATGTGAAAACCCGAGCACTGCAAATTCTGATTGGAGATGCATAGACTTTTTAATGGTTTTTTCAAAGGTTCTGTAATTGTTGTTGCCTTATTTCGATTTGAATAAAGATATTTTGTTGTAACTTCGCGTTAGTGTTCAATCATATTTGAAGTTATGTTAGTGTTGAATCATTTTTGCTGAAGTATTGGAAAAGTACTATTTTTTTTCATCCGAATTACTGCTTTCGATTCTGTTACGTGGTTTGAACTTCTTTAATATTTTGGAGAAACTGGATTCATTTTTATAAAAATATCGAAGATTCTTGATCTATCGATCTCAGATGGATATTGCAATATAAATGTGAAAGATTCATGACATTACTTCATATTTTCTCAGATTTTTTTAATGATAAAAATATCAAAATTTTACGTCGTATTACTTCAGTACATTAATGCAAATGCATGCGCTGATACAATGGTGCAACTGCATGGATTTAGTTGTTGAATGATATATGATGAATGCAGGCAGATATATGACGGAAGCAGCAATGAGGAACAATTAATGAAGAAATTAGTTGTACAGTAGAATAACCAATGTCGATATACAATGCTTAGAATTTGCTCTGGCCATATTTTAAATGGAAAATTTTAAACATGTTTGAGGAGATATTTTGGAATTTAGATATAGAATATATATTAAAATTTTAAAATATATTTGTTTAGATTTATTTTTTATTTAAATTAAGTTTAGATTAATTTTAGATTAATAAGTTTTAATAATTTATATAAATTATTATTATTATGCTATAATAATTATTAAATATTAATTATGGTTATTTTTGGTGGCTAAGTTGAATGACTATTATTTTATTGGGGATTTAAATTTTTAGTAGTGACCTATTGAGCTTTGATGAATATTGTTCTAAGGATTTTAATGTTGAGAAAAAAACATTCTTGAAAATGTATAATTGTGAGTTGACATGGTATGAGCAATCTTACTATTACTTTCTTTATAAGGAAAAAAAACAATTATTACTCTAAAAAATATCTTTCATTATTAATTAAATAAATATAAATTAATTACTTATCAATTAAATAAATATAAATTAATTACTTATCAATAAATAATATATAAGTAAAACATATGTTTCCAAAATAACTATTAATTTTAATTTTCCAATTATTTAATCAAATTTAATCTCAATCATTATATATACTAAAATTTAAAAAAATATTCCGTGAATAATTTTCAATTAAATCCATATTAAAATATTAAAATAATATAAGTTTTATAAAAAAAATGTATTGTATTGGAAAGAGTAAGTCCATACGTTTTTAACTCAAAATAGTGTGTTTTTAAGCCAACTATTTTGACTTGATAGTCCATATTAAGGGAACATAATTGACAATTCAGATATTTTTATTCGTGATGCATATTGAACTATTAATATTAACAGTCATAAATTATAACATATATTTCATATTGGTTCATAACGACTATGGAGTGTTCCTAAGTTACCATTGTCAAGATTTATAATGTTGGTGTTTTATCTTATTTTTATAGTTTTTTTACTTTTCTTATTAAATAGCGATTTCCTATTTTTATAGTTTTCCTTTTGTTTTTCTTTTTAAATAGTGATTTTCTTTCTGAATGGGTTTTTAGGTTTGTATGAAAACATTGTGATAGGAGTATGTGTTTTTTCTATGGTCGATTTTGATGTATATTTTTTAATAGGTCTATTTCACTTACCTAATATATATATATATATATATATTACGAAAAAATATATCGAAAAATAAATATTATTAAAAAATATATATGAAAATATTAAGATTTAGATATTTTTTAACTATGCAATTAAATTTAAAATATTGAGATTCTAAAAAAAATTTAAAATTTCTAATTTTTTAGAAATGGAATTAAAATTAAATATTTAAATTAAAAAAAAGAAAAATAAATATCTAAATCAAAGAGTTATCATACAAAGAGTATTTTTATTTTATTACTAAAAGCATCTCTTTTAAAATCTTATTCTAAGACAACATGGCACAATGAAATTTTGAAAATCAATCTTTAAATTGATATGAAATTGGGACAGACTTCACTGACTCATTGTAGTGAATTTTAAAATCAATGTGACTCATTTCAATGAAAACTTAAAAATAACCCATGAAATTGAGAAAGTCTCCAAAAATTTATAATTAGAAAAAATAAATAAATAAAATAATATTGTTAAGAAATAAATAAAAAATTAAAATTAATACTAAAATAAAAAAAAGTTTAAAAAGTAAAAAAAAAAATTCAAACTTAAAAATGAGAAAGAAAATATAAAAAGTTATGGAAAAAAATCATAATTTTTTTAAAAATAACTACAAATAACCCATAAAAAGGAAAAATTCAAATATACAAAAAAATTGAAAATAATAAAAGAAATTTAAAAAAAATGGCCCACTAGGCTTAGAGTAGATGTCATGGTGTGTATTGTCAAGTCACTCCATGATGTAAAGGTCACTGGTTTAAAACTATGTGGGAAAAAATATGGCCATGTTATGCGTTGGTGTGGCCAAATCTAACGATGTTAAGCCTTGGTGTGGACCTAAGTCCCTACGAACCTTGGATAATTTTGAGAGCTTAGATACTTTGGATTATGGTTTCTCAAGCCATCAATCAAATTTAATATAATCCTTGGAGAACTCAAATAATTTAATATATATATATCGATGGTTTCTCCAAACCCACAACCTTTGGGGCCTAGATGGTCATATCCAGTCTAAACATCAGAGTTGTGCAGTCGTGCATTAGTCAATTCTGGGGATCAACTTATTTCCCTTGCATGAGCGCCAAAGGCTTGAGAAAGGTGGTTAAATTCGGTCATCACCACTCCAACCCACAACCCTTAGTGCTAGTGCATGGTAGCTCATCCCACCATGAGATTTTTTTAATATTATTTTGTTTTGTTGTATTTTTTTAATAACTTTTTAATTTTATTAATAAATTTTTATTTTTATTTTTTTAATATATATATATATATATATATATATTTTAAAAAAATAATCGAATATTTTTTTTAAATATGTTTTAACCATTTTTTTTCTTTCTCTCGTTTTTTTTAATTATGTTTTTTCCAAGTAGCTTAATATTTTTTAATTTTATGAGTAATTTTTTAATATTTTTTTTAGAATTTTGAAATTTATTTATTTATTTATTTTTATTTTATAACTTTTTTAGTTTTTTTTTTTCAATTTTCTTATTCTAAATTTTTTTAATTTCATTTTAAGTGTGTTTTAATTTGTTTTTCCATTTTTCTTTAAAAGAATCCAATATGTTTTTTTCTAAATATATATATTTTCTCTTTATTGTTTTTTTTTAAAATAAATTATTTTGTTATTATTATCGATATAAAATTTGTAAAGAAACAAAAAAAATTGCTATTTTTTAATTTTGTTTTCCAAATTTTCCATAAAAATTATTTATTTGAGATGTCATTTTATTTGAAATCTCAAAAAAGTTTCCAAATATGTTTTTTTAATCACATTTATATGAAAAATGTGTAATTGTTTGTGAAATGTTTAAAATTATTATTTTTTAATGATAATTATTTTATATGAATTAAAGTATTAATTTTCTTTGCAAGTATTAATTAACCATCCACACACAGACACATATATACCTAAAGCTCATTATATTATTTTAGCATTTTTTTTATATTTTACAAAAAAAAAATTGAAGAAATCATTAAAAAAAACACTATGCAAGTCAAAAACAAAAGCCACAAAATCATTTTTCAAAATCGTCATTAAAATTTTTAAAATTTAAAAAAGATGTACATGTTTAATACATAACAAAATTTATTCTCAAAAGCATTCTGCCAAAAACATGTTGGTGTCGTATCAACACTATTGAAAATAGTGATAAAAGTCATTATTTTTTTCGACCTCTTACAAAAAGAAGAAGAAGCTAGAAATCACACTTCTTGGTAATTTTGTTTTTGTTTAGTTTGTATGTTAGCTATTTTATTAGAGGTTTTCTTAATCTAAGGTAGGGTGAATCTAGGGTTGTCTATAGGCTTATTTGTTTATGGCTTATTGGATGGCCTTGTTGATGATGTTTCTTGGGTATCCATTATTTTCAAAGACTTTATAAAAATGGTTTAGTTCATGATTTAAAGTTTGGGGTGAAATATTTTGAATTTTTTTTATATTTATGATAGTAATAGGAGTCAATTTCAAAATATCTATCATGATTTTTCTTTTTTACAACTTAATATCTATTATATTTTTCTTAATAAGAAGGATGCTAAAAAAAAGTAATGATTTTTTTTCTCAATCTCAAATGTGAATTTAATGTCTTCTAAAAACATTTTGACTAGAACTGAAAGAAAAAATTGTGGTTTCTCAAACAAATTATTCATATTTCTCTTTCACTCCATTTCACGAATATGTGATCTATGTCATCTACCTATCAATCCATTCTTTTAAAGAAAAATTACATTGGAATTCCTAATGAAATCAATTTTTTAATTATTTGAAATAGATATAATATATAAATTATAACAAATATTATAAATATTTTATTAGAAATGATGAGAGCAGACATTGCACACAGGCATAACACACAATAATTATTTTCTATATATCACAATAAACAGAGATGCATCAAATATATAGTTGAACTAATTCTAATCTTAGAGAGAGAAGTTGAAAGAATCTCTCAACTTCCTCAACAACCCCAATCCAAACTAAGTAAGCATAATAAATGAGGCATTATCTCAAACACCCCTCCTTAATGCCTACATTAGAGAAATGGAGAACACACTAATTTAATACAAACATTTGTCTACCCTGGTCTTCATTAACATTTGTACCCACTCTGAGATCTCATAGACAACGCTCTTTTCTTCACCATTTTCGAGCTACCATTCAACCCATTTAAAATACACATGTTTCTGACCAGCAATGTTGAATTTGTAAAATCAAAGATTCTTGACACCCCCGAAGCAGAGTCTCGACACTGAACTATCCTATGGAAATATTTCCATTTGTGAAATAACCCCGAAGAATAAATTTCAACGGTCTATAGGAAAATATTCTAGGTACATAATATGATCAGCGATCAATCCTACAAGTGACCTTTACACAAATAAATCTCACACTGTAACCTGTAGTTGACGCTCTTGAAGCCCGAAGCACAACAAGACCCATCAACATATAACAAATTCGCACAATCAAATTAGCCAATTGTTCTCTCGGCACCGAAGAACGTTGAGAACGACTAATTTAAATAATGCTAATTTGTTCAATAATTGGTTCTTCATTATAAAATTTTACAAATTCCTCACAAAAAAAAAAAAACCAAGAATATGGAATTTCCCTCAAACTTCTTCACATACCATGCTTTGGTTGATAAATTTCGGTCCAACAGATACAGAGAAACTGTAATAGTTGTGCAGAAACCAAAAGCAGTCTTGGGAGATGACGGCAAGCCCAACAAAATCAATAATCTCAAAAAGGTAATGCGGACAAACCACAAATTCAAACAACCTTCCATGTGGGATGCATTACCCTTTCGCACCATCCTTCCGAAGCCTTGACAGCAAATAGTGATGGTACAGATTCCCACTCATGCCAACGATAAAGAGAAAAATGAATACCGAGATATATTTTATTTTGAACCTGCCCAGGTCCCAGAGCAACTGCTGAAGATCTGAAAACTGCAGACTTGAGTTTTCTTTCATTTGACTGCATAGATGTGACAATTTCCAGACGGCTTTCAATCCAGTTATTTCTGCTCCAGAACAATCCAACTCTAATGTTGAAGATCATGAACGCTGGGTGTGCGTTGAATGTTTCGATCCCCCGGAAATCAAGCAACTCCTATGACATAAGTTCAGGGTTAAGATGTGTGTGTTTCGTTACCACATAATCAAAAATTTGTTGCGGAAATGGTCTCTGCCCCAAGTGCAGTCAAGCCCTGATTTGTCACAGATTCAATGCGCTGACACTTGGAATCCTCCCCCTCAAGAACAGGCTTGCTTGGAGTTTGAAGAAATATCTCTGTCCTTTCGTTATGTTTCAAATACGATCCACGTGACACACATCGACAAGGTGGACAAAATCAACACACCAATCCAGCAACACACCGATCCACGAAAGGATAAGAGAATGACAGCTGAAGTAAATACTTCCATAAGCTCTTCAACCAATCGCCACGCCCCTATCCAAACTCACAAAAACTTTCACCTAGAAAATAAACTATCTACACTCCTACAACAGTGGTTTGACAATCATTGCTCTTACATCTTCGTGGCCATATTGTGAGGGATTTTAAGCCAGTCGAGGCTTTGATACCATATTAGAAATGACGAGAGCAGACATTGCACACAGGAATAACACACAATAATTATTTTCTATATATCACAATAAACAGAGATACATCAAATATATAGTTGAACTAATTCTAATCTTAGAGAGAGAAGTTGAGAGAATCTCTCAACTTCCTCAACAACCCCAATCCAAACTAAGTAAGCATAATAAATGAGGCATTATCTCAAACACATTTATTATAAAAGATTTAATAAATCAATTTTTTTGCCCCTCAAATTTTATGGAATGATGATGAATAAATCCACTCTTGAAACACTCCATTTACAACATTTATATTACAGTATGTACTTCAATTTTTAAAAAAAATGCCAGTTTTTCTTTTTTATCATATCTCCATGTAATTAGGAATGTACAATTTTGAATACGTTATTCGTGCATGTACATTGTGGTGCATTAGAATAACTATAAGAAAAATTTAATATTGGTATTGTATACGATCTGTATGTAATCAAGCTAATATAATTTCAAATACTCGTTCCTCCCGCACTTGTCAACGCATTGAATTAATGTTAATTCATCACGTGAATACCGCTATATGGGAACTTCCCAGTGAAACTGGAATCCCTTCAGGTAAAGCATATATATCGAAGTGTTCAATGCCTTAAAACATGTACTTCAATGATGTTGCAAAATAATTACTCCTGACAACGCACCGCACTATCTCACTGCACACAGCCTTGTCATCACCGTAATGACTTGGTTAGATTTGAAGGGCCCACCTACCTTAACCTATTCAACATCGAAGAGGAAAATTGACCGATTTAATTTTGTATAATTTGAGAAGATATGTAAGGCCGGATGGGTAGTCCGAGTAGTTGTAAGGTAGTTGTAGCTACAGATTTCATTTATTTATGTTCTGTAATTTAATGTTTAGTTTTCTATTAGTTAAGCAGGCGTACCTTTGTTCTTCTACCTGTTTGAGTTAAGTACTCTGTTGTTTGATATGTTTCTTTCAATTGGTATCAGAGCGATGTGATCTGTTACCTTCAATTGGTATCAGAGCCTAGGTATTAGAATTGAGGTTTAGAGAATTTGAGAAATTGTTGTTGTTTGTAATTTCTCGGCAAAGTGAATGTATGGATAGGCCTATGAACCTGCATAGAGAAATTTTGAAGCTGGAGCGGCATATGTACGTGATTTAGCTTGTGATACGATGGGTCTGCTATATGGATAAGGCGTGAAGTTTGAAGCTTATAGAAATGTGGTTGCATGTGATTAACTAATGTTTGTTAGATGAAATTCTTCCCTACTCAGTAGTAGTCGTAGAGGTATTGCTATTCCTATTAGAGGTATTATCATTCTCTGTCTTTCATAACATAATTCAGAGGATTATTCATAGAAAGAATGTAGTGAATGTCCCCGTGAGGCATTTTGCTTCTAAGCTTGCATTGACTGAGATGAAAAAGCAGCTCAAGGAGTTGGTTCCTTGTGGAGAATCAATGAACAATTCTTGTTTATTAAGAGAGGCAAATGATTATATTGTTTCTATCATAACTTAGTTGCCCAAATTATATTATGCTGCATTGTGAGAGCTATTTCATGGATTTCAACGGATGCTCTTGTCTCATGTGATCAAAGACTGGAAAGAGGAAACTTGGTCAAGATTTTCGACGTGTATGATCAATACTTGACCGTTCATCGAAGCATACGAAAAAAATCAACGGCTAGATACGTTCTAGTATTTCCATCTCAAACAGTGGGCAAGCCATTGTGAGGAGTTACATTGATGAAGGACTTTGTCTACATTATATATCCATCGACCATGATGTAGATTTGTACCTGCCAGCATTTTCAACTAATTCATTATGGTCAGCTAAGGCATGATGACGATGAGCAAGTTTTGAAAACAAATTTTTTATTGGAAACTCTTTTACAAATGGAGCATGTTCAAAGTGTTTTGAAAAAGGACAAGGGCTTATAAAATTTTTTTTAATGCCCCTCATGCATATGGTGAAAAGAGTTAAGCTCTAGAATGATTTTTTATTAAAATAAATATTTTTAAAATTCGTGTGTCAGGCAATATATTAAAGGATTATCAAAGATTTAATTAAAGGTTGCTCAAAGGGCTTCTTTCAAAAATGAGTTTATTATGTGGGAAAATTTTAGTGATAAATTTTTTAGAATTGTATGTTGCATGGTAGGAAGGTTTATAAATAATTTCGTGTGAAGATATTTTAAAAAAGGAAAAACAATAGAGGTTTTTAATTGAAAAGTGTTCAGGATAATTATTTGGTGTTTTTTCAACCATGAAAGTGTTTTGGATGAATTTTTTTCCTTACGTAAGCGCATGTTAAAAATCACATTTATTTCGGGGGTGATACGGAAGATATTCACATGCAGTCAGGTAAACAAATATAAGACCGAAGGAAATATTGTGGTCATGGGTCGCAAAGTAAGACTGAAGAAGATTAAGAAAATGAATCAAAACAAAGACGCAGAGATCGTTGTCATGTTTAGATAGGTTCAAGGCGGAGCCAAAGAACTGAGAAGTCTAGCAGAAGGTAGAGAAGAGATTGAGGGTGAATAGTGTAGCTCTTTGATCTTCTAACAAAACCTATGTTTAGTGGTAAACATTTTGATTTTGGATTATTAGAATGCTAAATTTTATTCGAGCTAAAGACTTAATCGAGTACTGGTCTAATAGCCCATATGATGAAGTATGCGGTGCTTTACCATTGGATTTTATCAAACATGGATTGGATGAGATGTTTTTGGGCAAGGTAGCCAAAGCTACAACTTCTAAGGAAGCATGGAAGATCCTTGAAGAAAAATTTGGTGCAAAGGGGAGTAATCAAGTCGAAGATCATAGTGTTATACACCGTGTTGAAGCAATGGTTGAAGATGAAAATGAAGATGGATATGTAACAAAAAATTTACAGAAAGAAGAATATTTTGGTGAATTTCACTTGAAGGTGGATCACAATATTGATGGTGTGTTACCAGCAGGAGTTGATTTTGGCATAGATAAGGCTGTAAGTGGTCAAGAAATTGATTCAATGGATCCAACAATTGAAATTATTGGTGTTAACTTTGATGAAGAAAAATTAACTAATGATGAGTGGTTGGAGATGATGCAACATAAAATTTTTATTGATATGTTGTTATTTGGCAAGAGAAACTCATTTGTGTCTGGAAATCAAGTGGAAGAAAACATGTTTGCAGAAGTAGAGGTGGAGAATCATGATTATGAGGGACCGACAGAGTCAAAGAAGGAAGAAGAGAAGAAAGATCTCATTCCAAATCAGAATGAACAGAACCAATATGGTTCTCAATTTTCTTTCATATAAAATTGACATTGATTTTGTGTGTGAAGTTGTTAGAAGCAACCAAGAAGAAGCAACAAAATATGAAGAAGAATTAAAGTTCCTTGTAGCATAGCTTGAAACACCATGTGTTGATGAATATTGTATAGAATATCCAGCAATGAATATTGAAGAAAACATGAATGATGTTGAAAATGAAAATGTCGGTGAAATTTCTATGTATTGGAGTCCTAAAGAGATAAAATTATATTATGAACTTATGTTGCAGCAAATAGATAATCAGAATATTGGTGATGAAGAACAAACTATAGAAGATGAGATGTGGCAGCAGTCCACATACAAGCAATTTTTTAAGAAGTAGATGACATCTATGAACATCCTAATATGATTTTTTAATGTTTTAATGATAAAAAAATATATCGCGATGGAAAAGCTGCAACATCAAATGAAGAAATTTAAATTTGGAACTTACACCAAAAAGACACGTATGAAGCAATTCAAAAGATACAATATCTGTAATAAAAGGAAAAAGAAATATAATTAAAGAGTTGATGGCAGTTTTTGTGTCATTGTAAGCCTAGCTGAGACTTAGACCAGCAGACATACTTAATTTATGTCAAGTCATGATTAAGTTGTTGATCGTAATTAAGGGGGAGTGCTAGAAATAATTACTCTTGACAGCGTACTTCATTGCCTCACTACACACCACCTTCCTTTCACCTCCATGACCTTCTTAGAATTGAAGGGGCGCAACTGTGTTAACCTATTCAGTGTTGAAGGGGAAAATTAACAAACTTAATTTCTTATAAATTGAGAAGAGATGTAAGTCCGGATGGGTAGTCCAAGTAGTTGTAAGGTAGTTGTAGCTGCAAAGTTTGATATTTGATATTTTGTAAATTAATTCTTAGTTTCCTGATTAGTTAAACTGTCATAGCTTTGTTCTTCTGCCTGTTTGACTTATGTACTCGGCAGTTTTCTTTATGTCTTTCAGCTGGTATTAGAGCATTGTGCTGTGTTACCTTCAAATGATTAAGTTACACAAAATACTCATCATTAACATATGACTCAAAATGAAAATGAGGAGCACCATGGATTAGTGAAGATGATGAGTTCTCAAAAACTGAAATAATGTATGGCCCTTGCTACCCAAATTTATAGAGTCCAACACTCACCACAAACTCAATGTCTCTGACTGATTGAAGTGTCATTTTCTCTGGTTTTATTTTCTCTCTTATGTGTTCTGTTCTAGAGTGAAAATACCTTATGTTTCACAATTTAAAAAATAAATAAATATAGTCATATTCCTGGATATAATGACAATTATGGATATAATAATAACGCTGGAGGGTGGCTACCTCTCTTGGATGTTTTGTTCTTTTTTTGTTTGTCTCATAAATTTTAATCAGAATGGTTATGAAGTATTATCATGATGATCGATGGTATTTCACCTAGTTCAGATACCATTTAGATGTTGATGGTGTTCTTTCTTTGTTTGTCTCAAAAAATTGTAATAACAATGCTTATAAAGTATTATCACAATGAACAATTGTGTCTCACCTAGTTTAGTATAACTACAACAAAGTTTGATTTTTTTGAAAAATATATTTATAGAATAAATTGTAAATTAATAGAAAATATTAAACATTATGATGAAAAATTATATATATATATATATATATATATATATATATATATATATATAAATAACAAAATAAAAATACCAATGGTTAATTTACTACATAGCCTTTAATATTACAATAATTTAAAATTTAACTTTAAATGAGAGATTAACACACTCTTTCACAACCATAAACTCTAACCTAAATAAATTGGTATCCTCTTTCTTAAATTCAAATGATGCAACTTTGTAATTTGTAATTTTCTGTGTTACTCTACTTTCGAGGTATAAATCATAAATTATTTCTATAATTAATCAGACAAATGTCAAATTTGTTTCTTTATTTTATTTTTAAATTTTAATATAAAATTATATCTATAACTAATTCGATATAGCTCTAATTGGTTGATTTATTATATCTATATTGTATTATTTTAATTTTAAAATGAATGGTTATATACGAGGTTTTTATCACATTTGATTTTTTAGTGTAATAAATTTTGATATAATTCATAATTGTTTTAATTTAAATTAATAATTTTAAACAATATATTTAATTTTGTATACTTTCAATTTTAGAAGAAAGAAAAATTAAAAATAATTTAGTTAATTATAATTATATTTAAAGTTTGAATTAATAAATTACATTAATTATATTAATTTTTATTATTTTATGTTTCATTTTGTTTTTTTTTTTCTATTATTATTATTGTTAATAAATTAAATCTTATAATATAGATATTAATAAAAATATGTTTTTTCTAAATGTATAAATAGATTAATTAGTTTAGAAAAACTCTTAGAGCACTTGAGCTATGTGGAATTTATGACTCAAAATTAATATTCCAACAAATCTCTCTCAAATTTAGAGTATATTAAACAAGAAATATACAAGAAAAAAGAAAAACATATAAAATATTTAGGTTATAGCTCTTAATAATAGTAACATAGGTGCATCTTAATTTTAGATTTATCAGGCGTTAATAGGGATCAAGTTCTTCGAGGTGAAAAACTCTTTTTGAGTGCAAAACATGCTAAAAGTTTTGCACCTCGAGAGATTTGATACTCTTGGTGTTGGATAGATATTGATTTAAGATGGATATATGTTGGTTTGAGCTGTTTGCAACCACATAATTTTCTTATAACATATTAATAACGTAATAATTTTAAATATGTTAAATATTTCTAATATTGATCTAATGAGTTCATTATCTTCTACATCTCATGCACATTAAGCCTATGTTTATACTAAACACATAAATTCTATAATATGACTCCTCACAGAAATGACATATTTGAATTTGAGCTAATGGATCAATCTTGTGATAATAATTTCAATGTGAAATATTATTGAGCATTACAGGTTGATCCTAGGCATAAACATTATTCATAGGATGTTATTTTCATCTTGTACTATGCCTTAGTTAGTTGAATATTGTTTTCATTCTTGATGCTTTTTGTTATTCATATTTTTGTTTCTCCTATTCTTCATGCTCTTTAATTGTCATTCCCTCTCCATTTCCTCATCATTTTTTCATAAGCAATTTCTACCATCTTTGATATGTTTTTGTCGTTCAAAATTTTCTTTCATAAGTTCTTATCATTATTCAATTTTTATTTGATGTGATTGTAATTGTTGATTTTCTCTTTTCTTTTCCCTTTGTTGTTGACACTCCCTAGTAACAATTATTTCCTATTACTTTATTTTATTTTTCTAAGTAAAAGTAATATATTAAAATAAGAAGTAAAGTACAGTGGGCCGAGGTAGGATCATTGCCCAGTATTATGGAATTTTAAATAGAAAACCAGAGTTGAAAACTGCTCTTCAGGAGGGAAACCAGTCTGAAACAATTCATGACAAAAATCCCGCGCAGGGGAGCCAGAGATTTGGAGTGCTGGAGACCATATCGTAGAAAAAATAGATGCATGATCGGTGAAAACAGGAAACACATAAACAAGCCTGTGAGAATGGGCAGAAATGGAGAAAAAAAACCAAATTGAAGAGGAGGAACTACTCATCAGGAGGTTCGTAGACGACTCTGCACCAGAGATCATCCGGTTCCCCGTAATCCTTGTACAGGTCAGCAATGGAATGGACCACCTTCCTGGGAGGTGGAGGAGTAACCTACGCCTCGCTCGCTTGCCCAATGTCGCTTTGCACCACATCCTGCTTCACACTAGGCTGACCCACCAAGTCCTTGCATGCCTGGTCCTGCATGGCCTTGCCCTCTAGACCCTGCAAGTCCACACTATCTGGATGCTTCGACCCAACATTCTGCTCCGAAGCCTGAGCCACTAAGAAGCTGCGTTCCACCGGGCAGGAATTGGGAGCAATTTCCTGAGGCTCTTCATGAAAGACGACCATGATCGAGGTAGTCACCTGGGGTCGATTGAGAGAACTGTGGAATGAAAAGTGCGCGGTGTGGGTTTGAGCAGGAAGAGTTGAAGGATTGGGGTAATCAAGGTGACGACCTGAGCGGAGAAGGCGCCCTTTATGAAGGCTGTCCGAATGGGAGGAAGACACAGAGGAGGTGTCGGAGGTGGAGGGATAACGCCGAATCTGGGGCCTCATGGAGCCTCTCCTACATCTCATTCTCTGCCTAAGGCGCAACATTTTCTCAATTGAGATAGCAGGGCAGGGAGGCAGAGGATTGACAGAAGACTGAGGCATAAGGGGATACAGAGAGATAGAAGCAAGCTTGCAAGAACCGGCATGGGAGAAGTGGAGATTTTCTCCAAAATCCAAACAACAATTGAGACATCTCCTCTTGCGAGTAACCGTGTGCGCATTTGAAAGCCCAGCCCCCGGAGCGCACCACAGATTCACTGGTGGGGGAATTCTATTTAGACCAGAGCGGTGCTCCATAATATCAACCCAATCGACCGTGCAATGGTGAATCCTCTGAAATAAACCACCATAAGTATGAACTGAAGGCCGAGCCATATCGTAGCACGCGAAATTGTATCGAGGAGCATAATTATGGTTGTAACTAGCGCCTGGAGTTAATGTCATTAAATGCTGAAAAGTCCAATTTAAGAGCTGAGTGACAGCTTCCTTGCGGGTGGGAAAGTGGCTTCCCCTCATGCCACACCCCCATCCCATCACCTTAAACACTATCATCTGCACCCGCATCCGGGACATTTCCTATTACTTTATTTGTTGACTTTCTCTTTACTGTTAATTTCTATTGTGGATGGATCTACATTGATCAGTGTGATGGATATCAACTCTTTGTTGTTAATTTTTTTTTTAATATGGATATATAATGATTACTATAACAAATAAATAAATCTTTGACATCAATAATTAATTTATGCATGCAATGAAATCAATGCACACTATTCATTTAATTAAATTGAAATAATGCATGTGAACCATCTATTTACTTGATATCACAAATTATCATCTACACTGAAATCAATGCATCATTATTTGTTATTTATTTTGTCTTTCTTTATCTTCTTTCTCTTTATTGTTCATTTAAATTTAATATGGATATAGAGTAATTATTAACATAGTTGTAGGCTCTTTGTTATTTATTTTTATTTAATATGGATCTACCTTGATGAGTAGTATAAAAAAATAAATCAATTCACTTCATTAATAATTACTTTTTGCATATAATGAAATCAATGCACATTATTAACCTCATGTTTTTTAAAGAAATGTACATCATTCATATAGTTACGTCAGAGCATAAATTAACATCTACATTGAAATCAATGCATCTAGAGAAAAAAAATAAAATGTGATTATAAATAAAAATTTATGATGAATCCAATGCATAAAACGAAATCAAACAAAAATTATTAGAAATCATCGTCTACACTAAAATTAATGCATCAAGTGCAATCAATCAAATAATATTGAAAATCGACATTTATACTAAAATCAATGCATCTATTTCAGTATAAAAACAAGATATTAATTTCAAAATAATCTAAACTTGAGTTAATCCCTTACATGTTCCTTTACAACCTTATTTTAGTTGTATGCTAAGGATTTGTAGTATCTTATTTTTTAATTGATTTTGTGAGTTTCATGTATTTCTAAATCCAGCTTCTTTTACCTTGTGTAAAAGTATTACTTTGTCTTTCTCAATTTTTAATAATGTTTAATATTATATAATATCATATGATCTTAAAAACCGTATTATATGGTATTATGATAAATATTATATTACATTTTATTTTTAGATATTATAATATTATAATATTATGTCGATATACTATACTGGGTTCATATGAATATAATAGAATCTTAATTACAGGAATTTCGAGGTCTAAAATGGGTTTCATAAGGAGTATTATAAATTAATAGTGGAAATAACAAAATAATATTAGATTACCTCATAAATATTTGGGGGGGAAAATAAAATAACACTTTTTCAACATGTAGTTTCAACTTATCTTCCTATGATTTTGCTCCAATTTCGAGCAAGAGCACTCGTTGGATGCATATTGAATCTAATGAGTACCCATGTTTCATACTTTTGATGGACCTTACTACATGAAAAATGTGAAATACATGAAAAAAAGTGATTGAAATTACAATTTTCATTTATTTCACATTTTTGGTGTAGTAAGGTCCATCAAAAGTATGCAGCATGGGTATTACTTGGATGAAAATTTAAATTATCGATCAAACAAGTGATTATTCTTGAAATTCAAATATATTGTAGGGAAATAATTTTAAAATACAAGTTGAAAAAGTATATTTTCTATTTTTTTTAATTTTTTTTTTATCTTTTTATGATTTTACTTAAAAAATGACGAATCATCCCCCATGGTTGAAAACATCATATTTAATCCTATTGGTTCTTATAAAGTTCTTTTTTGTTGTATATGTTTTATTGACAGCCCATTTTAGACCTCAAAAATTCCCTAATGGCTATCTTTGAAGATGAGGGTCATTGTTTTCTTTTTGTATCTCTTAGTCTAAGTATTCAAGGAGAAATGTATCCATTTAATAATAAAATTGGACCACTTTTGAACCCTAAATGTGTGATCATAAATAAAAGCCAATGGGAATTATTTTATGGAAACACTCAACATACCTTTCCAAAGTGGGGAATCGGTGGCCAAATATTCATAAAAATTTCACATTTATTCCTTTTATATGAAAACATAAGGACAACCACCAAATATTATATAGAACTATTTACTTTGAGCATCTTTCTAAGAGTTTCAAGTATATGAACATGTTCACCATTCATGTCTATAGAGACTCCAAGGTTTTTATAAATTGGATGAATTGAACATCTCAATTGAGGAACTACAAATTACTACCTTTATGTCAAAAAATTATTACAAAGTTGATGCAATTCACTCATATCACATTTATTAGCGTTTACATGGAGATGAATGAATGTATTTATGACCTATCAAAGAATGGACTAGAAGTGGATGAGGGTGCTGCAAACCTCATCAGATAAAAGGGTGCGCACATCAAAAAAAAAATTCTAAACCTATGGAAATAATTAAATTAAGATATATGAAGCATTTCGACTTCTTTTTTACTGTGAGAAATCAACTCGGTAGTATTTTTGTTTTCTCATTCCAAAGGTAGGATGTATGTTAATAACTTAGAAATGAGAATATATATTTTAAATGCATGCACGTGAGACATTTCAAGATTACACCCTCTGTTTACATTTTTTGATTGTTCAATTATCTCCATCACTATCATATTGACATGTATAAAAACACTATTGAGTAGAGATGGCTAAATGTCAATAGTATGGTTCTTGGAGAGCTAGATTGTAGCAAAGATGAGATTAAATTGGTACGCGCATAGAAATAAGGGATAATATGGAGGGAAATATGGAAATTTTGGAAGAAGATGTTTATCATTTCTAAAAGAGTGTTAAGGAGGATTTTTTTAAGTAAGTTACTAAAGAATATGGTTCAAGAGAGTGTGTCGATCTGAGTCATGAGTAAGAGCAAGATGAAGATTACTTAGAGACTTTAGATGAAGAAAAAGGTGTGATTGATTATTTTGTGCAAGATGAAGGAAATCATCATTGTAGGTTTAAACCCTGAACAGAAATTATCTACACATGAATATTATAACAGAAAATAAACAATAGCGAGAGCATAAAACATAAAACAGATAAACACAGAGATTTTCCCCTCGATCCAAAATCAGGATGACCAGCTTGATATTTCATTATATTCATTTTAGGGTTACAACACATATATATACATGCCAAAGCATACATAAACCCCAATGCATTAACCCTGAATTAGAACATAACCATAATTCCCTTGACCGGATCTACAAAATACCAGGGGTCGAAAACCATCGTACCCCAAAACCATGCGTAAAATCATGCACAAAACATGGGTGGGTCCGCCTATGAGTAGGACCGCACACCAAAAAATAATTTTTCCGGGGCGCTGCCGTCCCCCCTGTGACCCCCCTGCTACACCCGGTGCAACGTACAGTGCGTGGGGCTAGTCATGGAAAGAATATAACACATACCAAACATTCTCCCACTTGTTGTTTTCTTTCCATAGGGGTCCACAAAAGAGCTTAGTCATTGGGCCAAATCTTCAAAATCCATTGTTTCTCTACACCAAGAGAATTTTCGAGTGCTCACAGACTTCATCAATGCATCTGCAACATTCTTCAAAGTGTCCACCTTTACCAGCAACACCCTTTTAGCCTCAACCATATCTCTAACAAAGTGATATTGAACATCAATGTGCATTGCCTTTGAATGGTAAGCAGGGTTCTTAGCCAAGAGAATTGCACTTTGGATATCACAGTCTATCCTTATAGCTTGTTGTACCAACCCCATACTTGAACACAATCTCTGCAACCAAACTGCGTCCTTGCTTGCATGAGTGGTTGCTATGTATTCTGCCTCTGTAGTTGAAAGTGCCACTATAGACTGTCTTTTACTCATCCAACTGACTGCACCTCCAAATAGGCTAAACACATACCCACTTGTAGATCTTCTTTGGTCCAGATCTCCAGCCCAGTCTGCATCAACAAAACCACGAATGTCCAAAATTCTTTCCAATCCTGGTCTTCCCTGGTAGCACAAGCCATAATCACTAGTGCCACGTAAATATCTGAAAACCCGCTTCACTGCTGTCCAATGCTCCTTCCCTGGGTTTGACATAAACCTGCTCAATACTCCCACTGCATGTGCAATGTCTGGTCTAGTACATACCATTGCATACATCAGGCTACCCAATGCACTTGCATATGGAACACGGGACATATCCTCCTCTTCTTCTTGTGTCTTGGGACACTGTTCAGCAGACAACTTTGCACCTACAGGAATAGGAACACTCACCGGTTTACTATCCTGCATATTGAACCTCTGCAATATAGTCTCGAAATACTTCCTCTGGTTTAACCAGAGCTTCCTCTTTGCCCGATCTCTCTTAATTTCCATGCCCAAAATATAGTTTGCAGCACCAAGATCCTTCATGTCGAATTTGGAGAACGGTTGGGTCTTCAAATCTTGGATAATTTCTTTGTCATTTCCAATCAACAACATATCATCCACATACAAGACCAAATAAATAACACAATCACCAATTAATTTAAAATAAACACAGTGATCCTCCTTGCTTCTGGTGAAGCCAAGTCCCCGTATATAGGTATCAAATTTCTGATACCACATCCTTGGTGACTGTTTTAACCCATACAGAGACTTCTTCAACCTGCATACTAGTTGTTTCTTACCCTTCACCATAAAGCCTTCAGGTTGCTTCATGTAGATCTCCTCTTCTAGATCCCCGTGAAGAAATGTTGTCTTCACATCCATCTGTTCTATCTCAAAATCAAATGCAGCAGCAACAGATAAAAGTAATCTAATAGAAGTAACTTTGGCAACATGAGAAAAAATATCACCAAAATCAATTCTCGGCACCTGGGAATAACCTTTCGCTACCAACCGAGCTTTGTATTTCTCCACCTTGCCTTCTACATTCATCTTCTTCTTAAACACCCATTTGCTCCCAATGGGCTTCCTTCCAGCCGGCAACTCCACCAGATCCCATGCATCATTTTTGTGCGAGGATGCCATTTCATCAACCATGGCCTCCTTCCATAGTTTTCCATCCTCTGAATCTACTGCCTCCCTGACAGTTCTGGGTTCATCATCAGTTATAGTTAAGGCAAAACCTGAACAGAAAGCAGATGAACTATACCTTTTTGGTTTCCTTCTTTCCCGAACTGATCTTCTCAAAGCTGGAGTTTGTGGCTCTTCATCTTCTGAGTCTTCTTCTGTTGTAGAGTCTGATTCATCCTCCTTTAGCTCAAACTCTATCTTCTCAGGTTCCTTTGGTAGGACTTCATGTTTAACAACATCTTTCACTTCTCTAAACACCACATCTCGGTTATACACAACCTTCCTTGTTTCTGGGTTACAAATCTTGTAACCCTTTAAACCATCCTTATACCCAATAAAGATGCACCTTTCAGATTTATTATCCAACTTTGTCCTTTTCTCCTTTGGAACATGTACATATGCATCACATCCAAATACCCTTAGATGTAAAAGAGAGGGTTTCTTACCAGTCCATACCTCATGTGGAGTCTTATCCTGCAACACTGATGAAGGAGATCTGTTAACTAAGTAAAATGCAGTGTCTGCTGCCTCTACCCAGAATTCATGTCCTAACCCAGTACCACTGAGCATGCTTCTTGCCTTTTCCATCAGTGTTCTGTTCATTCTTTCTGCAACTTCGTTTTGCTGAGGTGTGTATGGATTAGTCTTTTGTCGTGCTATACCACACTTCTTACAGAACTCTTAAAATTCCTTCTTGCAGAACTCCCCACCATTATCTGTCCTCAACGCCTTTATCTTCGTCTCTGTCTGGTTTTCCACCAGAGCCTTAAATTCTTTAAATTTGTCAACGAATTCAGATTTATTCCTCAAGAAATATATCCACGCATTCCTTGAGAAGTCATATATGAATGAAACATAGTACACAGACTTTCCCAGTGATGGAACTGACACAGGTCCAAACACATCACTGTGCACAAGATCTAATATCTTGTTCGCCCTCTTAGCACCAGAAGGAAAGCTCACCCGATTATGCTTCCCATATACAAAATTTTCACAAATATCGAAATCCAGAGAGCAATTAGACATACCTTCTACCATACCATTTCTATGTAGTATCTGAAGGCCCTTCTCTCCAATATGTCTAAGCCTTTGATGCCATAGCATGGTCTTTTCTCCAGAGACAACTAGGCTTTCTGCTCCACTTTCAGGAATCATAGAACTGTTACACCCATCAATAACAATGCTACCTTGTAGCTTGTACAGAGTTCCAATCTGAACTCCTCGCATTAATACCAGTGCTCCCTGAACCATCTTGCAGGCATCTTTCTCGAACACTGTTTTTACACCTGCATCATCCATCTTGCTTACAGAAATCAGATTTCTGGCCAATGCAGGAATATGCAGAACACCAAGAAGTGTTCTAATCCCTCCACCTTGCAGCTTCAGCTTGAATTTTCCACATCTGACGATTATGGCCTTCCTATCATCCCCTAGGAATACATCGTCGCCATCATATTTCTCATACTCGCAAAACCACTCCCTATGGGGAGTGAAGTGAAAGGATGCACCCGAGTCAATCAACCAGGACTCATGATCTACATGTGTATTTGAAGAAGAAGCCAAATACACATCCCCAGCTTCATCCAAGGTGGTTTTTTACCTCTGCAGAAGGAGCATCATCAGATCCCTTTCCTTTCTCAAGAGCTTTAGATCTGCATTACGTTTGTAGTGTCTTCCGCATTTCCAGCACACCTTTACAAAATTTCCAGGAGATTTAGATCTCCCTCTAGATTTAGATCTCCCACTCGAAACCTTATTCTTGTTTCTATTTTGGGAGCTTCCTCATACAGATAAGGCATCTCCATTTTGACCCTCCATATTTCTCCGTCTCATTTCCTCCGACAGTAAGGCTGAGACAATGTCATCAAAATTCAAGGTAGTTGTATTGCTACCTATTGCAATAACCAGACTGTCCCACGAGTCTGGTAGAGAACATAACAAACTGATGCACTTATATTCATCTGATATTTTAATATCAACAGATGATAGCTGACTTACCACAGTATTGAAGGCATTCAGATGCTCTGTCACCAAGTCTCCATCCTTCATCATCAGGTTATACAAATTTTTCCCCAGGAACAACTTATTCTCCAGAGACTTAGATTGGTACAAAGTCCCAAGTTTTTCCCACAAATTCTTCGCCGTAGCTTCCCCAGATAGATTCAACAATACTGAATCTGAGACACACAACCATATTGTGCTCTTAGCCTTCTGATCTAGTTTCTTCCAGTCTTCATCTGACATTACCATTGGTTTAGTACCTAGATATACCACGATCCACTGATCTTTATCCCCCAGTAGATCCTCCATCTTGAGCTTCCAAAACTCAAAACTCTGATCATTAAATTTCTCAATCTCTATCTTTCCACCGCTCGCCATCGTCTTTCACCACAAGAATCGATCCCGCAGATCTCCCACTGAACAGGGTCTTCCTCAGGCCCGAGAAAAAAACCCTCAGCAGCAAAGGAATCACCTTGAAGCCGAAACAAATCTGATACCAAATGTAGGTTTAAACCCTGAACAGAAATTATCTACACATGAATCTTATAACATAAAATAAACAATAGCGAGAGCATAAAACATAAAACAAATAAACACAGAGATTTTCCCCTGGATCCCAAATTGGGACGACCAGCTTGATATTTAATTATATTCCTTTTAGTGTTACAACACATATATATACATGCCGAAGCATACATAAACCCCAATCCATTAATCCTGGAGTATAACATAACCATAGTTCCCTTGACTGGATCTACAAAATACTAGTGGCTGAAAACCATCATACCCCAAAACCATGTGCAAAATCATGCACAAAACATGAGTGGGTCCACCTATGAGTGGGACCGCACACCAAAATTTTTTTTTGTCGGGGCGCTGCCCTGGACCCCGACAGGGGGGGCTATCGCCCCCCCTGTGACCCCCCTGTTGCGCCCGGCACAACGTACAGCACGTGGGGCTAGTCATGGAAAGAATATAACACATACCCAACAATCATGAGACCAACATTTAGTTCAGCGCTATGAATAAATAGTTGAAGGAGAAGTCTTATAAGACTTACTCAGGTTTTTGAGTTATTCATAAGTGTGAAATGAAGGAGTGGGTTCTTCTATGGAATGAATAAACAAAGGTGTAGAGATGGTGTAGCTTAAGAGGAGGATTTTCGTAGGACCCAAGTGTGATGTACCAAATACACATGGAATCCTAACAAATGAGGAAGTTTACATCCTCAAGAGAATTGCATTGATGACACAATATTAGTAGAGGGAGTCCTCTTCAATCAAGAAGGATCTAAAGTTGAGATTTGTACATGTCATTTTACTATGGAAGAAGTTACTAAAGCTTTGTTGAATTCAAGAGCTATGTATAACTTCATTAATGAGAATATTGTTGAGTGTTTATGAAGGAATAAGAAGGTGAAAAAAGAGATGAGTTCCTTCAAAGAAATCAACTCTAAGATGAGAGAAGCTTCTAAGATCGTTAGGGACACACCAGTGATCGTCAATCTGTGGTTTGGAATATTGGATTTGAGAATTGTACCATGGGATTTTTATCTGATGATATTGGTATTATAATTGATGAAGGAAACATAAGCCATCAATATGGTGGACCAACATCAACTCTTTATTTTAGTAGAATAGACAGTAGAGATAGTACCATTGAGAAAGGAGAGTTTCTTGGGGTAATTCCCATGGATCTCATCAATAATATTATTTGAGAGAGAGCCATAGTATGAAAATGATAGAAGTGGGAGACAACATATCATGAAAAGGAAGAAAATGGATCTTTTGTACTTGATTACATAGGTTTCATGTAGTAGTATAAGATAGAATCGAGTTTTGCAAGGAGAAGGTGGATCTTCTACCAATCTAGAGTATTATCAGAAGGATTCATCCAAGTACCCTAACCAATAGTGTGAGCACATGGGTTGTTAGAGTGCTTTTATTAATAAGTATGGTTGTGTATATAATGAGGATAGAGACCCTAAGGATGTTATCGACTATTACAGACATGTAATGGGGATATATGACTTTTATTTGACAGAGAAATGGTTTAATAAGACAAGGTGCTCGGGATCAGAGAACGAAAAAGTGTAGAGATATTTGAAGACACAACCTCATTCAGATACTTTGGTAGCTCAAATTGAGTGAGGTGATCTTTGAGCCCTCTTATTGTAGTCGAACCTTGGACTTGTGTGAGTGCAATGCCATCTCAAGTGATAGGCCTTGCACTCCCAAGGAGAAGGAAGGACATTGAAAGGAAAGGTACCATGTATGTATGGAGGAATTATTCTTGACTGCAAGAGAATCATATGTGGGTATATATATTTGAAAGACATTTTCATCTATAGTCTACATGTTCCAACACCATAATTATCATAATTCATCATTATAGAAGAATTTATCTTCATGATGCTGACAAATTCTCATTCTCTGTGAGACATGATCACTCCATTTTGAGACCATAAAAATCTCATTTTAGACCAAGCCTTTAGCAAATTTCATTGTACTAATATGCGTATCCATGCTACTGAAATGAGTGAATCACTGCCCAACCTCAACTTCGATATTAATGAACGACCAATTTATCCACCTTGCAATTGCATGTGGATGTATTGGGAGAAATTTATTGATTAATCGACATAATGATTCATCCTTATTAAAACTTATATGACTTGGAAGAAATACAGATAAAACAAACTCACACATTTTATTCTCGTTAATATAAAAAAATAAACTCACACCTTTAATTTCAATTAATAAATATGCATTAATATAATATGTGTATTTTTTAATAATATTATAAAATATCATTGAAAAAAAAAATATATTTTTAAATAAATAAAATAAATATTGAATAATTCCTATAATATAATGATAATTAATCTACATAACACAAATGAAATAAAACAAAATAAAGACACACATTTAATTTCTAAACATGCATTGCATAACTTTAATAATATTATAAACATCTTTAATTAAAAATGTTTGATGTTTACATTTTTAGATGAGTTATATAAATGCTTGAATGGGTATTATGAATTTATAAAATTATAGAGGTTAATTTATATTTTAACATTTTCTTTTATTTATAAAAAGCACATATAATATAATGTTCTTTATAATTTTTAGAAAATATATGTGATACATGTGCCCAATAGGAGGACAACTAGGTGGTGGATAGCACTCGGGTGGAGCCATGATAGCTTATATACAGTGAGGTGATAGGAGGGAAAATGTTTCACTCCCTCATAATGTAATTCATAATTGGTAAGTATGTGAACATCTAGGTTGGTGGAAGTGTAGAGTGAATTGTTTAATGTACTAGTGAGGTACCTATCTAGTCCCTTTTGTGTTTAAACCACCCGAGAAAATAATATTTGTGTATTATGCAGGATATCAGTGGGAGATGCAAAGGAGAGATCATGCATGCAACTTATGGCATAGACAGGGAATTGGGAACCTCCGGTAGACAGTGTGAGCCTGGACTCCAAGATGCTAAATCTCTTTTGGTAAGTGTTCTTGTATCTACTTTCTGGTTAGTTTCAACCTCCTATGGTATGATCTTCCTATAGGGAGTTTTTTCTCCATTGTTCAGTGGGTTGGGTTTTATGCGAAGTGGCTTGGATCACACTATGGGCATCGTGGTTGATGGGATGGTTTTCCCAAGACTCTACGTCATTCAAGTGGAATCTGCATGGAGCTATGTGGGGTTGCTTGCAATTTTTAGGTTCCTTTTTCATATTTGTTTTGTGGGAATTGTTATATTTTGTGCATTGGGGAATTAATCCTCTCGATTCTGCATATGTGATTGGAGTGAAAAATGTGTTATTACTAGGGGTTCCTGGAAAATTCTAGGAGCTACAATGCTCCTTCTTCATTTTTTGGAAAAAGGGAGATGCCTTTAGGTGCACCATTACTTCATCTTGGTGAGTGGGCTCTTGAAGAGGTGGAATTATCAGCTGGTGATGAATTAGGAAGTGTTATATGTCTGATGTGTGGGCTTACATAGGAAGGAAAAGCTTTGGTGGAGTGATTTATAGTGGGATGTGCCTCAACCTTCTGAGTGGGTGGTGGATTTGGTGGGGATTCTTCGTTCAATTCATTTTAGTGCTGGTAGAGATGGCCAGGATGAGGGGCAGGAGCACCCTATGAGAGTGTTGAAGTGGTCGCAGTGGTGTCGGGAGGGCACGAGCCCAATTTATGGCACATGTTATTGCTGGCTATTTGGGGTTTCCTCTATTGCAGGGAAATCATGAAACTGACCCTGAGGTCCTCTCATGTGGACAAAGACTCTACAACGCTACTTGGTACCAAAAGGAAAAATATTCTAGCGGGTTTTATGGCTGGTTGTGTTCATGTAGGTGGCCAGAGTTCAATTGGGGGTCATTATCATGAAGGTTGTGCAAATTGGCGCAGCGGAAGAGGTGGCAGTAGAAGAGCGGCTAGGCATGATTTGGGTTGTGGGGCTACTCATTGTTGTAAGAATACGTTAAGGTCTTTTTAAGGTATACTGTGCAAGAAATGTTGGAGGCTCAGGATAGGCTGGGAGGAGCATGAGGTATTGAAAAAAAATCTTAAGAGTTTGGAATGGCCAGACTCTTTGGTTGACCAAGATGGATAAGTTGAAGGCATGGCTCACTCGTCTAGAGAGGCGCGGAGGTTTCCAATTTCACCCTCCTCCCCCAAGGGACAATGAGAGGCAATCTGGTGTCCATCACTTTTGATGACTAGATATGGTGATGAGAATGTTATGAATTTTGTAGTTTGTTTGGTGCTTTTGGCCTAGTAGGATTTGGACGAAAAATCTTAGTATATTTTGGATATTTTGTAATTGTCTCTTATCGATGGTCAACAAACCCAGTGGGGGTGAGTTGACTGGTTTTTTGGTATGATACATAAACGTTTTTTATAATTAATAGAAATTCTAATTCATATATATATGTGTGTGTGTGTGTGTGATACATGAATGTTTAAAATAAATATTTAATTTTTGTGTAATTGAATTGTTTTAGATTTTAGCTTTTATTAGGATTGTGATTTTCCATCTAATTAAGTATGTTTTGTGCTTTTAAAAATATCAATATATTAATAACTTGTAAACTATCGAGTTAAAAATAAAATTGTACTTTATTTTTAGTAAATTCAACAAATTATCACATCATTAATATATAAAAATTCCAATAATTCCACAATTTTATTAGCAGTGTAATCATATAAATTAAATGATTGATAAATATCGATAAAAATCATTCCATTATCAACATAAGAACACTTATCTCATCATACATCTGACATTTTCAAGATTAAATAAAATGCATAAAAAATAACTAAATCACCAAAGATCCATCTTAACTTTGTATCTACGGAGCAGCTAGAGGGATCAAATCTCTCAATATGAAAACCTCTTTTTGAGTGCAAAACTTGAGCAAATGTTTGCACATTAGGAAATTTGATTCCTATTAGCTCTTTGTAGGTATGAAATTAAGATGGATCTATGTTGGTTTTGAACAACACACTAATAAAATGCTTTAACCATAAGAAATTTTATTTTTTCATTTGTTTTGTATAATATATAGATTGTAAGGATATTTCGACACACAGGAAATAGTTAAGTATAACTTGGTCTAGGTTAGAGTTAGGTAAAGTGTGTGTATTTAGTATGTACTTTTGTAACTTATAATCTGATGGTCACGATATGCATTGATCCAACAGTTCATTCTCTCATCGGTATTACTGACACTTGGTCTATGACTTACCGCCTGATTAGTCCATGATCTCTATTTAAAGAGCGTGGAGGGTCTTTTTTCCTGGGACCATTAATGAGAGAAGCTTATGTAAAATTTATTTCTTTATATTAATAAATTTCCTCAAGTGGCCGCGTTAGCTGAGGCCGTGGACTATTTCCCTAATTGCGGGTTTTAACCACGTCAAATACTCGTGTATTGATCTTTGATTTGTTTGTGAGCGGTGACCTTTGGTGTTTCACCTAAGAAACTTACTGTGTAAATTCCTACATAGATTTAGTTTTGTTATTGATATTTTTTAAAATGTTGCATATCATCTTCATATAAAACATTGGAAAAAATACAAATCTCTATCCTACCCTCTATTACAAACAACTTAATAATGGTATAATATATATAATACTCAAAATGTATGTTGAAATATTTTATTTATAACCGATATTAAACTTTTTTTTGTTATTAATATACAATCTTAAGGAATAAATTATAAAATTATGTTATTTATAATTTTTTTTAATATTACATGTCTACTAAATATAGAATGAACTAAATATCTCTGTCTTTATCTAGTATTAAAATATATTACTCAACTTGCATATTGAAATA
Source organism: Pinus albicaulis (assembly GCA_034641835.2). Taxonomy (NCBI): domain Eukaryota; kingdom Viridiplantae; phylum Streptophyta; class Pinopsida; order Pinales; family Pinaceae; genus Pinus; species Pinus albicaulis. The sequence goes on from CM076579.1 coordinate 1,106,266,081, forward strand.
TTTAATTTATAATAAATATTATACTTCCTTTTGTTATTAATAGTTTTTAAATATTAGATGTGAAATCTTGAATAAATTGTAAAAATATGTTATTTGCAAATAATAAAAAAATATTCTTTGTTATTAATATATATTTTTAAATATTTGGGGGCTTCTATGAAACCCTAGTGACTAATTCTAGCAGCAGATCTTCATCCATCTATGCATGGGAACATGATTAGAGGGGGCTCCTCCCCCTCCTCCCAACAAATAAATTGCAACATTTGAAGACCTTATAGAAGGTATTAAAAAGAGGTATCCTTCAAATTATCAACAATCCAAATTTTTGAAACGAGAATAGAACATTCCATTGATCTCATTGACATATGTATTCTATAGATCTACTTGGATTGAGACTTGATCTACAAATTTTCCGGATTTTGGTTACCCCAAAGTCGATGGAGCAACGGATTAACTAGAACTAGAAACCTAAGTTGAAAGGAAAAATTTGCCTCTTTGCTATTGGAAATAATTCTTTGATTTCTTGTTTGAAATTAAGGAGGATGGAGATGTTGTGTTCTTAAATGATCCGTATTTTTTTGGAAACCAAGGAATGAATTTGAACTCCTAGTTCCTTGATTCTCATCTGGAATAAGACATATCTACGATATTTCCTCCGAAATCTTCCTCTCACTTGTTGGAATAATTATTGTATTAAGTATATGAGGAATGCATTGGGGATGTCCCTAGATCAAGTCGAGCCTAAGGATCATCTGCTTGCTTATGGAAAAATTTATGTTGAGGTGGATATAAAAAGACGGTTTCCATCAGAAATAAACCAACCCCAAGGGAAATATATTCGCTGACAAACTTTGGATTATGAAAAAATCCCATTCAAATGCCATCTTTTTCATGACTATGGTCATTTTGCAAGAGACTGAAAAAAAAAGAATCTGGAATAGGGTAAAAGGAAGCATTAGTGCAAGAAACACATTGGAAAACTTAGAGAAAAGGTGGGTCTAAAGGAAAAGGAAATATATATAAGGACCCTCATATTCAAATAAAAAACACATCTACAAACACATAAAATCCCTTCAAATATATACAATACCTGGAAGATCAAGAAGGCCCACTCCAAGATGAAGCAGTACCTCAAGAAAACAAAGTAACTACTAAAGGTTTTGATTCAAAACAACCAGTCATTAATACGAAAGTGGAACTTGTTCATAAAGACAATGAGCACCCTTTTTCCCAAGAAAATAAGAATTGTTTAGTTGTAGGGAAACTTGGAAATTTTGTAGGGAGTAATGGGAAGAATATGGGTAGCACATCCGCATTTTAAAAGGAATTATATGGAAAGAAATAAGAAGGTTTTGAATAGATAGGAAAATGAAAAAATGAATGCGGGAGATGAAAAAAGCACCCAAGAAATGAGACTCCAAAAGGGGAAGAAGAAACATTTAAAAAAAAACTTCAAGTTCAACCTCAAATCTCTAAGGATTTCAAGTTAGCTCAGGGAAATTATCTTAAGTTAATCGATCTTCTCAGATGAAATGTAAATGTATATGGATTTTCAATTTTTTATGGAGAATTTGTAGTTGGAATGGAACTGATAATTTGGAAATATGGGGTAATTTCCTGAAATACTTGATTGAGCCTTCGTGCTCAATCTCATCCAAAGAAGAAATAGTGAAAATTTTGATGAAATATAATAGTATTTGGTCGGATCCCAACCTTTTATTTTTTGATAACATTGCATAACCATTTCTTTTAATATATATATATATATATATATGGGTGGAAATGTGAAGCTGGGTTACACTTTTGTGAGAATCGGGGGCGGAATTTTTTTTTCGGCAATAGTTCGGCCGAACTTGTGCTTCTATTTAGATTAATGGCACACTGATGGTGTGGGAAAAAATATTTTTTTCTGGAGATGGGAAAACTGGGAACACAAGTTCAACTGAACTTTGAGTTTAGCCGAACTTTTACTCTTAAAATAGTTCGGCCGAACTAGTTCTTATAAATATATTGCCTGCAAAGTTCATTTTTTTACCACGTCTGTGTTTTTTTTGATCTGTTTGTTCGCATGTTGTTCTGTGTATGTGTTGTTGCTGGTCTGGGGCTGCTTCCGTCCGCGCTGTTGATGATTATATGTGGCAACTTCAAGCGAGCGAACTACCAGGTATTTCTCCTCCTGCTCCTCCTCTATTAAACATATGTTATGCAACATGATACATTGAAATATGTATGAATTATTCATTACCAATTATATTATTTCTCCTCCTGCTCCTCCTCTTTTAAACATATATTATGCAAAATTCCAAACAAAGCATCTATGCTGTTAATGATGCTTTAAATTTCATTACCTTTTTTTTTCCAAGAAAAAAAATCAAACTTTCTATTAACAAAAATAAAAAGTTACATAGTATATGTGTTACGCATTCCTTTTATGGTTGTATGATTCCCAGATCATAGAGCTCATAGGATGGAAATTACATTGTCATATGTCAAATGCCTGAAGATAAACCACTGATCAGGTGTACAGGCCTCCTCTACAAGAGGAAAACAACCCATAGATCAGTTCATATCTAGAAAAACAAGTATCTCGATATGTTCATAAAACATAAATAGTTTTTTGTGTTCACCCAGGCCTCCTCAAAGAGGAAAATAACACAGACAGGATAAACAAAAAAATAGAATTCTGAAAATAAATGCAGTAAGAGTAACTGTCTAGGGCAAGTATATCAAACCAAAAAACAAAACACTTTCTGATATAAAAATAGGGAGAGATAAAAATAAAGTTATACATATGGTGGCTTATCTGACACATGTATCACGCCCTGGTCCTCGTCCTCTATCCTCCAAAAACCCATATCTTGTTGCAAACCCGCTTTAGAAAGCTGGTCTGTTGCATCATTGCAGTCCCTGTATATATGGTTTAAAGAAAAAAAATTAAAGGTATGTTTTAAATGTTTTGTCTCTTCTATTAAAGGAGATAAAATATAATTCTGATAGCTGCTCTCTCCATTGAACCATTTAACGACATTCATAGAGTCCTTTTCTATGTGAACTTTAGACTGTTACTACAAATGCTCCTTTTGGAATTCTTGGTTTTAATTTGAGTTGATTGGTGTCATGTAGAAGTCAAGGCACTCATTGCTATAGAAATTTTGTCGTTACAACCAAGTGGGAATGAGAAACCCCAAAATTCCAAACAAAACATCTATGCTATTAGTTATGCTTTAAATTTCATTGCCTTTTTCTGTAAGGTGTATGTTGAATTTCTAGTAGTATGATATGCATTCGGTTGCTGCAGTTGTTACTGTTCCTATGGATATATCAATTTCATCCGCTCTAGCTGATTCTCGCCTTGTGCATGGAATTTTACTACCACTGTTAAGCTTATGCCATTACTGAGCCTTCTCTCGATTCCTCAACGCTGGAATGATTGAACTAGAATGATCTACTACTGTAATGTGAATACATATTGTCTTTTATACTGCTGTAATGTATTTCTGTAATGTGACTACATATTGTCTTTTATACTACTGTAATGTATTTCTGTATGAGACATAATCTTATCTTTTATACTTGATAACCTATTATGGGTATATCAAGAGGATTTTGTATATGAACTATTATCAATATATGAAATAGGGTTTTTTCTCCTTTGAAAAAAGAGTTGAAATCATTCTAAATTCACATGTAATGTATTCCTGTAATGTATTTATGTAATGTGACTACATATTTCCTTTTATATGTGACTAAATATTGTCTTTTATACTGCTGTAATGTATTTCTGTATGAGACATAATCTGATCTTTTATACTTGATAACCTGTTATGGGTATATCAAGAGGATTTTGTATATGAACTGTTATCAATATATGAAACAGGGTTTTTTCTCCTTTGAAAAAAGAGTTGAAATCATTCTAAATTCACATATGTTTAGTGGTGTCACTGTTTCACTTCCGATGTTATGTTGCTTACCTTGATGAATAATTGGAACTCTGCTGGGAGGCCTCTTTATTTTTTGACTCAATGCTCATAATGTTAAAGGGCATTATATGTTATATGGGCTAGACTGTATAGTTATTAGACTACATATCTTCATACTATTCTGCAAATAGTATGATGGAAACCAAACATAATAATGTATTAGAACATCACAACTTGCTAATTAGTTATTAGACTACATATCTTCATATAAAACTTTCAAATAGCATGATGGAAATGTGAACTTGCAAATAGTATGATGGAAATGTGGATCTCAAAGAAAAGTCATGATTAATGCTTCTAGAAACCAAACATAATAATGTATTAGGACATGCTCCTTTAACTTGCAAATAATATGGTCAAAATGTGGATCCCATGACTCTTTATGATTAATGCTTCTAGAAACCAAACATAATTTAATGTATTAGGACATGTTCCTTTAGGCTTGGTGGAATTACCTTTGCTTTTATTTCTCTCTTACACAGACATATATATATGAAGAGATGATCCCATTTTATTTTTTATTCATACATAAAATGTCATTTAAATACAAGATTTATCATAATGTACAATGATTCATTCTATATTATTTATAAATTTTTTCATAAAAAAATGAACCCTTTAAATGATGAATCTAGTTAATGCTTCTTCTTCATGAAGAAGACTACTTGATCTTTCAATTTGAATTTGATGATGTTCCTTTGTTATATTTCTTGACTACTTCAAATTATTGACACAATCATATGCTTTTTGTTACTCTTTTTATTCCTTCCTTATATTATATTCTTCCCCTTAGATATTGTGTACTCTCCCACATAGATATTGCACTCAATTTTGATGGTCCTTTGTTATCTTTTTTGACTACTTCAAATTATCAAATTATTGACACAATCGTATAGATATTGCACTCAATTTTGATGGTCCTTTGTTATCTTTCTTTACTTGAAATTATTGACACTTGATCATATAGATATCATATATATATTGCACTCAATTTTGATGGTCCTTTTTTATCTTTCTTGACTACTTCAAATTATTGACACAATCATATGCTTTTACCTTAATATCTTGTAGATCCCATTTCATCCAAAACACTTAAAAAGAAGTAACTACTATGTATTCCACTTCTACTCTAGATAGAGAAAGTAGCGACTCTTTCTTGCTTAACCATTAAACCAAAGACTCTTCTAAGTAGAATTATACATTGTCCACTTGTACTTTTCACAAGCCTAGTTGAATCTCTATATGTTGTCAATGTAAATTTCTCACAAGTAAATTTGTCAATGTAAATTTCTTAACTTCTACAAGTTTTATAGGCAGAGTCTGTAAAGGGCCAGGTAGCCTCTGGATCTGATCTTTTATGGAAGGTGACATATCTAGTAAATGCCCCTACAGTCAATGTCTAGAATAGATCTAAATAGAAGCTCTTCATTTTAATATCCATAAAACACAACCACTTTAAATTAAACTCTTTACATGTGTCATTTCTCCCACAAACTAAAGGCTTCCTCCCATTAATTTTAGATGTGAATTCTACCATAAAATTTTTAAGTCAAACTTTAAGATAAACCATGCACATGTCACTTGCAATAAATGTCAATTTAATATCTAAATTCACATATGTTTAGTGGTGTCATTGTTTCACTTCTGATATTATGTTGCTTACCTTGATGAACAGGTGGAACTTTGCTGGGAGGCCTCTCTATTTTTTGACACTTTGCTCATACTGTAAAAGGTCGTTATATGTTATATGGGCTATACTTTATAGGTATTAGACTACATATCTTCATATAGAACTTGAAAATAGTATGATGGAAACCAAACATAATAATGTATCAGGACATCACAACTAGTTAATTAGTTATTAGACTACATATCTTCATATAGAACTTGCAAATAGCATGATGGAAATGTGAAATAATTATTTATTAGACTACATATCTTCATATAGAAATTGCAAATAGCATGATGGAATTGTGAACTTGAAAATAGTATGATGGAAATGTGGATCTCAAAGAAAAGTCACGATTAATGCTTCTAGAAACCAAACATAATAATGTATAAGGACATGCTCCTTTAACTTAAAAATAATATGGTCGAAATGTGGATCTATTGACTCTTCATGATTAATGCTTCTAGAAAACAAACATAATTTAATGTATTAGGAAATAATTTAATGTATTAGGACATGCTCCTTTAGACTTGGTGGAATTACCTTTGCTTTCATGATTAATGCTTCTAGAAACCAAACATAATTTAATGTAATAGGAAATAATTTAATGTATTAGGACATGCTCCTTTAGGCTTAGTGGAATTACCTTTGCTTTTTATTTCTCTCTTACACACACACATATATATATATATGAAGAGATGATCCCATTTTATTTTTTATTCATAGATCAAATGTCATTTAAATACAAGATTTTTCATAATGTACAATGATTCATTCCATATTATTCATAAATTTTTTCATTAAAAAACGAACCTTTTAAATGATGAACCTAGTTAATGCTTATTCTTCATGAAGAAGACTACTTGATCTTTCAATTTGAATTTGATGATGGTCCTTTGTTATCTTTCTTGAGTACTTCAAATTATTGACACAATCATATGCTTCTTGTTAGTATTTTTATTCCTTCCTTATATTGTATTCTCCCCCTTAGATATTGTGTACTCTCCCACATAAATATTGCACTCAATTTTGATGGTCCTTTGTTATCTTTCTTGACTACAAATTATAAAATTATTGACACAATCATATAGATATTACACTCAATTTTGATGGTCCTTTGTTATCTTTCTTTACTTCAAATTATTGACACTTGATCATATAGATATCATATAGATATTGCACTCAATTTTGATGGTCCTTTGTTATATTTCTTGACTACTTCAAATTATTGACACAATCATATGCTTTTTGTTACTCTTTCTATTCATTCCTTATATCTATTCTCCCCCTTAGATATTGTGTACTTTCCCACATAGATATTGCACTCAATTTAATGTTAAATGCTTTAAATGTAAATCCCTTTAATTTTGATTTAATGTTAAATTTTTTAAATGTTTTGATCTAATTTTTTGATGGTTTCAATCTATATTTGGCCTATGGAAGAGCCCATGTGTAGATAACATATGCATTTCAGAAGGGGAGGTTGGGATAGTGGTGGAGGGGGCAGGAGTGCTGGCTCTCACCCACCTCTTTCAATCCATGACACAGGCGAGCACCCTCCTTTGGTAAGCAGTGTTGCACAATTCCACTTCACTAGTGCTATGGTCAGACCTCGAATTACGGTGACCATTTATGTCTTTTTTCAGGAGGAGCCCCAAGATGAAGGTGCCTCTGGTTCCAGTAATTGGCAGAGAAAGTCCACCATCCCAACCCATGAGCCCCAAGACGCTAGGAATTCAGCAGCTCTTCCAGTCAAATCCGACTCGACGAGCTCCAGTAGCAATGGCACAAGAAGTGACAACTCGGCCTGTGTGGAGAAAAATCTCAAAGACGAGTCTGGCTCCTCTTCCACTTTAGAGAGCTCCTCCCAACACTCCAAGGGAGTAGCTGATGATCTAGAGTACTATAGTTGTCCAATTGTGAAGGAGAATCCTCCTACACACATCGATAGCTAACCTGATGTCAGGTCCTCTTTAGCATTTTTGAACTTTTGTCATGTTTTGCAATCACTGTGCTTCTGAACACTCTATGAATGTTGGTTTCCCGACATTGGGTAGCATCTTCTAGGCTGATTTCCCGGTTATGGGTAGCCCCTTTTCTGTTTTTTTGATTGGGACTCCCTCTGATTGTTTTGATTTAATCAAGAAGAGTAAAGAAGTAGTTATATGTATTTATCCCTTTAATTTTGATTTAATGTTAAATGATAAATTTTTTGATATAATTTTAAACGTTTTGATCTAATTTTTCAATGGTTTTAATCTACATTTGGCCTATGGAAGACTCCCATGTGAAGTATTGTTTTGATTTAATAAAAAAGAGTAAAGAAGTAGTTATATGTAAATCTCTTTAATTTTGATTTAATGTTAAATTTTAAATGTTTTGATATAATTTTAAATGTTTTGATCTAATTTTTCAATGTTTTTAATCTACATTTGGCCTATGGAAGACTCCCATGTGAAGTATTGTTTTGATTTAATAAAAAAGAGTAAAGAAGTAGTTATATGTAAATCTCTTTAATTTTGATTTAATGTTAAATTTTAAATGTTTTGATATAATGCTAAATGTTTTGATCTAAGTTTTGGATGGTTTCAATCTATATTTGGCCTAGATGGAAGATTCCCAGGTGAAGTATTGTTTTGATTTAATCAAAAAGTTTTTAAAATTCAATTTTTGGATGGTTGAAGTACATTTGGCATCTTAATATTGCTTTTGATCTCTACATACTCTTGTTTGAGTTAAAAAATTTCCAATAGGAAGAACATAGATTTTCAATGCAACTAACCATATAAATTGAGCTCTAATTGAAAAAAAAGTAAAGTAGATATATGTATTTACCCCTTTAATTTTGATTGGAAATATAAGAAGTACATATATGTTTGTTGAATTTGGGTCAATGGCATTAATGCACTCAAATAGGTAGCCTTGTTGATTTATAAATTGGTAAATTGAAGAGATTCAGTTAATTTCATTCTAGAACATAGAACATATCTGACCATTAGAAAGACAAATTTTGTACTAGATTTTTAATTAGGAATAGATATGTGGGTCAAATCCCACCAAAAGTCAGAGAAGTGCTCCAAGTCTCTTGTCTGAAAGGAATCTTCATATAAAACTATATTATGGATGATTTATTTACATTGTGGATAATTTTTATCAGAAAATCGCACAAGAAAAATTGGGCACATTCAGTTCGTGGATATATGCAGTACGTGCAACATTTTTCATCAATGCACATAGAAAAAATACTTTCAGTTAATCGGATTCTAGAACATATATATTGTACGTGAATCATTTTTCATCAATGCACATAGTAAAACTACTTGAACAATTAATTGCATTCTAGAACATGTGTACATATATATCCAATACATGTAACATTTTTCATCAATGCACATGTATAGAAAAGCTACTTTCAGTTGGTACTAGAGCACGTGCATGTACCAAAACAATTTGTACATGTGCAAAAACTTGCACAAATAACATAAGCAGCTCAATTTTTAGCTGAGTACTGGAAGTTCTAAAACATATTTAATTTAAAGCGAACAAATTTTTGGGCAGTTCAATCAAAAAAATCCAATGGAATGCCATCTTCAATAATCCGTTCATGATCTGATTTTGACATTTTCCATTTCTTGTTTTTCATTTTTTTCTTTGATTGAACCTCTATCAACTTTATGCGTGCTGCACACACCAAGTGACTATATTGACAACTTATGAAATCAGGTTCATAGTCTTCAAAGTAAACAAAATTCCCACTTTGATTAATTTGTTTGAAAAAATAACCTTTCACTATAATAAATCCTATTTCATATTGAAATCTGTGATCATTATAGTTTTCTAATAATTTCATTTTTTGTTCAGTGCAATACATCAAATAATACTTCACATTTTCATCGTTATCAATAGGTGCAATTACAGCAAAAACATCTCCTGCACAATAAAACAAACTCAAAAAAATTATATACATATTTAAATTTATTTCTAGATCTTTAAATCGTTAGAAAGCAATTCAAATGTTACCTTCTCTAACAAGATCAGAAACTCAATCACCATTGGATGATATTGTAGTTTCCTCTGATTTCATTTCTTCAAACATTGCAATAGGAATTTTTCCCTTTGTATTTAGCTCTATATGTTTCCAATCGTTTACATACATATTATTTTCACAAATTTCATTGGATTTTGTGTTGTCTATGCAAACATGACAAAAAATAATATTTTCTTTTATCCAATGCGAACACCTTTTTGGACGACTTTGTTTTAATTGAATGCAATTTTCGAGTCCCTTTTATTGTTTCACCATCATTTCCAATCGATCTATCTATGTCTTTGATCCCAATATGCCAGAAAAACCTCTATATGGAAAATTCAAAGAAGAATGTAAATATGATATCAAAATACAATCAAAGATAATCATTGCATGATAAAATTAGATTTCCAATAAAAAATAAATTGAATGTACCTTCGCACTTCCCTTGATGGGTTAGTCTCATGGCTTAGAGTAGCAATGCACCATTGAACAAATTCTTTCGCGTCCACAAGTCAGCTTGCAGAGGGGGTCATTTGATATCTTCGAAGTGCACGTTTTATGCATGCCCCCGCACTGTCATGTTCTCCTTTTCCATGTCCAATCTCAAAGAAATTCCAACAATGTTTAATGCATGTTTTCTTATGAAGACAACACAACCAAAAAGAATTATCGTGCAGATTTTAATTGACCTGCGCATCCGTCTCACCATATCCAACTTTCATTGAATGTTATTCCATGATTTTTCAAGGAATCATAAAATTTTCCAAAACAATGTTGTACAAAATATGTATCATGTATACGATTGTCACTAATATAAAAGTGATATTCTTTAATGATATGTCGATTTTCACTCGTTATTTGTATATGATTGAATTTTTGTTCAGCATGTCTATATAGAATATGGATGAGCATGGAGACTTGGTCAAAATGATAGTATTCACTATGAATTTCTTTTTGTGGAACAAATGTGTAGTTTTATGCAAAATCAATCACTGATAAAATGGTCCCTGGTGGAAAAACTTCACGATATTTTTTGAATTGCTATTCTTGCCATCAAGCTTTATGGGAATGCTTGGTGTATTTGTAAATTTCTGCCTCAAAATTTCTAAAAAAATCTATCACAAAAATTTCGTCTTCTCGTAATTCAATTCTTTTAACACTATTTGCACCTTCAATCAATGTATGGATATATTCATATCTCTTCCATTTCACTTTCATGTTGGACAATGATTGATCATTTATATCAGTATGATATTTGTTTTGAAATTTAGTCAAATTTCCACAATCATCGCATTTTTTACCACCAACACATTTGTTTTTGTAAAATAGTTCATCGCTTTCTCTTTCACATAGAATTTGAGATATGAAATCATGGATTGTGGAAGGAGGAGGTGAATCCTCCCATAATGTTCTAGCAAAATCAAGGAATGTATCATAATATAACTAAAATTCCACATGATAATGGAAACAACAAGTGTCGCGTACGGTGATAGGTTTTACATACCATGGTTTTTGTTGAACAAAAGCACTGATTCAAACATGAATTTCATGATTCTCTTCTTTCAACTTGTTTAATAACTCTATCTGAGTGGTTTCCAAGAAATATTTTTCATGTTCTTCGTACTGATTTCATGCTATTCTTCTTCACATCACATGCTTTGCAGTTGGCGAAACACACAAATTGTTCTTCCAATATTCATATATTATTTTTTTAACATTTTCTCCAAGTCTATATTTGTATGGTTGCCTACAAATAGCTCTCCAACAAGCGAGTTCATCATTTACATTTATTTGCAGCCGAAATTTCTGATGTTTGTGCAAAGTTTTTCGCGACGTTCCTAATGCTCTTGCCATAGATGTTACCAAACGATTCTCTTTAGTATTTGATGAAACCACTGCCATATGTATTCCTCTACATACAATTGAACCATTTTTCTGTCTAGAGCTCCTAATTGAATTTATAGAACTACTTATATTTTGTATCACATTTTCTTTCATTTTTTTTTTTATCTTTGGTTGATTTTCAAATATCCAGTAGTGTTGTAGCTTCTTTTAATTTCCTTAATGATAGGAGACCTCTCCACATTTGAGCTTGAATTGTCTCCTGCTCCTTTATGAAATACGTTTCAAAAATGCGGTTAACATGAATAATGGTCAGGTTTTTTTTTCTCCATATGTGTGAGTGTCAACATTTTCTAACATCTCATCATCGACACTGATTTCATCTGTACATATTTGAATAAATAGTACATAATAAGTTTACATATTCAATAAACAAATAAATTAATAAATATATGTATAATTTCCATAATACGTGCATGTGTTCAATATATATATATATATATATATATATATATATATATATATATATATATATACCTTGTGATTCAATTTCTTCACTTGAATTTCTTTCAATATTTTTACCATCTTCAATCATTGGTTCAATATCTCTTTCACTTTATCTTTTAAAATTTTGTATTTCATCATCAATGTTTTGAGGAATATTTCTCTCTGTTTACATTGCAAAATATTTTTCTTGAATTAGTTCATCAAATAAAAATTAAGCTTCACATTTTACACTAGGAAAATTTTAAATATATGAATAGATCATAATATTTACATTTACATACCTGCTTCAATTCCTAGTTGAGGTTGATTTTCCCCTTCAATCTTTGAGAGTGCTTCTATATTTATTTTGGGAGATTGTCTCATCTCTTCTCTACGTTCCTCAGGGTCTCTTTTTCGATCATATTTTCTCTCACAATTCCTTCGATTTCCCATGATAATAGAGTATGAAGTTCAAAAAATTTCGTTCAAAAATTTAGACAAAAACTAAATTAAAAAAAGAATCACAAAAGATTTAATTTAAAAAAAAAACATTTTAAAATTTTTGCAAAAAATACATACTCCAATCCAAAACACTTACTTTAAAAAATCTGAGAAAAAAATGTCTTATAAAAATGAAACGAAGCTCAAAAGATTTAATTCAGCTCAAAATACATACTCTAGAAATTCGAAATTAAGCCCAAATCTATACTTTCAAAAAACATGAAGAACAAAAAACATCCAAAAAAATGTATCACATACCTCCAAGAAATTTCCTTTTAATGTACGTCCAAGAAAATTTCTTAAACCCAAAACAATTCTTTACAAAATTAGACCGCATCGAATAGATGTCTTCCAAGAAAAGTCTTTAAACCCAAAACAATTCTTTGCAAAATCAGACTCCGTCCAAGAAATGTCATTAAACCGAAATCTCCAAGAAAAGTCATTAGACCCAAACCAAGAACTTTGTAAAATTAGACCAAATGTGTGAAATGTACGAAAATTATAAAAGATTTCATGGAAATTTATATTGCTGCGAAATGTTTTCTTGGAGGGGCTTCGTGAAATTTTTTGGCCGACGGAAAAGTAGGTAGAAGTTCGGCCGAATTCTGAAAAAAAATTCAGTCGAACTTTAGGAAAAATTTGGCCGAACTATTAAGGTGTGAGACTTAACGACCCGTTTGCACAAAAACTAGTTCGGCGCGTCACTGGTTACGCAGATCGAACCTCTGAATGCGTTTCTGCAACTTTGGACTGATTAAACTCCATGAAACATTTTGAATTAATTGTCAGAACCAAGACAAGCATTTTTAGAATTGAATATACTTTCAGGAAATATAACTTTTATGGAATTTCATAAATATTTATTAATTTTAATTAATTTTGTAATAAAATGGGTGCAAACAATTTCTGAGGGTCATTGTGATTCAGTGAAATCAAAATTACGTATCTCCCAAAATACATTGTAAAAAAAATTGAAAAAACTATGGGGAATTACATTGGTCCATCGTATCTAATGGGTAGCTTTTGGATTTTTAGTTTATAACTTATATGTTAAGAAATTTATTGCGTTGCGAAACATACTCAAAATATGTAGTTTTTTCATATTGGACTAGTTCAAAAAATTCTAGTAATTATGATATGCATCCATTGGCTTTGTAAATATGACAAAACCGAAGTAGACACCGTCTAGATTGTTGTAACACATTTTTCTTTCTCAAAAGCACAAATTTTCAAACAATACAACATTGCATATTAACATGAATTCTTATGAATCCTTTAATTTTTAAAAAACACACACTCAAAGAAACGCTAAGTTGACATATCAAATATGCATAAAAAAATTCCAAAAAATAAGTAATAAAAAGCTAACAAAATTTCTGACAACTTTTGTTTTTTATCACAAAATGAAATTCTAAACAAAAAAATTTTTATCGTTTGCAGAAAGTTGAAGAGAGAGAGAGAGAGAGAGAGAGAGATGGAATGCTCCTAAATCTAGAATTATCTAAAGCCTTTGATAGACTTAGCTGACAATATATTAGGAAGGTTCTTCGAGCTTTTGGCTTCGGAGAACCCTGGATAAGATGGATTATGTCTCTTATATCTTCTACCTTCTTCTCCATCCTAGTCAATGGCTACCCTTCAAAAACTGGTATTCCCACTAGAGGCATTAGGGAAGGGGATCATTTATCCCCCTTCCTCTTTGTCATCATGGCGGATAGTCTTAGTTGTTCTTTGAAAGAAGTTACACATTCTACCTCCCTCAAAGGTATTTCATTGAATAATGAAGAGCCTAATATTCACAAACAATTTGTGGATGATAATATGCTCATGGGATACCCTTCTGTCCAAGAAGCTTGCTCTTTCAATTCTATTACGGAAATGTTCTCCCCGCCTCCAATACAATAATAAACTTTGGTAAATACCATATCTTATTTTTCAATGCACCGGATTTAACTCAAAGGAAATTTTCTCGTATTTTGGGTTTCTCTATTGCACATGTTCCCCTCAAATATTTGGGATCTCCCTTGACTAATTCTGCCATCAGGAATTATTCCTGGAAAGAATTGCTTGACAAAATTGATCAACCGCTTAGCTCATGGACTTATCAATATTTGAATATGGTAGGTCGTATTATGCTTATCAAATATGTTTTTTGGTCGATGCCCCTTTATATTTTCTCTGTTCTAGCTACTCCTAAATGGGTCTTGAAAGATATGAGGAATCTGCAAAGAAATGTTCTTTGGGGAGGTAACAAATATTAGAGGAAATGGGCATTAGATAAATGGACTAATGTTTTCAATCCCATATCTGAAGGCAAAATGGGGCTCAGGGATCTAGAATTAAGCAATGAAATTATGAATGTTTAAGGTATTGACCAAGATATTTGTTTGGATGGTCATTACTCGCATGCTAAAAACCTTCTAGTGTGTGTGTTATGGGCAAAACAACATCAACAAGAGGTTCTGCATTCCTTAATTCTCTATGGCAGTCACTCCCTAGTCCAATTAAGACATGACATTCACATTATGGCCAATAATGTTGTGGTAGCCTTTCCAGTTGGCAGTCATATATATTTTATAAGCATGACTCTCCCTGATAATATTATCCCTCCTGCGATGAAGGTGGACGAGTTTATGTCTAAGTGTAAGAAGCTCGAGAGAAAATATCTCAAGATCTTGGAAACCCAGAAGACCACTAGACCTGGTCCGAATCTTCTAGTCTAAAAAGGTAAGTGTCTTCCAATTCATTTTCCATCCTCCTCCAGTGAACTTGGGGACTCCCTTCAAGGTGTTTTTCTCATCATTAATGAATAGTCAGATGGGGATTTTCGTGTGGAAGTGTCTACCTAGAATTCTGGTGGGTAAATTGACACGTCTATGAAGTCGATCAGGATAGCCATATGGCTCAATTCTCCCTCCTCGTCGAAAGATGATGTTTCCAACATCCCAGACCTGAATTCTGGGGTGGAAGAACTCCTAGACCTGAATGAAATCTCTTATGTTGAACATATTTTCAAGCCATATGTTCTGCGTCTTCGGGTGTTTATCATTTTATGCTATAGCTGTGAACAATCTTTACATTTGCGTTTATAGGGATATTTTGATATGGCTTAGTGGCCCTCTTTTCTCTTCCTTTTTGTCTGTCGGCTGGATTCCCAGTTTTGGGCAACATTTACATGAACATGTTATGATTTTTGGTTGTTGGTTTCCCCATAGGAGGCAATAATCCAACCATATACTTATGATGGGATATCGAACAAGAATTTCCTAGTTCCTATAGGCCACCCTATTTGATCTGAACTGTATCACTATTTTTGTACTATATGCCTTTACAATTTATAGAAGTAGTCTTAATTCATATATATATATATATATATATATATATATATATATATATATATATATATATATATTAAATTTTACATGTCAAGTTAATATATAATGAACTACACATCTTGTAATATTAATAGTATTATTTTCAGATGTTATTTGTCAACTCTATAACAAGTAGTGAAAGAATTATATGTCTCCTCATGGTAAAAAGTAACTTTTTTGTTTTTCTTTTATTTTCAATAAATTTTTCTTTTTATAAAAAGTTTTATGTGAACTTGAGGTGGAAATTGAAGTATTTTGTTTAAGGCCTACATTAAATATCTTCCTCATAATATTTTTTTTTTTTTTCCATTTACCTTCAATTACTTTATCTATTTATATAATGTTTGATGTAAAATTAAAGTGAAAATTGAAATATTTTTTTTAAGGCCTACATTGTTATTTTTTGTACCATTGTAGATCCATGTTAACTCCATGTTTACTCTAGATCTACCAAGCTACGAGAAGTATCAAATCTCTTTTCGTAAAAATAAGTTTGCATCTCAAGAGAGTTGATCCCTTTCAAAACATAGTAGATTTGGAGTTTATGTAATTTGACAGAGGAAAAATGTTTACATAACATAAGAAGGCCATTTGTTATAACATTTTTCCCATAGTAGGCTATAATATTTTTTAATTGGTTAATGTAAGCATTATTTTATTATTTTGAAATGTTACATTACATGAAACTATCTTCCTCGTATTTCTCTCATTCTTCTTCATACTGTACAGAGCTCCTCTCAGAACAATAAATTTATTTTAGTGTATTATTAGTAGTAATGAGGTAAAAAAATAAGATATAAGATGAACTTATATACATCTAAAAAACACATATGTATATTTTTAAACCTAGATATTTTCCTTCCACTTTACCGTATGGATTTGTATCGTATAGAATTTATTACAATGCCATGGTTTCTCAATACCACATGCCCAAAGAACCAAAACTTATTTTACAACAACTTTATATAATTATCTTTAATTTACTTATATAACATATTTTTAATTACATTGAAAAGAAAAAAAAACACAATTACCTTATATCTTTATTACTATTGAAAATATCTCACCATAGAGATTAAATCACTACTACCTATTTATAATTATTGATAATTAATTTAAAATTTTGGAAATCTTATTTTAAAATAAACGTCTTTATTAAATTAATTAATAAATATATATATAACAGCCTATATGACCAATAAAAAAGAGTTACACATCGATTTATAATAAACATCAAACCACTTCATCATATCCCACATTACTAAAGAGAATCATAAAGATTCACTATATTATAACATTATTATTATTTTTGTTTTTTTTATGTTGTTGTTACAAAAATAAGTAATATATAAATTAAACATATGTACATTTACAAAAACATGCAAGAAAATTGTTATCCATGTTCATTTATCCTCATTTTATCATAGAAATACTTAATATGTAAATAGGTTTTGTTACAATACTTTGAGCTAACACAATGGAATATCAATATCACATGTCCCAAAGCCATATCTGACTTCATATAAGGTCTTTTTTAATTAATTAATTTAATTAAAAGGGAAATAAACATAAATACTTTGGTGAGAAATTTAAACCCTTGACTTCTGTATATTGCAATGAATATTCCATGCATATTAAATCTCTATCATCTACCTGATAGATATTATATTACTGATAATTGAATTAAAATCCTAAACACTCAATTTTTAGATTGACACAATTATCTATATAATTAAATATTAAAAAAATAAAAATTAATTGCATATTTTTTTTTCCACATTATTATTTTGGCGAGATTATAATGTTTTTTTTTTTTAAAGATTAATTTCAATTGTAAATTAAAAAATGAATTCAATTTTATAAAAATTCTAAAAAGATGCAGGAGAATCAAGGGAGAGTCAGCAATGTGACAGGGTGATCACATGTTGTGGTTTGGGAAGAGGAATAACAGTCCTAATAATTTGAAGATTTTTATTTTTAAAGTATTTTTGTTGAAAGTTAATTTGGGCTAACACAACCTGTTCAAACCTAACCCTAAGGGTTGGGTGAGGATATTTAATATTCTATATTAAATAATATTAGGAAATAAGGAAGGCCAAGAGTCATTGGGAGATTAATCCCAATAGCCTCACCTCCATGTATAAATACATGCACATTCTTCATCTAATACACATTCTGATTTGTGGAGTTACCTCCTAGTTTGACATGGTATCAGAGCCAGTCCCACTATTGGCATTATTTCCTGTGGTGTAACTCCCTTATTTCTGATAACAGTCTTTTGTTCAGTCAGTTTTATGTCTAGTTTTTGCTGCTCCATTAGATTGATGCCATTCTGATTTTATATACTGTAATTTTGCATTTCTTTTATCTGCAATTTTTGCCCAGTTCTGATTTTTGCAGCTTCTGGAGATTCTGAAATTCGCAGTCCCTGAAATTTTGCAATTTGTAGCTCCTACAAACACCTGCAAATTCTGCAGTTATTAAAATCCTGCAATTCCAAAATTGTTTAATGGCCTCTTGGCCTCATAGCTCATCCCTTGCACACTCATGTTGCCTCTACGTCGATCTCTATTACGCATTTCCTATCCCTGACTTCATTCCCCATAGCTATTTGCCATCTCCCTTACAAAACTACCCTACCCCATTCCCCACGCCCACTCTACAGCAGTCCCCGCCCCCTAAGCTACCCTCCCCCTCACACACCCTCATCGACCTACACTACCACATTCACCTACCCCTCTCCAATTCTCACACCGTCTGCCATACCCCCTTCCTACAGCACTAAAGTCTGCATGCTACCCAAACCCATCTCCCATTCACTCGTCCCTCACCTCACGTGACCCATCCCCTCCTACGCTCCTTTCTACTCGCCCTCCTCCCTGTTAAACTCCCCCACATACCAACCTGCACACGCTAATGCACTCCCATCTCAAACGTTACCACTACCCTCGCAATCCCTCTCTACACGCCACCCCTGCTCACAATCAAACCCCCTCCCCTACGCCACTCTACCCTTCCCCTTATCTCTCAATGCTAACAACGAGCCTTTTGGCCCCCCCCTACACAACATCACACTCTGCAACCACAAGCCCTCAACGCTAACGTAAGCCTTTTGACCCTCCCCCTACACAGAAACGCTCGACCTATACACACGCTCCCTCGGCCTCTAGCTGCAAACCGCCCTTATACAGCCCCTTCATATGTTCATACACTAATACTTCCCCCCATATACATAATACCACCGCCTCCATTTAAATACCACCGAACCCCATTCTTGATACTACTCTCATTTAATACCACCTCCCCCTCCACATATTCAATACTGTCCCCCTCACTGCTGTGTATTTTTTACATTCTGTATTTTAATTACACAGACACTTCCCATATAATACCGCCCTCTCCCCCCATATTATCACCTCCTCCACATAAATTTTTTTTCCCAAACAAAAAAAAAATACATTTTTTTTCTTGCAGAATTGAGTATATTTCCAGCAAAATTTTTCCCCCCTCAAAAGATTTTTTTTCCAACAAAGTAATTATTTTCCCTTCAGAAGAATGCATTCTGTCATACCTATTGTAGGGGTGGTTCTCTCCAGTAAGGAGAACTATCTTGAATGGTCTCGGAAAATCAAGCACACTGTCATTTTTAATGAGTTGTGGAAAGGAATCTGTGAAGGAAAAGAAGGAAATCCACCAGCAAAGCCCACTTCAGACAAGGAGCTCGCCATTTAGGAAATCAAAAACTGCAAGGCCTATGCCTTGATTGCAACCTCCGTAAATGAAGAGATGAGTCGCCATATTTCATGATTTTCAAATGCCTATGAAGCCTTGAGCAAGCAAAAAGAACTCTATGACTCACATTCAGAACTAGAAATTGTTCAATTGATGATTAAGCTGCTCAGTCTTGAAATGAAGAAGGATGATCCCTTTACTTTAGCTTCAGAAGTAAGATCTATCATTCATGAAATTGACAACACTGGTGTAAAAAATGACATATCTCTCATAGCATTTGTAAAGGCATTATATCTGACTTACTCGCATTATCTTGAGTCATTGCAAGCAAGTGGAAACCTTGAGCATATCACCTTTGAGACCGTTGAGAAAAAGTTTGCAGAAAGAGAGAAAGCTTTTGGGAAGATGAAAGTCCCTTCATCTTCTGAAGAGGTTGCATACTATGCACATAAAGAAAAGAGTCACGCTCCAGATTCTTCCAGAGGAAGAGGTGGCAGAAGAGGAAGAGGAAGAAGAAACTTCAGAGAAAGGGGGGGCAGACAATCTAACAAATCCGATCTTCATTGCACACATTGCAATAAAGATGGGCATGATGCATCCAAATGCAGGACACCTTGGGATAAAATTAAGCAGCAAAGAAATCAAGACAAAGGTAAAACTAATGACAAAGACAAAGGTAAAGCACCTGAATCTGCTCATTATGTTCTAGCACATTGTAACAATGGAGTGACTGAAGACTTGTTTGATGTTTCATTTACTTCATGGAGAGATGATTGGTTGCTAGATTTAGGAGCAACATGTCACATGACATTTAGAAAATATTTTTTTGAAGAATTTACTATCAAAGTTGATGGAGCAATATATTTCACAGATAAGTCCAAACTCAAGCCATCAGGGCTTGGCACAGTCAGACTTAAGTTGCCTGGTCTTCAAGATCATATTCTACATGAGGTTCTATACCTCCCTAAGTTGAGGAGAAACTTGTTGTCCCTGGTCCAAATCCGCCAGCAAGGACACTCCATTCACTTGTTTTATGGCAAGGCAGAGGTCAGAAAAGCATCAAATCACTCACTTTTCATGGAGGGAATAGAAGAAGGAAGAATCTTGAAGCTAAAAGGTTCATTTTCTCATGCTCAAAACTTTGCATTCAGTTCACATCATGATGAAGGTGCATTCCCATCAAGTCTTTTATGGCATGCTAGATATGGACACTTAAACTATGAAAGCCTTTATTTTTTGAAGAAAAATGGTGTTAATGGATTGCCTACGATTCCTAGGAAACCTAACTAATGTGATGCTTGTATTCTAGGAAAGCATAGCAAACAACCATTTCATGATTCACACTCCAGAGCACATAGAAAACTTGAGCTTATTCATTCAGATTTATGTGGTGCTATGCCTATTGATTCTGCAAATGGAAATAGATATATGATGACATTTATTGATGACTACACCTGAATGTGTTGGATTTACTTATTAAAGAACAAGTTTGATGCTTTTCAAACATTCAAGAATTTTCATGCATGGATTGAAAATGATGCACAAACTCATATTAGCTCTCTACATACTGATAATGGAAAAGAATACACTTCAAACAAATTTGAAAATTATCTTCGTCAACATGGTATCAAACATCAAACAACTATGTTGTATAATCCCAAATAAAATGGTGTAGATGAAAGAATGAATAGAGCTATTTTAAATATGGTTCGCTCCACATTGTTTTCCAAGAATGTAAAATTGATGTTTTGGGATGATGCAGTTCTATGTGCTGTTTACATAAAGAATAGGCGTCCTTCAAGTTCAATTAGGAACAAAAATCCTTTTGAATTGTGACAGGGCCACATTCCTTCGGTAAAGCATAGTTATATTAGGGTTATTTAGGCATTTAATTGAATAAACTATTATGAAACTGAATAACAGTTTCTCAACCATATGCAGATTTTTGGGAAAGACATAAAACATAACAAAATTTAGCATTTTGGGGTTCTGCCTTCCATAGAGAGAAAGAGAGAATGAGAGGGAAATAGGTGTGAGAGAGGTTGAACAGAGAGTAGAAACACATGTTAAAACCAGCCATCCCAGGGCTCAGTTCTATGCATTTTTATTTATTATAAATTCCAAGTGTTTTGGACTATGATCGGGCTCTTTGTTTGAACCAGTGGATTTTATTTCCCTATTGAAATTAAAGATTGCATTCATCTGTTATTATATATCCATTTTGTTTTCTGTTAATGAAAAGACAGGCCAAGCAAGAAGATGAAGTTTCTGAGACCTTCGTACAGACAGAGTTAGGGCAGAACTTGAGGGATGAAAGACAAAAAAAAAATCTAATCGGATTGCAGGGACAGCGAGGCTAAGCGAGAAGAGTGGCGCAAAGGAAAATTTTTGCAGAGCATAACTAAAGAGGAAATATCGAATAAATATTAGAACACTTAGGAAAATTCTAAGTGAGGGATTAACATTGCTGATTGAATCAAAGACTTAAAATTTTAAGGTTTGACAGCAGAGATTAATGCAGGAAGAAGAGGCAAGAAGAATCGTGAGAAGGTGAATGGATGGATGCGATTAGATTGTAGATTTGAAGACAATAGATAGACGATTAAGATGAGTCGAGGATGTGCGGACACGTGTCGACAGGGCGCAGTTTCGCATCGGCAATCAGATAGTTTAGGAGTTAAGAGATTTCACAAGTTAAGAAAGATAACTTGCAATGTGACAGAGCAAGAGTGGAGGGACGTGAAGGGGTAAGATGTGAGAATTGTGATGAAAATGAGGATCATCCACATGGCAGTACTACGCTATAGCGCATTGTGAAAGGTTTATGTGTTAACGTATTTGTTAGGAGTTGAACGTTGTGCGAGTCGTTGGATCTTGCGACAGATCAACAACGGAAATTGGACCACGACTTTGCATTTCACAGATTATAGTGGATAACGTTAAGTCTTCGCATGGTAAATGGTTTTATTTGTGATGCGAAATGGGGAGGACCACATGTCACCATGGTGCAACATCACATCCCGTAGAAAATAATTTTTAAGCCCTAAGGTTATGTTGTAAAGATTGCAAAGTGTGACTGCCGACGATTGGTTTGAGTTGTGTGTGTCCCTCCAATAAATAAATCCCTCGTGTTTTCATTTTGTTTGGGTTAGATTGTTTAAGTCTGCCTATTATATATAAACTTTGATGTTGATCGTGCAAGTATGTATGTATTGGTTTGGGTGTATGAAGGTTTTAATAAACGTTGTTGATCGCTTTCGCGTATGTATGTAATAATGAGATATATGTTTATTTCTATGTGTAAATAAATATGAATATATGTGGGTTCTAACACATGAGTCCATGATTATAAGTTAATTTGTGGCTATGGCTCCATCAATTGGTATCAAAGCGAGAAGATCTGAGAGGCAGTGTGAAGGAATTTGAAGTAAGAAATATTGGGAAATATTTCTCATTGATTCTAACTGAGTGAACCTTAAGAGGTAAGACTGTGGACTGAATGGTTATGAAAAAGCATAGGAGCTACAACAACATGGATGAAAAAGTAGCACATAAAATAAGGTAAGAATGCTTTTTTTTCAGTTTTATTTTGGATTATGGAACTGACTAGTAAATTCTCACACTCAGAAGAGGAGCATAATATTTTAATAGAGATAGCAGTAGGAGTCAAAAAATCTCATCAAGAAGATTACAGCCTTTAAGGGCAGTGATGAAGGAAGCTACCAATGGTTTTCTAGGAGGAAGAAGAAGTGTGGTCAGAGCCTAATGTTTTAGCTGAGGTTGAAATATAAGAGGAAAATAGTGTTCTCAAGTGAAAATGAGTTGTGGGGGTAAGCCTAGAAGGAGCATAGATGAGTGCTCAAGGAGAGTTCTATATTGAGAACCAGTGGTTGCCAAAAGACCAAGAAGAGAGGAAGTTTGGTGAGGTAAGTTGTAGTAGGAGGGACTGTTACTGCAGAGGCTAGTGCAACTCATACAGGGTGAAACAACTCAAGAAGATGACTATTGAAAGTCATAACAGAGGTTCAGGAGGCAACCAAAAAGTGAACAAGGAATATTCCAAGACAAATGGCATATGGAAGAAGATGACTGATGAAGAATATAAGAGAGTAATAGCTGAGATGAAAACCCATCTTGATCTATTGATGGAGTTGCTACAAAGAGTGAAGAAGACCAGAGGTGTGTATTATTTACGAGGAATAAATTGAAATGGCATGGGCTACAGATGAAGAGGGAGCATAGGTTGAATGCTCAAGAAAAAGAAGCATTACTTAGAGAAGAAGAGTATGTAAAGAAAATTATTGCATATGAACTGGAGAAAAGTACTACACTTGTTTCAAAGATGAAAAAGGTTTTTTGCAGCTCACAAGGCAGATCAGAGTGATTCCAAAGAGGCAAGAAGAAGAGATGACCATTTATGGTTATCTTAAAGGCTCAAGGAGGAGCCACAATCAGGAGAGAGAAGTCAGCAGAGATGCTAGTAGAAGACTAAGCATGTAAAAGCTTGCCGTGGTATCTATAGACAGGTTGATGGAGTCAGCTTGTAGATATGGATTGTTTGTAGTCCATGATGAAAAAAAAGGAGTTCTTAAAGGAAAGAAGACTATGGATAATGATAATAATTGTAAAGTTTATAAGGGAGATTATGAAATATCAAGTAAGAATAAAATTGATAGAGAATTAGCTGAGATAAAAGTACAGCTAGAAGTGTTGAGAGAATTCATACAAGGGGGTATGGAACACCAAAGGCATGTTTGGGTTTTGTGGAAGAAAAGAGTCATGATGTAGATGTTACAGAAGGAGAAGGAAGACCAAATATGTGGTTTCCTGATGAGAAGAAAGATGAGAAGAAAGATCAGGTGGCATAAGCTACAGAAGACGGTGAAGGAGCAAATGATGAATGCTCAGTGAGAGGATGAGATGCTCAAGGCAAGTGAGTATCAAGGAGAAGACTTGAATACTGAAACTTCAAGTGAGGCCAAGAGGTCTCAATGTTTAAAAACTGCTATATTGTGTATGTTTGCAGGTGAAAAGAATGAAGAAAGGGAATTTTTTGATGTTTACATAGAAGAAGAAAGAGAAGAGATAGAATCTTAATTCTGTGCTGAAGGAAGATGAGATAGCTAGGTCTCATATGAAAGATCATACAAAGTTGAGAGAAGGTATTTCTTTTCAGCATGCTACAAGGCTGAAAGCAGAGAAATTTTGGCTCATGATGATAGTCAAAAGCAAGAATAAGTGGAGGAAGATATCAATCATTCAAATGAAATGATTGAGGAAACTGAGATGGGGTCCATTGAAGATTCTCTAAAACATACAAAATATTTAGAGAAACAATAGGACTTAATGACTGAAGCATCAAGGGAGACCATCAGGTTTTGTGGTTTTAAAAATCACAATTTAAATGTGATTGCAAGTTTTGAAGGAGACAACCAATTTTTTTGGAACTATCTTTAATGAGGTTAAAAGTTGCAAAGTTAAGTATGATGATGAATGGATTTTAGATGAAGACAAGGATGAACTATTGCAGCAAAAGGAGTTCATAGATTCCTTAATCAATGAAGGAAGAGCTCAGAATGGAGGATGTGTCCATAGCAAGGATGATACAATTTTGTCTTATGTCGAGGAACCTACTATTGGTGAGAACAGGGAGAAGTTGGTTTTCTAAATGACCAAAAGTAGACTCTAGTACAATCACTTGAAGCTGTCATGGAGATGGAAAATAATAATTTTATATAGATAAGGAATGAAGAGGTAGTGTCAGATAAATTGGAATTTTGACAAGGAGGAAGATAATAATGAGGATGAAGGTGAGACAAATATGTCACATGTTGAAGAAAAATCAGTCCTAGAACTAAATGAAGTAGAATTGACTACCAGAGTTAGCCTATTGAATGTTGTCCAGGAAGAGGAAGGAGGATATGTTGGAATTGAGGAACATAATAGTGATGATGTGTTTGATAAGGATCAATTAGAAAGTGAATTGTTGAAGTGGTTGATGGAATAATTTGAGTATGAGGAACTGATTAGACTCATTTATAGAATAATGTCTCAAGTTTTGGTTGAGATAGAAGCAGATACTATTTTACCAAACTATGTTATGTTTTCTAGTATAAAGAGAAGTGTGAGTGAATATGTTACTGGAGTCGGGAAATTGGAAAAAAAATAATTTTTGAAATTAAACTTGAAGATCAGGAGTAGCAATTGGATATTGCAGAGGGAGATATCTTTAGGGATATTCAGGAAGTTGGGTGGCAACAATGTTCGGAGTAATATTTTCAAAAATATCTGGGACAGAGTGCAGTACAATTTGTTGGCAGAGGACTGGAAATAAGATTAGATTACAGTAGCAGATTGAATTGCAAGAAACCATAGATGAACTATGGGAGTTAATGCACCTGCCTAAGAAGAATTACAACAGAATGAAGAAAAAAGTCCACTTAGAAATTGTTTGGAAGGTGAATAACAGTGGAAGCAGAAGCAATGGAGCACTATAGTGCAAAGTATGGAAGCTTGGAGGATTGTAGCTAAAGAATGGTGAGGACAATGTAGCTTATGGACAACAACAAAACAAAGTTTCGAATCATGGAAGATTCAAGCATTGAAGACACATGACTAGGAGTCATGAATTATTTTACCTCGTGAGTCTGATGCAGAAGCATCAAGGCAGAGTCAGCAATGTGACAGGCTGGTCACATGTTGTGGCTTGGGAACAGGACTAGCAATCCTAATAATTTGAATATTTTTATTTTTAAATTATTTTTGTTTAATGTTAATTTGGGCTAACAAAACCATTGTAATCTGTAGGTTAAAATAATAGTTAGATTAGGGTTAGTTATTCATTTATTTAAATAAACTATTCTCATTAGGGGAATTTTGTGGTCTAAAATGGGCCTCCTAAGAAAAATGTACAATCAAAATTCACTTTATGAGAACCAAACACATTTTAGGGGATGCCATCATCCCTAATGGTTGAGGTGGCATTGCTTGATTTAAAGGTATTTACTTGTCACATTCTCAATGGTAGATAAAAACTCATGGTTAACCATGGTAGTGCTCTAAGTACTCTTAAATTCAATGTAAAGTACTCATAATAAATGTCATTTCACATTTTTTGAATAAAAATATATTATTGTCATTTCATATTTCTTGAAAGAAACAATGCAAATCTCTATACATTTATTATATTAAATTATATTATATTATACTATATTATTTTTATATAGTATATTAATTACATGTTATTTTACAATTTAAATAATATCAATTTTAATTAATAGCATATAATATAATTAAGAAATTATAAATTTATATTTATATTTTATTTCAAGTTATTTAAGTACAAAAGAAAAATGCATTAATTGTTCAATGATAATGATTTTTTCTTGAAAGTCTCATTATTATTATAGTCACATCAATACAATTTTTTGATTAGTTTTATTTTTCTACAGCTTTTGAATTAAATTTGACTATGGTTACATGGATTGTGGTGCAAAAAGTGAATTGCAAATTCATAAATATGATTTTATTGGTTTAACTATTATTTTATTATTTCCTTAGGAGGCCTGTTTTAGACCTCAAAATTCCTTTAATGAAAACTGAATAATAGTTTCTCAACCATATGAGGATTTTGGGGAAAGGCATAAAACAAAACAAAATCCACCATTTTGGGATTATGCCTTCCATAGAGATAAAGAGAGAACGAGAGGGAAATATGTGTGAGAGAGGGTTGAACAGAGCGTAGGAACAAATGTAAAAACCAGCCATACCAGGGCTCCGTTCTATGTAATTTTTCTTTGTTAATAAATTCCAAGTGTTTTGGACTATGATCGGGCTCTCTGTTTCAACTCGTGGATTTTATTTCCTTGTCGAAATTAAAGATTGCATTCATGTGTTATTATATATGCGTGTTGTTTTCTATTAATGAACAGACATGCCGAGCGAGAAGATGAAGTTTCTAAGTCCTTCGTATAGACAAAGTTAGGGTAGAGGCCGAGGGATGAAAGACGAAAAAAATCTAATTATATTGTAGACACAACAAGGCTGAGCGAGAGGAGTGGCACAGAGGAAAAGGTTTGCGGAGTGTAACTGAAGAGGAAATATCAAATAAAGATCAGAACACTTAGAAAAATTTTAAGTGAGGGACCAATGGTGCGGATTGAATCGCAAACTTAAAAGTTTAAGGTTTGACAACAGAGATCAATGCGAGCAGAAGAGGAAAGAAGAACCATGAGAAGGTGAAGATACGGATGCAATTAGATCGAAGATTTGAAGACCATAGATGGACGGTTAAGATGCGTCGATGATTTGCAGACGCGTGTCGGTAGGGCACAGTTTCGCATCGGCAATTTGATAGCTTAAGAGTCAAGAGATTTCACAAGTTAAGCAATATGACTTACGATGCGATAGAGGAAGAGCGGAAGAATGAAAAGGGGTAAGATGCAAGAACTGTGATGCAAATGAGGAGTAGCCACGTGCCAGTACTGTGCTATAGTGCATTTCACAAGGTTTATGTGTTAATATATTTGTTAAGAGTTGAAAGTTGTTCAAGCTGTTGGATCTTGCAGCAGATCAACGACGAATGTTCGACCGCGATTTCGAATTTCACAGATTATAGTGGATGACGTTAAGTCTTCGCATGGTAAAGAGTTTTGTTTGCGATACGAAATGGGGAAGACCACGTGTCACCACAACGCAACATCACATCCCGTATAAAAATAAGGCTTAAGTCTTAAAGTTATGTTGTAAAGATTGTGATGTGTGACTGTTTACTGTTGGCCAAAGTTGTGTCGGACCCTCTAATAAGGAACTCCCATGAATTTGCATTTTGTTTGGGTTATGTGTTGGTTTGGGTTAGATTGTTTAAGTCTGCGTATTATATAGAAACTCTGGTGTTGATCATGTAGGTATGTATGTATTGGTTTGGGCATATGAAGATTTTAATAGCGACAGTGAATCGCTTTCGCGTATATATGTAATAACACGATATATGTTTATTCCGCAGTGTAAAGAAAAATGAATATATGTGGATTCTAACCCACCAGTCCACGATTATAACTTAATTTTTGGCTACGGCTGCATCATAAAATCTTTTGTGTAACGTCAAATCAAAAACTTAAAATTATATATTTATTTGGATTTCTAACCTATTTCGAGTAAAACTTGCAGCAAAATCTGCTCCAAAAGAATAAAGGAGTCACCAGTTTATGGTTTCATGGTGAAGTCTCCATAAGAAAAATGGAGAGCTTATTTTTATTTGGTTAACATGGAATACCATTTGGATTGGGTGAGGGCAGCAATTTCGGTCACCTGGATTGCCATTGGGTCAACCGTGTGCAAATCCCAATATTAAAAGAAAAACACAGGACGAAGCTCGTCGTAGTCAGTGTTCTGCTGACCAGTAAGAGCTTTTTAGGGTGCACAGGAAAATGATCTCTGACGATATAACATACTGCTCATATGCATAGTTATTTTTGTATTGGTGTGATAAAGGCTTTACTGTAAGCACGTTTCTCCATGATTGAAGCGTTTACTCGCCAGCTCGGCCATTTGAAAGAGGTTTTTTGGTACCTGTAGATGGGACTGTCCTTTCCTTTTTCATTTTCATTATTGCCGTAGTTTACAGAGTCCACCATTTTGCCTCGTAAACAATGGAAATTTTGGTAGACTTTTGAAAAAATTTAATACAATTTTTTATAAATATGGGTTATTGTTGTCAAGTTTTAGGATTTTGGGAATATCAGAGATTTACATTTCCAGCATGAATTAATTCAAACACTACCAGCAGTAAATTTCTTAAATTATTTTCACTGAATTCTAGCAAAAGGAGCTAAATTTTTTTCAGTAGATTTTGCTATAATTTTTCCATCATGAAGAAATTGTGCAACTTCTCATTATTCACTATGGTTTGACAGTCAAAAAATTGAAATGTGTGCGATGTCGCATTTCGCTCATTACCATTAATATTGCCATATGTTATAGGTATTAGTTAAAATCCTAAGTTAGAAATTTCATAGGGATTTTTTTAACTTATAAATTTTAGTTATACATATTTAATTGGAAAATATTTATTGAAAACATAAGTTTAAATTACAATTATTAAAAAAATTTGAATTAAAATAAAAATTATTAAAATTTTCCAATTTCATTAGAATACCCATTTTTTTGAATGGCACTTGATTTGGTCGACTGGTAATTGATTAATAGATTAGATCACATGACTAAAAAAATCCATATTTCAGAGTTTGTCTACCCATATGGTTCATTAGTTGACATAAGATATTAAGGGATAATTAATAGATAGTGGAAATTTCACATACTTACAAAGTAAATGAAAAATAATTATAAAATTGGAAAATTTTCTTTTTTAATTTGGCTCTTGTTCGGACAATAGAGGAGAAAACAAGAAAGAAGATAATTTTTGAGAGGGAGAAAACACTAAATAAGAGAATTTGTGAAAGTGGCTTAATTTTAAAAGAAGAGATCTGTGGGAAGAGGTGAGGTTTATTTTTGGTAAATTGTATATGTAAATTCGTTTTATTATCTAAAGTTACTAGAAGTTATTAGAAATTCAAAAAAATAAATCAAGTGAATGCATCACTGTAACAAGAAGAAAAGTATTTAAAATGTATATATTGAAATTTTTATGAATTCAAAATTTTCAATTATAATTTTGAAACATTTATTACTACAAAGCTAGAGAATGTGCTTTGAAAATTATGGCTTCTAGTAGCTAAGGTTTCCCTAGATGGCAAAGGTTTTCTACTAGATTTGGAGCAAGCTTCGAGCATGTTTGGATGGTGTCACCACAGATGCATGGATCGTTGTGCTAGGCATGATCCCATAAATTTGAGATCCCATAACACCAATCATTTCCACTACTAATTGTGACTTCTATTTTCTATAAAATTTTGTTCAATGTGCCATGGAGGAGGAGGCAACATTTAGATCTCTCGTGTAGACTCAAAATCCTTGGGGCTCTTCTTTTCCACCAAAAATATTTATGAAGAAACTAGCTACAATTCTCACAATGAGTCTCTCTTCTTCGGATCCGTGTAAGGGAGCCTTAGATTTCTCCAAAAAAAAACTGGTCAGCAAGTTTATGGGATTATGCCTAAATTCAAAAGCAGTTGAATCATGAATCATAGAATAATGGATCACCAAGCTACAAGGTTAGGTAATTTCCTTTGCAACTGGAAGGGGCCTCTATGTCTTTTTTTTCCCAACAAAATGTAAAGAGGTTTTATTTTCATATTAGGTCCATATTTCATGGGGTCTAGATGCCTCTTTATCACCCTGGACTCTTGCTTTCAATCCAAATTTTTAGGTCACTGTCGTATCAGTGTGATATCAGCAGTCACACCTTCCTCTTCATATTTAGGGCCCTGACACACTAAAAGAGATTGTGAAAAAATTGTGCCACTATCTAGATAAAGCATACCCAAAATCAGGTCAATTCTATTACTCCCACATATTTCTTGAGGTGAACCTCAATGAAGGTTTACCGAAATCCCTAAAGATAAATCTCAGAGAATGGAGCGACATTTAGGAATTGGACTATGAGCATATTCCTTTCAAATGCATCCTATGCCATTCCCATGAGAACTTTGCCAAAAAATTCTTCTAGAAGAAAAAATATGAGAATACCGTAGCCCCTATTTCTAAAGAGGTTTGTTTCTAACCACCAAAAAAGCAAGGAAAGAATCAACACAACAAAGCTACACCCCTAAATAAATATGTTGATGTAGATCCAATACCATAACCTTTCTTTACCAAAAATATTTACAAGGCTCTTCAAGATCCAAAACAAGAAGAATATAGGTCCCTATGGATCAATCCCCAAATGAGGATCATGGAAATACGAAAGTGCTCGTGGAAAATGAAGAGAAATCCCATCCATGGGTCCACCCTCTTGATCTATAGTAAAATTTTGTGAAAAGAGAATTGGAATTAACACTTTAAGCTCTGAGGGAGATGAATCGATCTACCCTAAATTTTTACAAGGAATTTATCGCAATTGGCGTAGCTCATGCAAAATCATACATGAGAGGTAGTGTTGAAAAATCCGTCAAATACAATTGAACAACCTATCACAAGAGGCAGGGAATATAATAAAAAAAAGAAAAAACTAAAAGTGTCCTAAATAACTCAATGTATTATTTTTTCATTCTCTTATGCTTGCAATTTGTTAGAATTTACTCTTGCAAACAAATGGAAGATCCCATAGAAAAATGAAAATGTATTGAATTGTTCGTCTAATTGATATGACCATGCACAAATTTAATAATCTCAATTCTCATTTTTGTAAAAATAAAAAATAAAATATAAAATAAAATAAAATAATAATAATAATAATAATTTTTTTATAATATAGTATTGAATTCAAATGAAGGGTAACTATAATTTGATTTGAGTTATGTTCTAAATAATTTTATATATTTTAAAATATATTTTAAAAATCAAAATATAAAAATTTAGTCAATACTATCACATTAAAATAATTCAAACTTAGAGACATTAAAACACGTTATATATTTAAAAATATTACGAAATAAAATTTATTAATTGGTTAACGTAACGCCTCATCAAAATTTTTAATAGTGCCATACAATGTTTGGTTTCATTACTGTAATAGTCAGTGTGGCATTGTCCGGTTACTGGTCTAGACTACAAATCTGACAGCACTCCTTGTTCCTCCTTCACGAGCCCCGAAAAAAGTTGCTTTCTTGGAACCCAGACGCACTCCCTCACGAACATGAAATATAAATCTTTTACATACTAACACGGTCTTCTATTATCAGATCCGATGTTTTTTTAATCAACTACTCTGTTATTTTGACTCCTTCCTCATTTCGAGATTTAAAAAAATTAAAAAATCAAGCAGCTAGTCTCCATGTATCTCATTTTAATTTTACTGTAAATAAATTTTATCATGGCATATGCAACTTTGGAATTGAGAAAATGTGATCCTTCGCTTCAATTTCGAAGTCTTCGAAGAATAAATGGATTGGCCTGGTGTGAAACTACCCTCATCTCTTCAAAAGTCGGATTGTGGTAGTCCCCAAAATAAACAAAGCAATGGATCAACCAGAATTGGAAAACTAAAATGAAAGGAAACATTGGCCTCTTTTCTATTTAAAACGCATTCTTCGCTTTCTTGTTTGACCTCAAGGAGGACATAGATGTTGTATTCAAAAATGGTTTGTATTTGTTTGAAAACCAAGGACTCTTTCTATTTAAAATGCATTCTTCGCTTTCTTGTTTGAACTCAAGGAGGACAGAGATGTTGTATTCAAAAATGGTTTGTATTTGGTTGAAAACCAAGCACTGTTTCTGAAGTCCTGGTCCCCGGATTTTGATCCGGATGAAGACGTCCCTTTGAAATTTCCAGTTTGGGTTAAGCTCCCGAACCTTCCTCTCTCCTATTATTATGATTTTCTTAAGGCTATCTAGAATGGATTGGGGAAGTATCTAGATTGGAATGACACTAAGGATCATTAGTTTGCTTATGCCGAAATTTTTGTCGAGGTAGATCTAGAAAAAGGGTTTCCATAAGAAATAAATCTAACCGAAAGGAATTGGATTCATCAATAAACACTTGATTATGAAGAAATCCCATTCAAATGTCGTATATGTCATGAAATATGGTCAGTTTGCGAGAGATAGAAAAAAAAAAAAATCAAGATGGAACAGCGGAAAAGGCAGCACCAAATAAAAAAGCAGATTGGAAGACAAAGAGAAAAGGGGGTTCTAAAGGAAAATTAGTTGCAAATATGAACCTCGTTGTCAAATCAAGAAAAAAACTAAAACTTCATCAAATCCCTTCGAATATCTACAAAACCTGGAAGATCAAGAAGGCCTATTGCAGGAAGAAGCCCCACCTCACACAGAAAGAAGTAATTTCTAAAGGCTTTGAGTCAGAATAACCAGTCATTATTCCAGAAGCAGATCTCGTTCCTAAAGACAAGAATCACCCTTTGGTCCAAAAAAATTAAAATTATCCAGTCTTAGAGAAATTTGGAAATATTCTACGGAGTAATGGGTAGAATATGGACATACTTCCACAATTCCAAAGGAATTATAGGAAAGCTCTAGGAAGGTTTTGTCTATACATGAAAAGAAAAAAATGAATTTGGGAGATGACAAAAGTACCCAAGAAATGAGAAGAGAATCTCCAAAGGAGGACAAGGAAGGTATTAAAACAAGGAACTTAGAGAGACAGAAGTAGATTAAACAAAAAAAACCTAAAATCTCTAAGGCCTTCAAGTTAGAACAAAGTAATTCTTTTAAGTTAATAAATATTATTGCATGAAATTTAAATGTACATGGATTTTGTAGGTTTTCAAGGGAATTTATAGTGGGAATGGGATTGATAATTTGGAGGTATGGAGTAATTTTTTGAAATATTGAATTGAGCCTTTGTAATCAAATCTTAATTTACCAAGAAAGAGTGAAAACATTGATGAAATGTAAAGGTTGTACCATAGTCTTCTATTTTTTAATAAGATATCATAATTGTTATATATATATATATATATATATATATATAATTTTATATTTAGACTAAATGTAGAATGAATTATCCATCTTGTACTATTAACAATATTATTTTCACAAGTTATTTGTGGATGTGGAAATTGAAGTATTTTATTTAAGTCTTACATTGATATTTTTGAACCATTCTAGATCCATGCTAACTTGTATATGAGGAGCCAGAGAGTGATCAAATCTCTTCACTCTAAAAATAAGTTTTCATTTCAAGAGATTTGATCTCACTATAATCTTAGTATAGGCAGATTTTATATAATTTGACGGAGTCAAAATGTTTACATAACAAAAAAATACAATACATTACAACATATCTTCCACAGTGGGCTATAATACTATTTATTTAATTTTAAATATTAGATTATGTGAAAATATCTTCCTCAAATTGCCCTTAATCTCCCTCACATTTGACTATAGAGCACATCTTAGAGTAATAGCTTTATTACTCTAATATATGAGATAAACTTATATACATATAAAAAAACACATAATTTTTTTTTTAAACCTAGATATTTTCCTTTCACTTTAACATGGGGATTCCTAACTTATATATTTTATTAAAATGCCACCATTTATTAGTACAACATGAAAAAACAACCATAAATTATTTAGAGTCAATTTTTTTTTAATATATTTTTTATTTTATTTTAATTATATGTAACATCTCTCGGTAATCTCACATGAAAATGCATGGAATTAGAATTAGTTTTTACAAAATTTTCCCAGGGATAGATATCCAAATTACTATTTCAGATTCCTCATTAACCATTAGATAGAATCATCATCATTATATAGAGTAACTTTAGTAAAGAAATGGTAAATTACATAACCATTACAACCACTGTTGTAGCATTTTAACATAAAGTTTTTTATGTAACCTTGCATCCATTTCATGATTCCTTTAACTAGATTAGTTATCACATGCTTGATATTATGAAAATCACACAATGCAAGGAATCAACATCATCAAACTAACCCAATAAGGAATCACATCATTGAACATTGACATACCCTCAAAACCTCATAGGGAGAAAACCAACAAATTTTTAATTTTATTATTAAGCGTTCATGAGGGTGTTCACCCCTGACTCAGTGTCTTATAAGGGAATCCATCCCTTAACCATTATCATCAAAAATTACAAAGAAATAAAATCAAATAGAACATATCTAGATAAAAGCTATTAGAACCATAATGATCTATTTTACCCACAATTATTGAATCTTATATATTTATGGCCTAGTGGTTTCATAAATGGACCATCTTGCACCTCACACTCATCTGCATGGAACATTAATTCTTTACCTTCCACAATGTTAAACATAATATATCCTTTGCACAGTTCACCATCATTTCCTGCCGTTGTTGTCATCAACATACTTTTATATCATTATTACATAAAGTATTAATCAATCAATAATCATTATTTAATAGTGTTTCTTCAACATCTATTCATGTGAATACATGAAATGTAAATAAAGTACTGCAACATGCTTCTTCTAACAACACTTCCTATACACTAATTATAAGAAAAAAAATGTAAAAATAAGCACCACATTACTACCATACTTCTCACACAAGAACACATTATTATCCCAAGAAAAACCACTATAACTATTAATTTTCATTTAAAGGATACTAGCAACTTATCTATATTTTCCGTGCATGTAAATAGATAAAAACTTATTCAAGGAAAATTAGCCCCTCAACTTCTTTTGTGTGCATGTAACTAAGTAATGTTTCCAATACAATTGATATTATTATTATTACTACTATTCATGCAAATGCATGTCCCATTCTAAGGAAAACCTAACATAATAGATACTATTATCATGCATGCAAATGCAAGTCCCTTTTCCAAAAGAAACTTTCCTAAGATAGAGCTATTTACAAAGTCTATTGTACATGCAAATACATACGTTGTTCTAAAAAAAACTAATGTGTTAGTTATTATTTCATGCGGATATAATTATTTCTCCAAAGGAAATTTGATGCATATATTCCATCTCATTACTTATTTCTCTTCCAAGGTCTAACATAATGATTATTGATTTATGCACAAAAATTTTTGGTTTCTCTTCTAAAGCCTTAAGAAAATAATTTTATACTTTCCATGTATAATTATTTTAAAATAATATAGCATCTTAGGTGTAATTTTCATGGATGCAAACATTATATCTCCTTTCAAGAGATCAAACAGAATATTTATGTTTTTTTTTTGTGCAAGCAAGTAACACATTTTCTTTCAAGAAATATCAAACATAGTATTTCTATATCGTGCATGCAGATAAATTATTTCCTCTCAAGAGATATCAATCATAGAAGTTTTATTTTGTGCATACATATAACTTATTTCCTCTCACAAAATATCCAGTACAATATTTCTATTTTGGTGCATGCAAGGAAATTGTTTCCTCTCAATAAACATCAAACTAGCTAGTTCAATTTTCATGCATGAAAATACACCTCCATGTTAACAAAAGGGGAGTTTAAACATAATAGCCCTTAAACATATGTTTGAGTTTCAAGAATTCTAACACACAATTATTCTTTTATCTGCATGTAAATATATATTTGTATAACACATTGGTTTTTCTTTGTAGATGCACTAAACGCTCATTTTTTTTCAAAGGTTTAATGCATAGCACCATTCTTTCATGTGTACCCGCCCTTTCTCTTTTCCAAGATTTTTTTTTTCTTTTTGTTTTTTGTAAGTTTGGTAGGACTACATATTCATCAACATGTCCAAATCCATCACCTTGATCAAGAAACAGAATTGAATTTGTGACGAGTACCATAAAAACCTACCTCATCATTGTTTAACCAAGACCCCATGCACGATTTTTCCAAGCATTTAATACAATAATCCATGAAAAATATTTTTTATTTTCCAAGAATTTAATATGGTAATGTATGCAAAGACATTTCACTCTGAATTCTAATGCAATCATGCACAATATTAATATTTCCCTTTCAAGTATTAACATAGAAACCTATTTCAAGAAATCAAGTATAATGAATATTATTATTTTGCACATATTCTTATTAATATTTTATAGGAATCGTGCTAATATCTCCACGCAAATCAATAATTTAATTTTCTTTCATAATTTCCATTTTCATAATTTCTTGATAATATATTATTTAATGAAATAACTTTTTTTATTTATCTTTTGACAAGAAAAGTTTACATACATTCTTTTCATGGAAAATATCATGATTTATTTAATCTTTTTATGTGGAGGTTTCACGTGGGTTTTCTTTCCAATAAAAAAATGTTCCTAAATTATCTTTTATCGTGCATAAACTAAGAAAATATTTTCAAGAACTTAACAAGATATACACATATATGTGTACAATATTTTTAATGCAAAAAAAATTTACAAGGCTTTCCATGAAGATTAACAAAATTAATTATACCTTTGTGCAAAAAAATAAATTTTTCATTCTCAAGAGCATTAGTGTTAGTAGCCATACCTTTCAACGCATAGGAATAAATAAAATTTCCAAGTGGTGAACTTATCTCTCTTTTAAATGGAGAAGTTTGATTATTCATTTATGCAAATCTGGAACATACAACCTCCACTGTTTCGATTTACAAGTCAATCATTCTAGAACTGACAACCTCAGGGGTATAAATAGCAACTTATAATAAACAATATACGTGGAGCGTAAGTTTTTGGAATGACAATCACTTAATTGTGGTTTACAGGTTATGGCCTGGCGGTAACTCAAGGAAGAAATGTTTTTTCACAGAAAGAGATGTTCCCAGCATGACTTCCCTAAAACCTTAATATGTAACTTTGCAAATTAATTTTAAAACTATGATAAATGGTTCTCCATTTACAATAATCACACCAATAATTTCATTTTCTCCATTTCCTAATATTTTTCTGTTTTTATTTTAGTTGTGTGAATGCTTTAAAATAATTTTTTGGAACAAATGTCATAATTCATAACAGGTTCAAGTAAATTACAATGGATTTTACAACTAATTCTTGATTTTCCATGGTAGAAGTAAATATTATTACTTTCGTAGGATATTACATGCTCCCCCTCTTGAAGTAAACATCGTCCTCGATGTTTATCCTTAAATTTTATTCATGATATAATATTCAAGAAACCAAAAGGGAATCCTTCCCCTTTAATAGGAAGGATTTTAGTCTAGGAAATCCAATTAAACAAAATATTAATGCTTTATCAATAGTCATAAAAAATTATAGCTGCAAAAATATGAAATATCTACTTTCCATCACTTGGACATTACTCAAATTCATAGAAGAAAAACATAATCTTTATAACAACTTAATGTGACTTACCAATTACTCTTCGAAATCATGGTCACTTTTACGCAAGCCCTTCAACGGTTTAAAACCCAACAAAAAACAACATGTAATCTATCATCCAAAAATCCAACCTAATCACATGAGTTACAAAATTTTGAATCAAATGAAATACTTATAACTATGACTCTCTTATACAATTTCAAGTGATATTTTAATCAGAGTACCTCCAAAATTAATAAGGGAGAAACAACCCTCTAGTCATCAAAATGATAAATCATTGCACTACGTGCATACCATCTTAGTTTTCGCCAAATATATCCACGTAGTACTTATAAAAGTACTCAAAGAGAACCTATCTCTCCAATCATCGAAATTGTCAATAATTGCATCCAGTGAAAACTATCTTAGCCATTTCTAGAGACATTTATATGATTGGTAATACAATAAAGGAACTACACTACCAATATTTCCTTACTAAGTGCTAGGCTCATTTCCTGTCAACCTATACATAAAATATTTACACAATTACATATAAAATTCATTTTTAACACAATACATAACTAATTAGTTATTTTTTTATTCTATGAGAACCTTAGTGGAGAAACAATTCTCATCCCTACCCACGGGAACTGATTTCCACAACCAGATTGAGTGATTTTTAGATCGAGACAGTTCTTTGATAGAGACCATACCAAGTCTAGTTTGAAATTCCACTCGCCAACCAACTAAAGAATTTGAATGACCATATCAGGTCCAATATAACATTCCTCTTGGTAGTGTCCTTCCTATTCTTCTGACAACGTATCATTTATGAGGAAATTTTTCGGCCTCCTCCAACATGCTCCAAAATCAACATAGTTTCCTCGATCTTTCTCCACTCTCACCACATTGGAAAACCCTTTTCCCTTACTGAGATCATATATCTCTAAGGAGAGGAAATTCGGGGAGGAAAACATCATCAACCCTTCTGGGAAGGCAACTGCCATCAACCCAAGGCCTCCTGGCCTTTCAACACTGGCCACAACTATTTGGCATGTGAAATTATCTTTTAGCAGTCTTTCCCACATTAATTTACATAGTAAATCATATTCATGTTATCATTAAAAAAATTAAACATTTATGTACATCATTCATCCATATTTGACCCTTAGCATGGATCCATAATATTTAGATTGACATGAAATATAACTGATATATAGGTGGTGTAAATTTTGTATTTTTAAATAAAAAATCAAGAATATCATAACATTATAACTTCTCATTTATGGTTGGAATTGACATTGCAACGTTTTACATTCACATGTTTTCTAGTTGGCATTAAGCTACCCGTGCTTAATCTCATCATCAACATTACTTGTAAATATGCATTTTTTAAACAAGTATTCACTTTTGCAATAATTTTAGTTTCATGAATGCAATGTTGTCATGCATAGAAGTATGTAAAAATATTTATTATTGTGTATATGCGAATAATGGTTAGGGTAAAAATCCAAACATTTCAAATCCCCACCGTTTACTATAACCAATAGACCGATATATGAACTCAATTTTATAAGAACTTGTTTACAAATTATAATAATATTAAATCAAAATAAATTCATTCATATCAGTTTTACTATTAATTCATGCTACACTAACTAATGAGTACCACAAATCATATTAATGCAGCCATGACACAACTCAATCATCAACTACTAGTCATTATAGTGAAGTCTCACTACTAGACTTGTGTATTTTTAACATCTAAACGGGTGTTGGAAATATTTTCATTGATGGAAAAGGAGCACAAAGGAGCAACACTAGAATTATAATTAAGAAAAAGGAGCAGAGAAGCATAAAAAATAAGGCAAAGGAGCAGATCAATTAATGATGTAGTGAGAAAGCATAAAGGAGAGGAGGAGGAGTAGCAGAGAGGCCAAGAGCATCAGAGAGGAAAGGGGAAGCATTAGACCATTAGCAAAGGAAAAGGATCAGAGAGGAGAAACATTAGAACCAGAGGAGAAAAGGTAGCAAAGGAAGTTAAGGCAACAAAAGAGTTAAGGCATCAAAGGTAGCAAAGGCAGAAAGGTGGGTCAAGTATTGAACGTGGGCAGAGTCATGAAAGAGCGGGTCGAGTCATGCTACTCATAAAATCACAAGATTCAAACTCGTTTTGCATTCAAAACAATGCACGAGGGTGCGTGCAGTTCAGTGGGTCAAGTCAGAAAATGGAGAAAATCATGAACGCATGGCTGAAGTTGGAAAATCGAAGTGAAGTAGAAATGGACAATCGTGACCAAGTCACATAAATGACAGCGAGATAATGGACGCACTAGATTGCATCGATTTGGCCAGAAAACGATTCACGCACATCACAATCGACGATTCTTATGTTTACATGTTAAGACTTTGCAGGGTAAGTGATTTAAGTTGTGATGTGATAAAGACGGGAGGTGGCGATGCGATACGAAGTATATCGCACATCGCATGCGATAAGGTTTAGTGGCAATCACATAAATTGGAAATTAGTATAGTTGCGAAGTTCAGGAGATGACATGGAAAGATGAAGTGGCAGTAACGTGGCGATGATGTGGCAGTGACCTGGAGATGTCGTTGTAATGAGATGGCGATGATGTGGCAATGACGTGGCATGCCTGGTGGGACCCAAACCCTTATACCGAAAATCACAAATCACATTTCACAAGTGGTGATAACATTTGATTTGAGAAAATTGCGACATGGAAATTGCAATATATTATTAAAAAATCCACATATTATGTTAGTACATATTTATCAATTTAAATTAAATCTGTGAGTTTATTTTTATTTATTAACTGGAATTAAAGGTGTGAGTTCATTTTATTTTTATTTCTTCTAAGTCATATAAATTTTTAATAAGGGTGAACCATTATGTTGATTAATCATTAAATGTCCCCCAATACATGCACATGAAATTTCTAGGTGGATAACATGGTGGTTCATTGATATCCACGTTGAGGTTGGGTGGTGGTTCACTCATATTAGTAGTATGGATACTCATACTACTACAATGAAATTTGTTAGAGGCTTGGTCTAAAATGAAATTTGTATGGTTTCCAAAGTCAGTGATCATGGCTCAGAGAATGAAAATATATCACCATCATGAGAATAAATTCCTCTATAATGATGAATTATAAGTATTGTGTTGGTACATGTAGA
The DNA here is from genome assembly GCA_034641835.2 of Pinus albicaulis. Taxonomy (NCBI): domain Eukaryota; kingdom Viridiplantae; phylum Streptophyta; class Pinopsida; order Pinales; family Pinaceae; genus Pinus; species Pinus albicaulis. The sequence continues at coordinate 1,106,307,703 of CM076579.1, forward strand.
TTATAGATGAAAATATCTTCCAAAAATATATGTCCACATATGATGTTCTTGCGGTCAAGAATAATTCCTCCATACATACATGATACCTTTCCTTTCAAGGCCCTTCTTTCTACTTAGGAGTGCAAGGCCTCGAACTTGACAAGGCACTGCACTCACGCAACTACAAGGGTTGACTACAATGAAAGGGATCAGAGGTTGCCTCCCTCAATTTGAGATACCAAAGTATCTGACCGATGTTGTGTTTTCAAATATCTCTACACTTCTTCGGTCTCTAATCTCGAGCACATTGTATCCTTAAACCATTGCTCTGGCAACTGGAATTCATATATCCCCATTACATGTGTGTAATAATCCATAACATCCTTACGGTCTCTATCATCTTCATAAAAACCAACATCCTTATTAATAGAAGCACTCTAACTTCCCATGTCCTTAGACTATTGGTCACGGTACTCAGATGAAACCTTATAAAACTATTCTATATTGGTAGAAGATCCACCTCCTCCTTCCAAACCTCCATTATATCCTATACTACTACATGAAACCTATGTAATGAAGTCGAAGAGATCCCTTTCTTTCTTTTCTTGATAAGTTGTCCCCCACCTCTATCATCTACAAACTAAGGGTCTCTCTCATATAATATTATTGATGATATCCATGGGAATTACCCCAAGCGACACTTATTTCTCAATGGTACTATGTCTATTGTCTAGAAAACTAAAATAAAGATTTGATCTTGGTCCATCGTATTTATGGCTTATGTTTCCTCCATGAATTCTAATACCAGTATCATCAAATTAGCATCCAATGGTACAATGCTCAAATACAATATTCCAAACCAGAGACTGACTGTCACTGGTGTGTCTCTAATGATCTTAGAAACTTCTCTATCTGAGAGTTGATTTATTTGAAGTAACTAATCTCTTCTTTCACATTCTTCTTCCTTCATAAACACTCAGAAATATTCTCATTAATGAAGCTATACATAGCTCTTGAATCCAAAAAATCTCTAGCAACTTATTCCATAGTACAATTACATGTACAAATCTCAACTTTAGATCTTTCTTAATTCAAGAGGACTCCATCTACTAATATTGTTTCATTAATGCAAACCTATTGAGGACTTCCACTTCCTCATTTTTTAGGCTTCCATTTGTATTTTGTACATCACACTCATGTCCTACAAAAATTCTCCTCCTAAGCAATGCCACCTCTACACCTTTGTCTATTCTTTCCATAGAAGAACCCACTCCTTCATTCAACACTTGTGAATAAATCAAACATGATTGACTCTTAGAATACTTCTCCTTCAACTATTTCTTCATAGCTGTAATAAAAATATTCATCTCATGATGATTTCATTCATCCTGTACAAAATAATCAATCACACCTCTTTCTTTATCTAAAGTCTCTAACTAAGCTTCATCCTACTCTTCCTCATGACTCAGATTGACATTCTCTCTCGAACAATATTATTTATTAGTCTAGTTAAAAACATCCTCCTTAACCTTCTTTTAGAAATGATCAAGACATTCTTCCTACATTCCCATTTTTCCCTCCATATGATCCCTTATTTCTATGCGCATAAGGAGTTAATCTCATATTTCCTACAATCTAGCTCTCCAGGAACCGTACTACTGACATCCCATCATCTCTACCTGATAGTGTTTTTATATATGCCAATATGATAGTGATGGAGATAATTGAACAATCAGAAAATGTAAACATAGGGTGGAATCTTGTAATGTCCCATGTTCATGCATTTAAAATATATATTCTCATTTCTAAGATATTAACATACATCCTACCTTTGGAATGAGAAAAAAAAAATACTACCAAGTTGAGTTCTCGTAGAAAAAAGAAGCTGAAATGCTTGATATATCTTAATTTAATTATTTTCATAGGTTTGGAATATGTTTTATGATGTGTCCATCCTTTTATCTGATGAGCTTTGCAACATCCTAATCCACTTCTAGTCCACTCTTCGATAGGTCGTCAATGCCTTGACTCATCTCCATGTAAATGTTAATAAATGTGATATGAGTGAATTGGATCAGATTTGTAATAATTATTTGACTAAAGGTAGTAATGTGTAGTTCCTAAATTGAGATTTTCCATTCATCTAGTTTATAGAAACCTTGGAGTATCTATAGACGTAAATGGTGGACATGTTCATATAGTTTTCAACTCTTATAAAGATGCTGAAAGAAAATAGTTATATATAATTTTGGTGGTTATGTCTATTTTTCCATATAAAAGGATGAAATGTGAATTTTTTTATGAATATTTGGCCACCGATTCCCTATTTTGGCAAGGTGTGTGAATTGTTTCCATCAAATAATTCCCATTGGTTTTTATTTATGATCACATATTTAGTCTGAAAAAGTGGTGGAATTTTATTATGAAAGGGATACATTTCTCCTTGCATACTTAGTCTTTAAAGAGAAGAAAAAATAAAATAATGTCCCTCGTCTTCAAAGATAGCCATTAAAGAAATTTTTAGGTCTAAAATGGGCCTAAAAACAAAAATGTACAACAAAAAATCGCTTTATATGAACCAATAGGGTTTAATATGATGATGTCATCCATGGAGGATGATTCACCATTTTTGAAGTAAAAGGTTAAAAAAATAATAAAATAATAAAATAAAGAATATATTTTTCAACTCGTATTTTCAACTTGTCTCCCTAAAATTTTATTCAATTTTCAAGAAAAATCACTCATTTGATGCACAATTTAATTTTTCATCCAAGAAATACCTATGTTGCATACTTTCTATGGACCCTACTACACTAAAAATGTAAAATACGTGAAAAATGTGATTGCAATCCCTCATTTTTCATGTACTTCAAATTTTTCGTATAGTAGGGTCCATTGAAACTATGAAACATGAGTACTCATTAGGTGCAATATGCATCCAACAAGTGCTCCTGCACGAAATTGGAGGAAGATCGTAGGAAGATAAGTTGAAAATACATGTTGAAAAACTATTAGTTTCTTTTTTCCTCCAAAAAATGACGAGGTAATCTAATCTTATTTTATTATTTCCAATATTAATTTATAATACTCCTTAGGAGGCCCATTGTAGATCTCAAAATTTCTCTAATGAATATTCAATTATATCCATATGATCCCACTATAGTATATAGACATAACATTATAATATTATAATGTCTAAAAATAAAATGTTATATAGTATTTATCATAATACCATATAATATTAAGTTTAATATCATATGATATTATATAATATTGAACATTATTAACGATAGAGAAACATGAAGTAAGACTTTTACACAAGGTAAAAGAAGTTGGGTTTAGAAATCCATGAAAATCACGAAATCAGTTAAAAAAATAAGATACTAGAAATTGTTGACATTTCACTAAATTAAAGTTGTAAAGTAACATATAAGTTCTTAACTCAAGTTTAGATTATTTTGAAATCAGTATCTTCTTTTTTTTACTGAAATAGATGCATTGACTTTAGTATAGATGTTTATTTTCAAAATTATTTGATTCTTTGCACTTGATGCATGAATTCTAGTGTAGATGATGATTTCTAATCATTTTTGCTGGACTGCATTTGATGCATTGGTTTCAAAATAAATGTTTATTTCTAATCCTATTTCATTGTTTTCTCTAGAAGCATTGATTTCATTGTAGATGTTAATTTATGATCTCATGTAACTATATGAATGATGTACATTTCTTTAAAAAAATTACGTTAATAATATGAATTGATTTGATTATATTCACAAAGTAATTATTAATGAAGTGCATTAATTTATGTGTTACTGTACTTATCAAGGTAGGTCCATATTAAATAAAAATAAATAACAAAGATCCTACATATATCATAATAATTAGTCTATATCCATATTAAATTAACATGAAAAATAAAGAGTAAGTAGATAAAGAAAGACACAGTAAATAACAACTAATGATGCATTTATTCCTCGATGGGGGTGTCTTATCACAGTGCCAAATTGGGAGAGTGCGAGGGAAGGTCCGACCACTCGTCCAGTGCCAATTAAGGGCATTTAAGGCTCTTGCATGAATGGGGTAATGGCTCATGAGATGGGGCACCGACGCGTCGGGCCCAGGAGAATAAAAATGATGTTGGGAAGACATAAAACATTTTGCAGTGTTTGGGTGATGTTCAGTACAAGATGGGAGATATCGCCCTATGTTGTGGCATTGAGGCTCAAACCATGGCTTGAGCCTCAAGAGAACGGTGCACATTGGAAGGACAAGAAGACTCAGATTTGTGTCTGGTATTGTCTATGCTTGTGGGATCCTTGTCACATGGTTTTTAGAGTGTATTCTACCGCGGCAGAAGTGTTTTCTGCTCTGTTGGTTTTGAAAAAGAGGGCCAATTGGTTGTTTCTATTGCTAAGTCAGTGGTCTTGTGTGGTGAACTGGCTAGTGGTTATGGAGGAGGAAGGGGAGCGGTGTTGGCATGGGCTTAACTGGCACTCAATCTTAGTGATTGACTCGTACATTCTCTTGTGCTCAAACCCCTCAAGAGCACAAAGGAGAAGGGCTATGGGTATCGGTATTATGGTGTTTTCTTCTGAACTAGATTTCATCGGTGGCTAGGTGACAGGGGTTGGTTTGCACATTAGTAATTGAAACAAGGAGGAGGTCTCCAACATGGGAGAGTGGTATTATATAATGGTGGGAGCGTGGAGTGTGAAGAGTTGGTACATGCCACGACAAAGGGGAAGAACATGAAGAGGTGGTCTCGGGTGTGGAATGGAGGAAAGGAGGTCGAACGGTGACTCGATATCTAACTCAGAATCCAAGGACAGCCAACACTCTTTGGAAGAAATTGTGGCCTCTCCATCTCACTCTCCAGGTCAATTTGACGCTTCGGTCACCCTGGATGTGATTCAAACCCAACTCCAGCACATTTAACTCAACTTGGATCATACACAGGAGTAGAGGTATGAAGAAAACAAACAAATTATTGCATATATAAATGATATACAAAACATGCAAAATGAAACTCTAGATCCTTTCGAGAGTCTACGGCACCAGCTGAGACGTTCCCACGACCAACTCTGAGCACTAGAAATTTAGGTAGAACACATAGATTTCCATGTGGAAAATCGTGCAGGTTTATTCGTAGGCCTGCTCGCACCCCCTCCAAATCCTCATCCATGATGCTTAATTTTTTCTTGCTTTTTGTCAATTTTGTGTCGGAAATAACCATTGGCACCATTTTCCTTGGCCTTTACTGAAGACTATTGTTGCTTCTTTCGAAGCCTAGGTTTCTCATATGTAACACAATTATTCTGTTGTGCGATGTAAATTTTGAACTAATAATACAAATATGATTTTGACCGAAAAAATAAAACACTAATGATGCATTGAGTTTAGTTTAAATGATAATTTGTGATCTGACGTAAATAGATGGTTGATGTGCATTATTTTCAATTCAATTAAATCAATAGCATTTATTGATTTCATTGTATGCATAAATTATTTATTGATGTTAGGAAATTATTTATTTTTTATAGTAATTATTAACCTATATCCATATCAAAAAAAAAATAAGAACAAAGATTCGAGATACATCTTAGTGATCAATGTAGATCCATCCAAAATAGAAATGAACAATAAAGAGAAAGTCAACAAATAAAGTCATAGGAATTACTGTTACTAGGGAGAGTCAACAACAAAGGCAAAAGAAAAGAGAAAATCAACAAATACAATCACAACAAATAACAATTGAATAATGATAAGAACTTATGAAGGAAAAATTTGAATTAAAAAATAATATAAAAGAGGGTGCCAAAGTGCATATTAAAAATAAGGGTATAGAAAATGATAAATGAATAATGTCAAGAGCAAAGAATTAACAAAATGCACAATTAAAGAGAATGAAGAATAGTAGAAACAAAAACATGAATAGCAAAGAGCATCAACAAAGAAAACAATAGTCAGCCAACTCAGGCAGAGTACAAGATGAAAAAGAACATCCTATGAAGAAAATTTTTATAAGCTATTTATGCCTAGGATCAACCTATAAAATTCCTTGATATAAATATTTAAAATTGAAATTATTATCACAAAATTGATCCATTAGCTCAATTTGAAATATGTCATTTATGTGAGGAGTCATATCATAGAATTTAGGTGTTTAGTATAAACAAAAGTTTACTGTGCGTGATATGTGGAAGAGAATCAACTCATTACATTAATTTTAGACATATTGAACATATTTAAAATTATTAGATTATTCATATGTTAGAAAAAATTTATGTGGTTGCACACGAATCAAACCAGCCTAGATCTACTTTAAATCCATATCTATCCAGCACCAAAAGGTATCAAATCTCTCAAAATGCAAACTTTTCAATAGGTTTTGGACTCAAAAATAAATTTTCACCTAAGATAATTTTATCTCTATTAACACATGATAAATCTAAAGTTAAGATGCAACTATACTACTTTTATTAAGAGCTATAACCTAGATATTTTGTCTTTTTCTTTTTTCTTGTATATTTCTTAGTTAATTTACTCTAAATTTGAGGAAAAATTTTTGGAATAATAATTTTAAGTCATAAATTCCATATATTTCAACTACTCTAAAAGTCTTTTAAGCTAATAAATATATTTATACATTTAAAAAAAAAACATATTTTTACATTTAAAAAATCTCGTATGTAACCATTAATTTAAATCAAAAAAGCAAAAAAACAATATAAATATAACAAATCAAACAAATTTGGGCTATATCAAATTAATTATAGATATAATTTCATATTAAAATTAAAAAATAAAATAAAGAAACATATTTGAGCTATATATAAATAATTATATATATGATTTATGAGTTATAACTCGAAAGTAAAATAACAAATAACATTAATAATTACAAAGTGAAAGAGGATACCAATTTAGTTAAGTTAGAGTTTATGGTTGGGAAAGATTGTGTTGATGTCTAATTTAAAGCTAAATTATTGTAATATTAAAGGCTATGTAGTAAATTACCATTGGTTCACTGTCTTGTCCATTAAATATTATTATTTTATTTTTATGGACTAATCATGTCAGCATAATGTTTAATATTTTCCATTAATTTACAATTTATTCCGTAAATACATTTTTCATTTAGAAAAAAGCCAAACAAACTCTGTCGCAGCTACATAAGCATTGTGATTAAAATTTATGAGACCAACAAAGAAAAAACAACATCCAAGAGAGGTAGCCACCCTCCAGCATTATGATTATATCCACGATTATGATTATATCTAGTTACTGTTTAAATTGTGAAGATTTTCAATCGAGAAAACAACACGTAAGAGCGAAAATAAAACCAGAGAAAATAACAATGCAATCAGTGAGAGACAGGAGACCAGTGAGTTTCTTGTGAGCGTTGTGCTCTATAAATTTGGGTAGCAAGTGCCGGACATGATTTCAGTTTTCGGGAACTCATCATCTTCACTAGATTCGTGGTGCTCCTCGTTTTCATTTTGATTCGTATGTTAATTATGATTATTCTGTAAACTTATTCATTGAAGTACATGTTTTAGGGCATTGGACACTCGGTTTATATGCTTTACTTTGATTCCAGAAAATTGTTTAGCTGGGTGGTTGGCATTCACCATATTCAGCGGGATTCAGTATTCGAAATACAGAAAATCCCATATAGTGGTATTCACGTGATGAATTTACATTAATTCAATCCGCTGACATGTGCGGCAGGAATGGATTATTTGAAATTGTATTAGCTTGATTAGATACAGATCTTATACAATATCGATATTAAGTGGTTCTTATTGCATAGAGGGGTATTTTATAGGTCATTATGATCTCGATGTGTAATTATGTTAGAAGTAAAAATAAAAAAAAAATAAAAAATAAAAAACATAAAATATACATAATATCCACTTTAAAAATAACTTACATAACTATATAAATAAACAATGAAAAATGAATTCAAATAATATAAATTTAAATATCAAGAGTTTTACAAGCACTCAAAAAAGAGATATGGTAAATAAATAAAAATAAAAATAAAATATAGATAGGATAAATAAATAAAAATATAAATAAACTAGATGTATGGTAAATAAATAAAACCTCTTTTTATATTTACTCCATAACCCTCTTTATATTTACAGAAAATCAAAAAGAATTTTTATTTAGGTGAACCGTATGGGCCAGATACCATGGAACAAATTCTCATCAATACCATGGGACAAATTATTATCAATACCATGGGCAAGATACCATATTTATAAAAGAGGTAGAAAAAGGTAAGGTAAATAATAAAAATATATCAAATAGGAGTAGAAATCGACATCTAATTATATTGGAAGCCTATGGACCAAATTAATAATAATACCATGGAAAGAAAAAAACATTATGAACCCTAACATTAATATTAAAATTTATTAAATTTAATAACTTTTTATTAATAGAATATTAAATTTGTTATATATAATGTCTTTCTTCTTCCCTCCCATATATATTTAGAGTTTATATATATAAACTCTAAATATTTATGGGAGGGAAGAAGAAAGACATATGATACAGGAGGAGAAATAGAGGGAGTGACAAAGGAGATATGGAGATAAACTGAAGGAGAGGGGAGACGAGGAATGAAGAGAGAGACAGGGAGAGGAGTGGGATAGCTAGAGAAGGGTAAGAGAGGGAGAGGGATACATAAATATGGAGGTGGGAGAGAGAGAGAACGAGAGAGGAAGGGAGAAGGAGAAAGGATTGGAGGGTAGAGAGAGACATAGAAAGAGAGGGAGGTAGAAGGAGAAAAGATTGGAGGGTCGAGAGAGACAGAGAGATGTAGGAGAGAAAGGGAGAGAGGGGAAGGATGAAAGGAGGAGAGAGGGAGGGAAAGAGAGATGAAGTTGGAGAGGGAGAGAAGGAGAGAGAGTAAGAAAGAGAGGGATATAGTACGATAGTTGGAGAGATATATAGAATGATGGGTAAAGAGAGATGATATAAGGGTAGAGAGCGAGAGAGAGAGAGAGAGAGAGAGAGAGAGAGAGAGGCGGGCGATAAAGGGAGAGTGAGGAAGAGAGTGATGGGGGAATATAGATGATTGTAGGGGGGAGAGAGAGAGAGAGAGAGACAGAGAGTGATGGCGGAAGAGAGAGGGACGTAGGAGAGAAATGAAGAGAGGGGACTTGAGAGAGAGGAGGAGAGAGGGAGGGATGAATATATGGAGTTGGAAGGGGGGAGAAGGAATGATAGAAAAATGGAGCTGGAAGGGAAGAGAGGGAGGGATAGAGAGATGCAGTTGGAAGGGGAGAGAGGGATGGATAGAGAGATGGATTTGGATGAGGAGAGATGGGGGGAAGAAGAAAGACATAGAGAGTGACAAGTGGTGAGAGAGAGGGAGTGATAAGGGAGAGGTGGAGAGAGAGTGTGTATGTTTGGAGGTGAGATAAAGAGACAAAGAAGAATATATGGGGAGAATGAAGGAGACAAGGAGAGAGAGACACATATAGTGACAAAGTTAGAAGGTGACGGGAGAGAGAGAGAGAGAGAGAGAGGTGGGAGGGAGAGAAAGGAGGGAGAGTGGAGAGAGGTAGGGAAAGAAATATGGACATGGAGGGTGAGAGATGGAGGTAAGAATAAAGATAAAGAGAGTGAAAGTTGGAGAGAGAGAGAGAGAGAGAGAGAGAGAGAGAAGGAGTGATAAGGAATATGGAGGGAATGCGAGAGAGGATAGCATGAGGGAAGAGATAGAAGCAGCAGAGAGGGAGGGAGAGGAGGAGGGAGTGATAGATAGATAGATTGGAGTAAGAGAGTGTATATTTTTGGGTTGATATAGAGAGAAAAAGGGATACAGATATATATATATATATAGATATATATATGGAAGGTGAAGAGAAAGAAGAGATAGATGGAGATAGGGAGGGAGGGACAAAGAGATAGATAATAGGGAGTGAGAGAGTGTGTGTGTTTGTGGGGGTGAGATAAAGAGAAAAAGAAGGAGAGATGGAGGGACATATAGATATATATGGGGGGGGGGAGGGAGAGCTAATAATATTTATTACAATAGATACATTGATTTTAGTGTATATTTTGACTTATAATGATATTTAATTACTTGCACTAGATGCATTGATTTCAATGTTAATTACTTCTAATTCTATTTGATTGCTTGCACTAAATGCATTGATTTTAGTGTAGATGGTGATTTCTAATTCTATTTGATTTCTTCCACTAGATGCATTAATTTCAATGTATATGTTGATTTATAATTATATTTTATTGCTTACACTATATGCACTGATTTCAATATAAATGATTTCTAATCCTATTTGATTGCTTGCACTAAATGCATTTATTTCAATTTAGATGGTGATTTATAATCCTATTTGATTGATTGCACTAGATTCATTGATTTTAGTGTATATGTTGGCTTATAATCCTATTTTCTTACTTGCACCAGATTCATTGATTTCAGTGTAGACGTTGATTTCTAATCTTATTTGATTATTTGCATTAGATGCATTGCTTTTTGTGTAGATGTTGTTTTCTAATCTTCTTTGATTTTTTGCATTAGATGCATTGATTTCAGTGTAATGATGATTTCTCATTTGATGTAATTGGTTTATGATGGTATGTTAATTTTAAAGTCATTAGATTAATAGTGTGCATTGATTTCAGTGTAAGCACAAAAAAATATTGACAATGTAGAACGATTTTTGTGTTATAGTAATTAAACCTAATAATATTGAGGAGCAAGAGAGACAAGGTATGAAGTTTACTACAATAACTCGAGCTAAATATTGAAATGATTTATGATTTATGATTTCTACTATCTTTTTCATATAATCCATATGGAAATATGACAAAACTAACAAAGGTGACAATAAGAATAGTAAAAGAAAATAGTTTGAGATTGATCACAATGAAGGCTATTTGTGATTGACTACATTACTATTATTCACATTTTATATCATTCAATATTATTACATTGTCACTTTTCATTCAAAAAATTCATTTCATCATCAAAGTTATTTTACAATATTTATCATCTCAAAAAACTGAGAGGTAACTAAGAAAATTTAAAATTAAAATGACTCGATAAATCTCAAACATATTTAGCTTATTTAAAATGGTTATATAAATATTAGATGTATTTACATATTATTGATATAATTAATCATATGTTCCTCATATTATCGATAGATTTTCCTTGGTCACGCACAACTGAAACCAGCTTAGATCCATCTTAACTACGGATCTATCAAGCGACGAGAGAGATCAAATCTCTCGAGGTGAAAACCTTTCCTCAAGTTTTTCACTCAGAAAAGAAGTTTTTACCTCTAGAGATTTGATCCACTCAGTGTTTGATAGATCTCTAGTTGAGATGGTTCTAGACTGGTAGTTATTCCAATCCACCACAATGTACATTGACGAATAACGTATTCTTAATTGTATTTTCCTTATTATTAATATATTAAAAAGAAAAAATGGCATATGTTGTGTTTTGAATTGAAGTACGTAATGTAATATAAATGTGATAAATGAAGTGTTTTAAGAGTGGATTTATTGATCATCAATCCATAAAATTTAAGGGAAAAAATTAATTCATTAATCTTTTATAATAATTATTTTTTATAATTTATATGCATTTCAAATAATTAAAAAACTAATTTCATTACGAATTGTAATATCATGTTTCTTTAAAAGAATGAATACATATGTAGATTACATATTCTTAAAATGGAGTGAAAGATAAATATAAATAATTTGTATGAGAAATAAGAATTTTTATTTGGTGTCTAATTTTTTTTAGAACATATTAAATTCACCGTTGAGATTGAGGACAATGAAAAATGGAAAGTTAAGATATTAAATTTCAATAAAAGAAATCCATAATGATAGATATCTTCAAGTTGACTCCCATCACCATTATAAATATAAATACGCTAAAAAAAACTAGTAAAAAAAGAATCCAAAATATATTACCTCAAACATTAAATCATGAACTAGACCATCTTTGCAAGGTCTTTAAAAATAATAAATACCAAAGAAACATCATCAATAACACCAACGCATAAAGGAAACAAAGAACTCTATGGACAACGCTTAAATCACCCTACCTTAGACAAATGAATCACTAATAAAATAGCTAAAATACTAAGAAAAGAAGAAACAAAGTTACCAACTTAACCACAAGTGTACTGATTTCTAGCTTGATTTCTAACTGTTTTAGAAGTTGGAAAAAATCATGACTTTCATCCTTATTTTCAACAGTGTTGATACAACATCAACATTTTTTTTGGAGAATACTTTTGAGAATGTAAATTTTCTAATAAATTCAACATGCACATTTTTTTTTAAAATTTTAAATATTTTCATGCAGATTTTGAAAGATGTTTATGTAGCATCATCCCCTTTTTGTAGGTTTATTTTTGACACTTTATATTTTCTTCTGTTAAGTAATTTATTTTTTAATGTTGGTTATTTAACCATTTTTCAAGTTGTTTTTTTATTCTTTTTATTCCTCTCTAAGATGTTTTTTTTTTTCAAGTTTGTGTCTTTTGTTTTTGACTTGCAGAGTGTTTTTTAATCATTTTTTTCATTTTTCTTTCGGAAAGTATAAAAAATGCTAAAACAATATAATGAGGTTTGGTTTTTTATAAATATATTTATGTATGGCGAATTAATACTTCAATGCACATAAAATATCTATCACTAAAAAATAATAATTTTAAACACTTTACAAAAAATTACATATTTTGCATATAGATATAATTAAAAAAACACACATTTTGAGATTTTCACTAAAACTGAGATCTCAAATAAAATAACATCTCAAATAAATATTTTTTATAGAAAAATTTTAAAAACAAAATTAAAAAACAACAATTTTATGCTTTGTACCAATTTTATGTCCAAAATAATAATATTTGCATTTCTTTTTCTAAAAATAATAATTCATATATAACTTCAAGTAAAAATAACTAAAAAATATTAAAAAAAAATTTTAAAAAAAAATTAATAGAATAAATAATTTATTTAAAAAAGAATAACAATAACCCAAAAAAAAAAAAAAACATAGTTAAAATGAAATAAGTTAGAGGGAAATAAGTTCATTCTTAGAATTGATGACTACACAAGTGTAGTGTTTGGGGTGGTCAAACTTGTGAATTGCAAAGCCAGAAAAACTAAAACTTTGCAATCCCTCTCAGAGTACTAACAGAATAATTCATAACTCAAAGCATAAACGAGTAGTAACAAAACACGAGCCACAATCGGACTTACCTGGTAGCCATTGGCGAAGTGTGCACCGAGAAACCATGGAAGAATTTAAATGAGAAATGCAAACTGGAATATGGTTGCAAGAACTATCTAAATTTTGTTGCAAGAATTTACAAAATTCCTTGTGCCAAAGCTGAACGGCCAAGACCAGAAAATAGGTTACCTCAGGCGTGGACATGAAGTCGTTGCACAGCTGCAACCCAAACCCTGAGCGGAGACGAATGAGTTGGAGCAACAGGCGGGGAGATGGTTCGTTACCCTAACCTCTCCACCATAAATGCATACAGTCAGATGTGAGGTTTCCAGATCAGCGATGTAGATGGATGACGGGTGACTTACAGCTACCACCCATTCGTAACGCCAGGCAATTAGATTCCCAAGATCGAGATGAATCATAACATTAATAAAATATATACATAGAATCAAATACAGGCTTTTAGTACATGTCAAGATTTCAGGAGCAATAAATAGTTATGGATATGTTATAATTGCAATCTTAACTTAAGAAAAAAGATTTGCAAATAGGAAAATAATCATAAGTTCAAATATCTTAAATAAGTTTAATTTACCTCATGTTTTCGAACTATTAGACTGTGAAAATATACCATTATTTATGTTGAGATTTAATATTTAAATGAATGGTGATTAATACCAAGTGATAGCCATGTGAGTTAGCATGGTAATGAAGCTATGTTTCGACATCAGATTAGTTTGTGGACATTAATGAATAGGATAAAATAAAATAAAAAATTATGATATGGTTTTATCATAGTATGTGACAAGTGGTATCAGAATGTGGATACACGTTGGGGCGAGTTGGACCATTAAAGATAACTCTAGTGTTTCTCAATTCTTGTTTTAAATTGTACAAAGAAAGAGATAGTGATAGAAGATTGGAAAAGGTTCCAACGAGGACAAGATCCAGCCATACGACACCAAGAAAATAAGGGGGAAGCCCCTCCCCTTTCCATCCCCAAATTAATCTAGAAATGTGGATAACATTAACTGTGGACCAACACCAGCAAACTAGTAGATTGTTGGAGGACCAACAAGGACAGACCAACAAATTGTGGGATATAGTACAACAACTCCAAGCAGAGATTATTCGAGTCCAAAGTGATAATGAAATATTGGTGAGAAAACACTAAAGAATACTAAAGAGTATCTCATATAAGAAAAATCATTTCACTACATAGCTTAGCCCCGATAGGGACACCCATGTGGAAGGAGAGCAACATAAAAAAGTCGATGACAATTTGGATGGGAGTCGTACTCAACAAAGTAATAAGGGTAGGACATATAATGAAAATTAATCTGAGAATTTTTCAGATTAGCAATAACTGAAGAAGAAGAAAGTAGAATTACACGGTGAATTCTGGAAAATTAAGCCTCCTACATTCGATGGGGAAGCTGGGGAAGTGGCGGAAGCTTGAATAATTAACATAAATAAATATTTCCAAGTTTATGAATATAACAACAAACTCAGTAATCACCTGGCTATCTATCAATTGCGGGAGAAAGCTACATTATGGTGGGAGTAGGTGAAAAATGTGCGTGGAATTGAAGATCAAAATGTGACTTGGGATGAGTTCAAACAATAAAGACAAGTACCTAACAGAATGATTTTATGATGAAAAATATCTACAGTTTCATGATTTAAGGTTGGGTCAATTATCTATGGATGATTTCATTACTAAGTTTACCTCATTATTAAGGTATGTACCATAATTAAGGGATGGGAAAGAAAAAGTGCAACGATTCTTGAGTAGTTTTCCTGCTCACATGAAGGAGAGGATTGAATTTGTTAATCCAAAGATGATGGATGACGTGATTCAAAAAGAAAAAATGTGCTATTAGCAGTCCAAGGCAAAGGGTGGGGTTGGAAAAAATTGGCCACTAAAGGAAGGGCAGAAAGGCCTCTCAAATTGTAAAAATAGCAAATCGGGGAATTAGAAAAATGCTGTGAGGAACTTAGAAAACAAGCAATCTAAGAAAAATCAACAAATATCCAAATGGGTAGCTGAAGAAATACCAAATGAGGCATCGAGTAGGCCAGACCTTGGACAGTCCTAGAAACAACCACTGCAATGCTGGGGTTATGGCGAGGTACATTACTTTAAGAATTTCCCACATAGTGGAAGAAATTAAATGTCAACAAATCTGCAAGAAGTGTCTACACTTGGGGATGTCGCTCGAAATATACCACGGATCAATGCGGCACTAAAGGATGGAAAAGTGGATTTCCAACAAACTT
The DNA here is from genome assembly GCA_034641835.2 of Pinus albicaulis. NCBI lineage: Eukaryota > Viridiplantae > Streptophyta > Pinopsida > Pinales > Pinaceae > Pinus > Pinus albicaulis. The sequence goes on from CM076579.1 coordinate 1,106,323,208, forward strand.
TGATAGAAATGGAAGGTAAGCTACAATCTCAAATTGTTTCTATTTTGGTTGATCTTGGTGCCAGTTTCAGTTACATAAACCCCCGAATAGTTGAAAATTGTAAACTGCAAAGCTAGAAGTTTAAAAATCCATGGTTAGTACAATTGGCTATGGGAGGAAAAAGATGAGTTAATGCTAAATTATTTAATTTAACTTTGGATATAGCAGAATAACATATAACAGTAGAACTGAATACACTTCCTTTGCGCTCCTATGACATTTTATTGGGGATGGACTGGTTAGAAAGACACTGGTCACTAGTAGATTGTAAAGAGAAAATTATAGATTTTAAGGATGAATATGGAACTCGTCAAGATTTGCAAGGAATTAAGAAGCCACTAAAATTGTGTCCCATTACTGCATCACAACAGAGTAAATGTATTAGAAAATGTTTGCAAAAATATCCAATTCAGGTGGGGTTTTCTAACTCCAAAGACAAGACCTTGATGATGGAAAATATACCAGTTGTCCAGGAGTTCATCGATCTGTTTCCCAAAAATATTCCAGGATTACCCACGAAGTGAGATATTGATTTTGGTATAGATTTAATACCCGGGGCAACGCTTGTGTCATGAGCAACATATAGAATGAGTATTCCCAAAATTGAGAGAACTAAAAATGCAGTTGTAAGAACTATTGGATAAAGGGTATATTCGGCCAAGTGTGTCCCCTTGGGGAGCACAAGTACTATTTTTTAAGAAGAAAGACGATACAATGTGGATGTGTAAGGACTACAGACAACTCAATAAGTTGTATGTGAAACATAAATAGCCATTTCCACGTATATATGAACTTTTTTATCAGGTGAAGAGAGCAACGATATTCTCCAAGATTTACCTGAGATCTCAGTATCACCAGATACAGATTAAGAATGAATACATATCCAAAACAACTTTCCATACTAGGTATGGACATTATGAATTTGTGGTGCTACCATTTGGGCTAACCAATGCACCAGCAAAATTTCATGAGCTTGAGGCATGGTATCTTTCACCCATTTTGGATATTTTTTTTTAATATTCATTGGTGATATATTCATGTACTATAAAAATGTTGAGGTACACAAAGAACATTTACGCTTGGTGCTGAAAATGTTGCGAGAACACCAGCTCTATGCCAAATTCAGCAAATGTAATTTTTACAAAGAACAGATCTAGTACTTGGACCATGTAATGTCTGGTGAAGGGATTTCCATGGATTCCTAAAATATAAAAACAATTATGGAGTGGAGAGTTCCCAGGAAAGTAGCTGACATATGTTTTTTCATGGGCCTAGCTAGTTACCACTGGTAGTTCATTGAAGGCTTCTCTAAAATATCCTTCCCTATTACCACATTGTAGTGAAAAGCGCAAGTATTTAAGTGGAATAAAGAGTGTCAAAATAGTTTTTAATGACTAAAAAAATTATTAACTACTGCCCCTTTACTAAAATTAGAAGACCCATGTGGAAATTTTGAGGTCTGCACTGATGCCTGCAAGGAAGGGGTGGGAGCAGTATTGACCCAAGAGGGTAAGGTTATAACATATTCATCCAGGAATTTGAAGGATCATGAGCAGAGATATTGTGCCTATTCTTTGGAATTAACTGCAGTATTACATGCTCTTCTAGTCTGGAGACACTACTTGTTGGGGAAAAAAATTGTACGAAAAACTGATCATAGCAGTATGACCAGCTATTTTAAATAGTCAAATTTAAACACACGCCAAGCAAGATGGAATGCATTCCTAAGTGAATTTAATTTTAACATTCATCACACGAAAGGTAATGAGAACTGATTTTCTGATGCTTTAACCAGAAAACTGCATTGCGTTTATGAACTTTATTTTAATCAGTTTGAATTTAAGTTCCAGGAGAAAATCATGGAGGAAACAAAGAGATCCTGAATATCAATTCTTATGACAAGAAGCAAAAGAAGTTGAAAAACAAGGTAAGTCATGATATTATGATATTAATAATGAATAACTCTTGACTTTCCGAAAGAATATATGTATTCGAAATAAGATGAGCCTAAGGGAGGTGATATTGGATGAGTATCACTGAAGTTCCTATGCAGGATATCTATCAAAAGATTCTAACAACAATTAGGAAGGACTATTTCTGGCCCGAGATACGTAGGAACATTGCTGAATACGTGACTAAATACTTCGAATGTCAGCAAGTTAAAGTGGATCACTAACATCTAGTCGAATTAGTTCAACCTATTCTTGTAGCATAATGGAAATGGGAAGTCATTTCCCTTGATTTCATCATAGCATTACCGAGAAGCAAAATACACAATGACTCAATAATGGTTGTGGTGGATAGACTCTGTAAGGTGTCTCACTTTATATCTGTACAGTCAACTTACAAGACTGTACATTTTTTTGACATATTCATGAGAGAAGTGTTCAGCCTACACGGTATCCTGAGAACCATCATCTTTGATAGAGATGTGAAGTTTACATCATATTTCTGGAAAGCATTGTTTACGGGTTTGGAAAAACAAATCCAGTTCAATACTACTTATCACCCTCAAACTAACGGAAAAACGAAGAGGGTGAATCATATATTGGAGGATATGTTACGCATGTATGTGATGCAAAAACCCAGAAAGTGGGAGGAATATTTACATCTAGTTGAATTTGATTATAATAACGAATATTAAGAATCTGTTAAGATGAGACATTTCGAAGAATTATATGAAAGACAATGCCAAAACCCCATAAATTGGAGCAGTCCGGAAGCCAAATTGATGCTCAGACAGGATATGTTCGAGGAAATTCAGCGGGAAGTGAAAAATATTAGAGAAAATTTAAAAGTATCCTAAGACAGGTAAAATATGTATGAAGATCAGAAAAGAACTTTTTGAGAATTTGAGGTGGGTGATCATGTGTACATGAGAATAAAAACAAAGAAAATAACTTTGAGGTGGAACACTAATGCCAAATTGGCTCCCAGATATTGTGGGCCATTCCAAATTTTGGAACGAATAGGGCTGGTGGCTTATCGTCTCGCTCTACCTAGTCATATTTTGGTACATAATGTGTTCCATGTGTCTCTATTGAAGTGATACATACATGCCCCGAAACATGTGATACATTGGCAGAGCATACATGTAAGTCATGTTTACATTTTGGTTTAAAAAGAAAAAGGGTCTTAATTAAATTAATTATAAAATTTGTTGTTTGAAGGTAGAATCGGAAGATGAGTTTCTCGTAGAACCTCAATGTATCCTCGATCAAAGAGAAATAATTCTCTAGAGGTGAGTCATCCCCCAAGTTAAAGTGCAGTGGAAGTACTTTGGCCCCGAGGATGCCACTTGAGAGGATGAAAATCCTATTCGAGAAGTATATCCTGAACTATTTTCCTAATAAAATAGCATAGAGGACGGTGTTTGCTAGAGGGGGAAAATGCAACACCGTATTTTATTTTTACTTATGATCAATACACTTTTACAAAAAAACATTTTAATTGTTAACGAATATGGTTATTCATTAGTAAGAAATTAAATTTATCCTTTTGGAAATAAAAATGAATAATTATCTTGAATTATGATTTTAACTAAATGGTAAGAGAATTTCAAGATCCAAGGTAAAATGGTAAAGGCAGTTTCTAACACTTACTTCCCTAAGCGGATAAAAATGAAATCCTGAGGAGGGGAAGGTGATCTATAGAAATATAAGAAATGGGTTACAACAATAGGCTTTGAGAAGAGTTGTCCAGAGTTGGTGGGAACCAGTGGAGCTATAATAACCTAGAAGGAGAATAGGATGGACAACATTCCCGAGGCCTAACTTAGGAAATCTTCCTACTCCATGAGATGCTGGTGTGAAGGACGATGGGAGAAGAGGACATGATAGCCTCTCTCAAGGTTGGGAGGAACCATTAGTTAAGGATTGAAAGGATAGAGGTAAGTATTTACTTCTGTTGTAATGAATTCATGTGATCTCGAGAGTATACTCTAAGATCATTAATTTGTTAAGTATATATATGTATCTCTGTACATTATGAGAAAATGTTATCTTGAAATGCATAAAGAGATAAGGAAGTCATATTCTGAAGTTAGGATTACAAGCAGAGAGCCAAAATAACTAGAAAAGAATGGTATAAGGGAAAAGTATGAAATAATAAAACATACTGCAGAGATTTATACAAAGGAAATCAGACTCGAACCTTTGTATAAAGGTAAACAACATATTGTGTAAATAATAAAGCTAGAGCCTAACAACCAGTATAACTACCTTGACATGAAATGATATTAATCATGCACGATAGGTTTAGTTATGTCATTCCCAAATGAAAAATTGGGACAATATATATATATATATATATTACCGTATAAGCCTTCTGTATTATCAAAGAAAAAGGGAACAAGAGGGACTCAGAAGTTTAGAGCCAAGGCTCAAGGTATTATGGTCATTAAAACTATTATTGCAAGAGCCATTATTATAAGGACGAAGGAACCACTGTAAAGAAAATTATATCGACAAAACTGTCAAACAAAAAGTTAAATGGAGTTCATAAATACATGTATAATTCCCAACCAAAACCTCAAATAGTAGGCTTAATGTACACACATATATATATATATATATATATATATATATATATATATATATACAATTCACATAACATGAATTAAGAACAAGGTGACAGAGTGACGAACTTAAGAAATAACAGTTCGCTTTGGAAATAATAAATTATAGTCTCATAATGGTAGTAAGGAAAATTGAAATGCGAATAGGAAATGTAATAACAGTTGTGTAAATCCATTAACCACCATAAGAGTTTTGTTCTGTATACACAAAACATTTGTTTAGAACTGCAAATATATACATAAATCTAGCAAAAGACAAGGTGCCATAATCCTCCAATCCCGCGATAGGAAGGCGCGGCAAGAATGATAAATTAAAAAAAAAAAAATGGCCAAATCCACCTATCAATGCTGACAACCCCCTCAAACTCAGAAATAAACTTCCGAAAACCATGCATGCAAGAGGTAGTGGGGACCGAATGCTGCACCTGTGTAGGCAGAGGGAGCGGTCCTCAGAATTCTAGATAGGAATTAACAAAGCAAGTTTTCACACAAAATGGGTATGGGGAATACCTGTTATATTGTGCATTGGGTAGCCAAGAGAGTACCAATATGACTCCTTCTCCATGGCGCGAACCTGAACCAAAATAAATACAGTTGAACTGAGTTAAAAATGAAAGATGTAAACAGAAAAAAAATACCCAAAATTGCTGTGGAAAAAAACCAACCAAAATTACACCTTACTTGTGAGGAACCGGTCGAGAAATGTGGCCATAGACCTTGAGAATCCTTAGCAAGTGATACGGGTTGCTCTATCATCATTTACCGAATATTAACAGGGGTAAATCATGGGAAAACTCAAAACCACAGACTCAAGGTCACATCAAACCTAGAGTTGAACTGAACTATTGAATGAGTAAAGAGGCAAACTAAAACTTCGCAAACCCTCTTAGAGGACTAACAAAAGAATTCATACCTCAAAGCATAGAAAAGTAGTTACAAAACATGAGCTATAGTCAGACTTGCCTGGTAGCCATGGAAAAATTTTGCACAGAGAAAGCATGGAATAATTTAAATGAGAAATGCAAACTGGAATATGGTCGCGAGAACTATGTGAACCCCATTGTAAGCCTTTAGAAAATTCCTTGTACCGAAGTTGAATGAGTCAGAGTAGTAGGCGGGGAGAGGGTTAGTTTCCCTAATCTCTCGAGCACAAATGCAGATCATCGGATGCGAGGTTACCAGATCACACGATGTAGATGGAGGACGGGTGACTTACAACTGCCACCCATTCATAACGCCACGCAGTTGGATTCCCAAGATCCAGATGAATCATAGCATTAATAAAAAATATACATGAAATCAAATATAGGCTTGTACCACATGTCAAGATTGTGGGAGAGATCTATAAGATATGTTACAATAGAAATGTTAACTCAAGAACAAATATTCTCTGTTGGAAATTAATTCCAACTACTGATAACAATCAACAGTAATTGTTGAACTGATTGCAGAAGGACTGGATTGCGGCACATTGATGCCTTAGCAAAGGTAGTTTCCATGCTCCTGTATAATTGCAAAAGGATTGGAAATCTCGCACAAGTGAAGTGCATAACAGATAAGATTCGGTCCCTTGATATTTTATCTAAGGCGGTAGCCGACGTCGTAGAAGCAGAGTTAAGGCTCTAGCTCAAAGTCTCGCCAGCAGCGTAGAGCTTTAATTAAAGGTTGAATCAAGCTTTAGAGCCTTACCTACATATCTGAGGATTTAATGTTTTAAGGCGGCACAAGTCCGCGACATGCGAAGAGCAGCGATGAAATGTGATGAAAGTATTAATACTATCGCATTGCAAACTCGCCATAGTCCTAAAAAATTGTGAACCAAAGAGTTCCACCGATGTGATGTGCCGATGATCTATCGCAGCATCACATCGCAACTTCAAAATATGTTATTCACCATCTGTCATGAAAATATTTAGGGCGATGCGATGTGGTCCCACCAGCATCGCATCACGGTGTCACAATGTTCATTGCCCGTTCGTTGCAAATAGCCGACTGCCAATGCGATAAGGACCCCATGGCATTGCAATCGCAGGATCGCAAAAGTTCCTCCGATTATTGATTGTTCCATTGTATTGATCTCTTTCGATGTTGCGATGCGATGTGTTCCCCACCACCATCGCTCATCACACATCGCAATTGTAAAGCACAAAGGTCGTAAATCTTTTAGCCACTGTTTTGCCAATCACTGATGGACTTCTGGACGCGATGAAAATTTCAAAAGGATTTCATAAGATTTGAGATCCCGGTCTGTAGAATGTTTTGTTTACATGCACTGTATAAAAGGAATGATACCGAAGGATTATTGTAATAATAAAAACAGAGTATTGTTATGCTGTTTGAAAAAGACAGAGAAGAGAAATAAAGAAATTGATGTGGCCCGCAGGCTAAAAACACAGCGAGTTTGTAAGCACTGTATGTACAGTTCTTAGGACATAGAAGTTTGTGAGCAATGTTTTTTTACAGTCCACTATTTTGTTTGTGAATCCCTCTCAAGGAGGAAGAATCAGTTTCATTCTGATTTTGTATTTCTTTTATTCTTTTTATGAATTAAGAAAACTTGTCCGAAATTGTTTCTGTTCATTCTGCAAATTGAGTTTTAAAAATCAGTGTTTTTGAGGGAATCTTCATTCTCTCTTGTTGTTTAGAAGTAATCAGAAATTTAAACATGGTATCAGAGCTAATCTAGGCTCTCGGTGACACAAAACAGAGTTTTTTTTTTCCATTGTAGGAGCTGTAAGAAGCGTATTGAGCAGATTTTCTCCAGCAGAGAAAGTTCTTGCTTGTTTTATTATATAGTCAGTATCTTTTCTTTACTTATAAAGTTAAGATGGTAGATGCTGGAACTGGTTTGAAAAATTCCCAACTTCCACAGTTTAATGGAAGAATCATAGTTATTGGTCAATATCTATGAGAGCTTTGTTTGCTTCTCAGGAATTATGGGAGCTAGCTGAAAATGGCTACCCTGAACCTGCAGATGCAGTAGCGTTGGCTGATTTGACAATAGAAAAAAGAGACCTGTTGAGAGATAATAGGAAGAAGGAATCAAAAGCCCTCTTTTATCTCTTTCAATCTATACATGAGAGTGTTTTTCCACGGATTGCAGCAGCAATGAAGTCTAAGGAGGCATGGGATATTCTCAAAACTGCATATCAAGGCATGGAGAAGGTGAAGACTGGACAATTGCAGATCTTGAGGAGAGACTTTGAAACACTCAGCATGAAGGAATCTGATATAATAGATTCATTCTTCACTCATGCTATTGGGTTGATAACTCAGATAAGATCTGATGGTGAAACTCTTGAAGAAAGAAGTATTGTAGAGAAAATCTTGAGAAGTTTACCCTCAAGGTTTGAAGCTATTATGGTAGCAATAGAAGAGACAAAGGATCTCTCACAGTTCACTGTAGATGAACTCAGTGCTTCTCTTATGTCTCATGAACACAGAATAAGTATAGGAACAAATTCTTCTTTGGAGCAAGAATTCAAGACTCAGATGTCAATCGGCCGAGGTAGAGGTTGAAGCAGAGCAAATAATAGAGGTCGAGGAAGAAGCCAAAACAGAGGCAGAAATAATCCTTTTAGCACAAGCGAAAGGAGATGCAATCAGAACCGAGATGAAGGTTCAAACAAATAACAAGTTCATGGACAAAGGTATGATAAATCCCAAGTCCAATGTCATTATTGCAAGAAGTTAGGCCATTATACCAATGAATGTAAGAAAAAGCAAAATGACATGAATAATAGAAAAAATGCTAATTTTGCAAATGAAGAAGATAAGAGCCCAAAGATTGTGCTGTTAACATCTAACATTGCACAAGACAAACAAGAATATGTTTGGTTCTTAGACTTAGGTTGTAGTAATCACATGACTGGAAACATAGCAATGTTTTCCAATCTAGATGAAAATGTGAAATCTGAGGTAACAACAGGAACTGATAGTAAAATTTCTGTCAAGGGTAAGGGAAGAGTCAGTATCCCAGCAAGAAATGGAGAGTAGAATATTGTGCCAGATGTATACTATGTACCTGGTTTGAAATGTAATCTTTTGAGCATTGGATAGCTTGTTGAAAAAGGTTATAATGTGTTCTTCAAATATGATGTGTGTACAATCAGAGATATACCTCCAAGTAAGAAGATCATTGCAGAGGTGCAGATGAACAGTAATAGAATGTTTCCTCTCAAACTTAGAGCAGATCTGAAAGAAGGAAGAACTATTGTGGCTGTAACACAAGAAGTATTTTAGGAAGAAGTGAAAGATGAGAACTGGTTATGGCACTTTAGATTTGGACATCTCAATTTCAGAGGCTTGAATCTGTTGCACAGAAAGGGAATGGTAAAAGGATTGCCATTGATTGAGAAGCCAGACAGCCTTTGTGAAGGCTGCATCTTGGGCAAACAACACAAAGAAATATTTCCAGCAAGAAATAGTATAAGGGAAAAAGCACCCTTGGAAAATTTTCACTCTTATGTGTGTGGACCGATGCAAATATGATCATTTGCTGGAAATAAATATGTTTTAACATTCATTGATGATTCCACCAAAAAGACATGGGTGTATGTGTTGAAACAGAAGAGTGAAGTGTTTGAGAAATTCCGCCACTTCAAAACTCTTGTTGAGAAGCAATGTGGGCACTATATCAAAGTGCTCAGAACATATAGAGGTGGAGAGTACATCTCCAAATAATTTCTGCGTTTTTGCAGAGAGAATGGCATACAAAAGAAATTCACTGTGAGGTATACACCTCAACAAAACAGTGTTGCAAAAAGGAAGAATAGGACCATATTGGACATCGTCAGAAGTATATTAAAGGCAACACATTTTCCACATGAGTATTGGGCTGAAACTATCACTTGTGCAGTTTACATCTTGAAGAGATGCCCAAATAAAGCTGTCATGAATAGAATACTAGAAGAAGCATGGAGTAGAGGAAAACAAACTATCACTCACATGAGAGTATTTGGTTGTGTATCATATGCACATGTACCGGATCAGCTAAGAAAGAAGCTTGATAGTAAGGGGGAGAAGTGTGTCTTTATTGGCTATTGTGATGAGTCAAATGCATACAAACCTTATAATCCATCCACCAAGAAATTAATAGTAAGAAGAGATGTGCAGTTCTGTGAAGAAGAAGCTCTAGATGGAAGTCTAGAAAAGACTGTGAACGTGAAGACAACTCTGTCTCATGAAGAAGAAGAAGAAGAAGGAACAGTAGCTGTTAACCCTTCTTCGGTGGCTTCTCCTCCACCACCGCAAGAACAAAAAACCACACCATAAGCTGAAATTTGAACAGCCTTGAGAAGTCAAGGAAGTGCTACTCCAAGCACATCACAGGGACCTGAAATTCCCTTATGTTTGAATGAAACTCTAAACACACCAAGAAGACTAAGATTCAGAAATCTGAGTGAGATTTATGAACATGGAGAGGTAAGTAACAATACCGGTCTGAATTCTTTATTCGCTTTGTATTGTCATATTGATGACCCAATTCATTTTGAATATGTTGTAAATGATGATAAATGAATTGAAGCAATGAATGAAGAAATTGGTGCAATTGAGAAGAGTAAAACATGGGAGTTAGTGGACCTCTCTGAAGGAAAAGAAACCATTGGAGTTAAGTGGGTCGATAAGACCAAAAGCAATTCCAAAGGCAAGATCGAAAGGCACAAGGCCAGACTTCTTGTTAAAGGCTACAAGTAGCAACAAGGGAGAGACTATGATGAAACCTTTGCCCCAGTAGCAAGGATGGAAACAATCATAATAGTGTTTTCTATTGCGGCACAACACAAATGGAGGATTTTTTAGATGGATGTTAAATCTTCATTCCTGAATGGAGTAATGAAAGAAGAGGTATATCTTGAACAACCTCCAGTCTATGAAGTTGAAGGCCAAGAGCATAGAATATGCAAGCTGAAGAAGGCTCTTTATGGGCTGAAGCATGCTCCAAGAGCATGGTACAGCAGGATAGATGCTTACCTGATTGAGAATGGGTTTGAGAAGTGTGATGGAGAACCCACGCACTACATAAACGAGAATGATAGTAATATTCTTATCATTGTTTTATATGTAGATGATTTAATTTTCACAGGCAATGATGCTTCTCTCATTGTTGATTTTAAAGAAGTCATGAAAAATGAGTTTGAAATGACTGACTTGGGCTTCTTAAGATATTTTATTGGAATTGAAGTAGACCAAAGTGAAAATGGTGTTTTCATTTCTCAAGTTAAATATGTAGAAGCAGTGTTGAAGAGATTTAACATGCAGAACAGCAAGGCAGCTGTGACTCCAACAGTAATGGGGTTGTAATTGAGTAAAGAAGATAGAAGCAAGGATTTTGATCCAAAGTTGTATAAGAGCATAGTTGGCAGCCTTATGTACTTAAATGTAACTAGGACGGAAATTATGCACGCTGTTAGCTTAATCTCCAGATTCATGGAAAGACCGAAAGAAGCTCATTGGCAAGCAGCCAAAAGAATTCTAAGGTATGTAAATGGAACGAAGGGGTATGGTATACTTTACTCCTCTTCTAGAAGTTTCATGTTGACAGGTTACACTAACAGTGATTGGGCTGGAAGTGTTGATGATCGGAAAAGCACATCAGGATATGTGTTTCATTTGGGATCGGGAGCACTTTCATGGGCTTCCAAGAAGCAACCGATAGTTGCTTTATCTACAACAGAAGAAGAATATGTGGCAGCAACAGCAGCAGCATGCTAAGCAGTATGGCTGAGAATATTTCTCAAGGATTTGTGTCATGAACAAGAACACAACACAACCATTTACTGTGATAATAGCTCAGCGATAGCATTATCTAAAAATTATGTTTTTCATAAAAGGAAAAAGCATATAAACACCAAATTTCACTTCATACATGAATTGGTTAACAACGGTGAGATTGTTTTGCAGCACTGCAGAACAAAGGATCAGTTTGCAGATATCCTCACAAATCCATTAGCTCATAAAAGCTTTGATCATTTCAGGGAAGGCTTGGGTATGCAGAAAAACCCAGCAGTTGAAATTAAGGGGGAGTGTTGGAAATTAATTCCAACTATTGATATCAATTAGCAGTATTTGTTGAAGTGATTGCAGAAGGACTCGATTGCGGCACATTGATGCCTTAGCAAAGGCAGTTTCCATCCTCTTGTAGAATTGCAAAATGATTGGAAATATCGCACAAGTGAAGTGCAAAACAGATAAGAATTGACCCCTTAATATTTTATCTAAGGCAGTAGCGGACTTCGTAGAAGTAGAGTTAAGGCTCTAGCCCAAAGTCTTAAGGCTCTGGCCCAAATTCTCGCCAGCAACACAGAGCTTTGATTAAAGGTTGAATCGGGGTTTAGAGCCTTACCGACATATCGACGGAGTTAATGTTTTAAGGTGGCACAATTCCGTGGCATGCGAAGAGCAGCGATGTCATGCGATGAAAGTATTAATACTATCGCATCGAAAACTCACCATAGTCCTAAAAAAATGTGACCCAAAGAGTTTCATAGATGCGATGTGCCAATGGTCTATCGCACCATCACATCGCAACTTCAAAATATGTTATTCACCTTCCGTCATGAAAAGATTTTGGGCGATGTGATGTGGTCTCACAACCATCGCATCACGGCGTCGCAATATTCATTTCCCATCCATTTCAAACAGCTGACTGCCGATGCAATGAGGGCCCCACGCCATCGCAATCGCAGGATCGCAAAAGTTCCTCCGATTGTTGATTGTTCCATTGTATTGATTGCTTCCGATGTTGCGATGTGATTTGGTCCCCACCACCATCGCTCATCGCACATCACAATTGTAAAGTGCAAAGGTCGTAAAACTTTTGGTCGTTGTTTTGCCGATCACCGATGGACTTCCAAATGCGATGAGAAGTTTAAAAGGATTTCATAAGATTTGAAATCTGGGTTTGTAGACTATTTTGTTTACGCGCATCGTATCAAAGGAATGAGCGTGAAGGCTTATTGTAATAATAACAACAAGGTATTGTTATGCTGTTTGAAAAAGACAGAGAAGAGAAACAGAGAAATTGTTGTGGCCCGCAGGCTGAAAACACAACAAGTTTGTAAGCACTGTATGTGCAGTTCTTAAGACAGAGAAGTTTGTGAGCATTGTTGTTTTACAGTCCACTGTTTTATTTGTGAATCCCTCTCAAGGAGGAAGAATCAGTTTCATTCTGATTTTGTATTTCTTTTATTCTTTTTATGAATTAAGAAAACTTGTCCTAAATTGTTTCTGTTCATTCTGCAAATTGAATTTTAAAACTCTGTGTTGTTGAGGGAATCTTCATTCTCTCTTGTTGTTTAGAAGTAATCAGAAATTTAAACATTCTCAAACAAGAAAATAATCATAAGTCCAAATTTCTTAAATAAGTTTAATTTTAGAGTGTGCAAATATGCTATTATTTATGTTGAGATTTAATAATTAAATGAATGGTGATTAATACCAAGTGATATCCATGTGAGTTAGCATGGTAATGAAGCTATGTTTAGACATCATATTAGTTTGTAAACATTAATGATTAGGATAAGCATCACTTGATTACATTTTTTCAGATAGAACAATAAAATCCCACAATCCCTGCTCTGCCCACCGGAAGAAGAGAGGTGGAAAGGGTAGTTACCCATAGAAGCCCAGAGGGCTTTGCAGTTTCTTGCTCTGTGTTGGGGGGACGCCATTGACGTAAAAGAGATGGAAATCGTGCCTCTCAGTGGCAGCATGACGAATGAGATTTTCCCGTGCAGTTGGAAGAGTAGAGAGGATGGGAAGCCCAAAAAGTTACTCGTACAAATATTTCTTTGAAGTTGTATTAGCTTGATTACATAGAGATGCTATACAATACCGATCTTAATCGTTTTTATAGATAATCCAATCTCGCCAAATGTACAAGGACGAATAAATTCTTCAAAGTTGAATTTGGTTAATTACATACATACTATGTAAAAATAAAGGTGATGTGTCATATTCTATATTTTTAAGAAGAGCACAAAGCATGGTCTGAATGTCCTTAATTTCTCTTCTCTATGTCGGATATTTTTGGTTGAAGATTCTATAAAATCTGATGGAGAGTAAGTTTTGTTTATTAAATCTTTATACCAAATATTTTCGGTATTAAATTTAATTTATTAAAAAATTATATTTAATATTTTCAGTATATTAAATTAGTTTATACATGTATTTTAAAGAAACTCTTGTTAAATCTGGTAATATTAATTAAAAAAAATATAAAATTGAAAAATTGAAAATCTAGTTTTAATTCAATAGATTAATATTTATTTCTTAATTTTTTTATTAAATAATTATTATATTTATTAAAAGTTTTTTATAATTAAAAGATTTACTTTTAAAATTTTAAAATGTTGTAGAAATTATTATTATTAGATTTATGTTTTGGATAATTTTAATTTAATTATATAATTTTTTAAAAATAGTTGAATTGTAGAGACTATACAGTTCAACACATTTGTAATCTCAACAATTTCTTACCAAATTTTAAATAATATGAACCCAAAAATACAATAATAAAATCAAAACTTAAAAAACAATATAATTACTTTTAACCCAAAAACTAAAAACAAAAAAAGCTAAACTTACAAAAACAACCTTTCTAATTTTAATGCTTATTTAATATATTAAAAGTTCAAAGCTAATTTTATTATATCTCTTTATTGTTAATTAAAATTTATTCCTCTATCCTTGTATCAACTTATTTGTAAATTAACCTAATGTCATTTTTTAGCAATATATCCCTTATTTATATGTATGAAAACATGAATGATGTGTATTTAACTAATAATTATTCCAAAATAACTGGTTAGCATGTGGAAAATTGTAAACATTCTATATCAAGATCGGTTGTAAACAGTCATGCCTGCACCCATCATATATCTTTCAACCACTGAAATCATGTATTTGCACTATAGTACCAGCATATGCATTTGCATTAATGTACTGAAGTAATACGACGGAAAATATAGAGATTTTCCTGGAAGGTAACATGTATCTATAAAACATGAAGTAATCTAATGAATCCCTCAGATTTATGTTTCAATATCCATCTCAGATCGATATATCAAAAGTAGTTTTCATTACTATTATAAAAATGAATCCAGTTTCTGCAAAATATTAAAGAAACTCACACCACAACACATAATCCAAAACCAGTGCCTCAGATTTCTGTAGGATGCAAAAATTCTTCTAGTCGAATACGAGAAACTACAACAAAATCCTTGTTTAAAATCGAAATAAGACAAATGGAGTTACACAACCTTTGAGAAAAGCATTCAAATGTCCATGCATCTCCAATCAGAATCAAAATTTGCAGTACTGCTCAGGCTTTAACATTCGCAAACAGCAAAGCTGGATACCTAAATTATCCGAACAAAAATATGCATTTAGGAAGATTCATATATTGCTTGACAGTCTATTAAAGGCAGACTTCAAAGTCAGCTGTATACATAGCTCAGGAGGGATAGGCTCATTAGGGATGTTTGATTGAGAGCTAAGCGGGCCCATATCCACTCCTAGTGCTGGCATGCTAGAATAGTACAGGGTCAGGAGAAGATATGTGCTGCTGCTCTTACGATTCGATGATTGGTCTTACAAGGTCAAGAAAAGGTCTTACAAGGTCAAGAAGGCCACACTTTCATGTTACCCGGAAAAGAAAACGAAGCTCCTGAAAAGACATGAGGAACTTCGATGAGAGTAAGGGTTAAATATGCTATTAGACCCATGTGGAAGGAAATTTCAGATGCAAGGTTCTCATGCGTTAATGACATGGGTTTCGTAGAGGGTAGAAATGTTTTAGGTTATAAAAGCTCAGAGGGGATAGCGTCAAACATCATATTATTATTGCCTTCGATGATAATCTGATCTTGTGAGCAGATGGCAATTTCCATATTATCAGATTCAACTGTGCAGTACCACATCATCATGATCTTGAAATTCATTGGATCCTCAATATAATCATGGGAAACTACAAACACAACGAAATTTTCATTATCCTGTAGCTGATACCGAACTCCAACCCTGAAAGTACGGAAGGACGAAATCAGAGGTTGAAGAACTGTGGAGATCTCCCGTGAATCTGCAACCAAAACAATTTAGGTGATCTTATGGATTTATGAATATTCCTAGATTTTACCGTAATTATTTCATCTGTCAGAAATATAGAAAAATGAAGCGAGGTAGAATATACATGAATTCAATTCCAATTTGTGCAAATAACTTGCCTAAAATACTAAAAGAAGTTCGATCTAGATCACTGTTATTTGCCGGTTGGCCACACATCCCCTTGATTCTTTGTTAATACTCCATCGTGCCTACCTCAATTCCGAAACAAACAAAGTTGTGCCAGAGTTTCACTGCGCAGCTTGTTTTGGAATGTATAAGGCAGGAGTGAAGAACACGAGAGAAAATGTTTTGGGAGAGGATTTTTCTTGATCTGCCAGTTATATCACAAAGCATCCAAGCATTGATAGGTTATGCTGTTGCTAGACAGTATAGACCATAGATTGAAGATGATAAGTTGGATGTGAAATGACAGCTCCAAGTAGCACAGAAAGTAATCTCGATGGGAAAGGGAGAGAAGACGACGAGGAGCTTCTGTGTGACAAAAGAGGAGAGACAAAGCCAGTGGAAGGAATGTAAGGAGTAGGAGCTTTCAAAATTGATGTCAGACAAGGTTACAGAACAGCACCATCAAGCTAATGAATAGATATGAATGAACAAATAAAAACCCACACATCAATCACGAATTTCCATTAGTAAATTGAAAGTTTATCTGTCCCTCATGATTTCGCGATGTTGGGTGGAGGTTAGTGAACAGCAAGATCTATCTGACATTAATAGATATGAAAGAACAAATAAAAACCCACTAATCAATCACCAATTTTCAATAGTAAATTCAAAGTTTATCCGTCGCCCATTCTGAATTCAGTGTCTGATGAACAAAGTGTCTGGTGGTCGTTTCAATCAAGTCACACAATTTGAAAAAGAAAACAAATTGACAATATAAATTAAAAACTTACCTACCCAGATTGCTGTAGCGCCTCCGGTCTCGGCCCTGTGCGCGCGCCTCTCACTATTACCACCATCCCCTTTTTTAGAGTTTCTGAGTATGCGATCCCCTTCTTGTTATCGAACCTCTTGGAATAGTTGCACGTAAAATAAGGAAAACAGCATGGACTCGAGGCGGCGGCTCTGCTTTATTGACTTTAACCTTCGTCACACACGAGAGTTACTGGTGCATATGAATTTTGTACACAACTCAATGCTTGGTTCATTTTGTCTACCTTATATTTAACGCTCGTCTACTTTTGAAGACACGACGGCAGTTTGACACCGGCACGATCTATGGTTTCTTCGGAGCTTCCGATATTGCAGCGAAGGATCACGTGTTCTCAATTCCAATGTCGAATATATTGCCATAATAAAATTGATTGCCAGTCAAATTAAAGTTACATACAGGGAGACTAGATTCTTTGTTTTCGATATTAAAATGAAGATGAAGGATCTTGAAACGAGGATACCGTTCGGATCATAATATAATACCGTTCGGATCAGACTTAGAGGTGTTGGTCGGCAAAAGCTTTATATTTCACCATCGTCAGGTAATGCGTTTGGGTTCCCAAGGAAAGCAACTTCGTTGAGGACTTGTGAAGGAGGAACAAGGAGGACATTGCTGTCAGATTTGTCGTCCTTAAGCAGTGACCACACAACACCACGCCGAGTGTAACAGTAATGAAATCAACCATTATAAGGTGCTTTTAAATTTTTTGATGGGAGGATTGAGGAATTTTATATTTTGGAATTTGATGAAGAGGAGATAACTTGAACAATTTATCTCATGTTTAAGCTATCTCACTCATGCACATTATGTTATAGAATATTGTTCGAATATATAGAATTACTCCTTCTTTTAACAAATTAAAACAACAATAATGATTAAATTGCAATTTTTGTTATTTGAAATACGATTTGAAATATATTTTACAACAGCACTCAAATTTTAGTTATTAAAATATAATTGGAATAGAATTCAATACTATAGCATAAAAATTCTAATTAAAAAACTTCAATTTATAAAAAAATTAATAATATATGTTTTAAAGACTTTCGTTTTGGTAAGAACGTTATTTTTTCTTTATTTTGTTTCTAGTATATTCGGAATTCCTAATAATTTCTAGAAAATCAATAATATAACAATTTTATTTGTATAATTTAGAAAAAAAAGCATATTTATATTTTTCGAAAAAAAATGTTTTTTCAAAACATAAATTTAGAATTTTTTTTTTTAATTTCAAAAATCATGTATTTGAAATCTTTTAAATACAGATAAATGTATTTTTTAAAAATCAACCACTTCCAATAATGTTAAATATAGATAAATGTGTTTTTAGAAAATCAACAACTTCTTATAATATTAAGTTATTTTCACAAATTCTCTCATTTCAGATTTTTTATTATTTTTCTAAAAAGGAAATTTTCCAATTTCATTTTCTTTAGTCACTTGTTGATGCCATCTGACCACTATCTAAATCAAGCGGATATTGCCTTTAACATCTTATCCCTACAATTTAACATCCTATACTTATGAATGAATAGTCTATATGAATAAAGTAATTATAAAATATAAATTTTGAATTTTCTCTTTCAAGAATTAACATCCTATACTCATGAATGAACAATCTATATGAATGAATTTTGAATTAAATATGAATTTTGAATCTTCTCACCAATAGATTAATCACTTACCATTGCCAACAAATTAACATCCTATACTAATAATCTATATGTATAATTAACTGTGAAATATGTATTTGCAGTCTTTTATCCAGTAAATTAATCACTTATCAATTCTAGGCCAAATCTATCTTCATCCCACTAATCCATGTTGTAATGAAATTGGGTAAATTTCATGTTTTTTTTCTTGTGTACGAGAAAATTGGATAACTCTACCTAAATCTAATTTCATCCCACTAGTCCATATTGTAATGAAATTGGTGAAATTTCATGTTTTTTTACTTGTGTATGAGGAAATTGGATAACTCTAGCTCAACTTATGCTTTTTAACGAATCTCTACCAATTTGATAACTATAACTCGAACTTATTTTTTTAATAAATCCCACCGAATTTTTAACTTATGTTTTAAAGTGAAACTATGACGAAGAACGAAAATGGACAAATACCAGCTACAGGGGCTAGTAAACCTACTTCAAAAGCGCCAAGTCGGCGAATAAACATTTAAATGCTGGAGAAACGTGCTTACTCTAAAGCTTTCATCATGTGTATACCCAATGCATATGGGCAGTATGTTATATCGTCATAGATCTTTTTACTGTAGATGCCAACAAACTTGTACTGGTCAGCAGAATAGTGACTACCACGAGTTCCGTCTCGTGTTTTCTGTCGGCGACCACATCATTTTAATATTGGGATTTGCACATCGCTGAGCCAATGGCAATCCAGGTAACCGAAATTGCACCGCTACCTAAATCCAAATGGCATTCCACGTGAAGTAAATTAAATAAGCTCTTCATTTTGACGTGTGAGGAGACTTCACCATTAAAGAATAAACGGGTGGTTTTTTGGCTTTTTTGGAGCAGATTTTCTATTTGTCATCGAGACTTTACCATGAAAACATAAACTGGTGATTTTTTTTGTTTTTTGGAGCAGATTTTTCTGCACGTTTTACACGAATTAGGTTAGAAATCCTATATATATATACAATTTTTTACCCAAAAAGTTTTAGAAATTTTATAAAATTGAATTTATTTTTAATTTAAAATTGTTATTAATCTGATAACCAAATTCATGATTTTGAATTTTTAAGAAAAGGAAAAAATTAATTATATTTTTTTTTAATATTTAACTATATAATTAGGTGTGTTAACATTAAAATAGTGTTTAGAATTTTAATTTAATATTAATAACTATCAATTAAATAATATTGATTTAATTTTGGTGGAATATTTTAGAATATTCATAATAATATACACATAAAAAGTTTATATTACTGTTCAAAGTAATTATGTTTTTTCGTAATTAATTAAATTGATTAATAATAAAAAATACCATATGAACCAGCATTATATGAAGTGAGTTATGGTTTTTATTTTAAAATAATAGTTGTAGTGATTTAATTTCTATTGTGAAATTTTTTCCATTATAATAAAGATATAAAGTAACTATATTTTTTTGTTTTTTTTTTTTCTCATTTTTAATATAACTTTTTTTTATAAGTTTGGTAGTACTTTTTGTTTTCTCACCCTTGAAAAAAGCATTGAATCTGTAATAAATCCTTTAACAATCAATGTGTGTTTAACTAAAACCAACAAAAACTCCACTGACGTCATTTTTAATATAATAAAAAAATATTATAAAATCTAATATCCCAAAAAATAATAATATTTACTTCTACACTCGAACATCGAAAATCAAGAATTAGTTGCAAAAGTGATTGTAATCTACTTGAACCGGTACTAAATTAGGAAATTAGTTCCAAAAACTAATTTTAAAACATTCATGCAACTAAAAGACGAAGAGAACAAGATTAAAGGGAGAAAATGAAATGTCTGGATTACCGTAAATGGGGAACCATACAAGATAGTTTTAAAAGGATTTTGGAGCGCTGCACATTTAAGTTTTTAGAGAAGTCACTCATGGAACATATTTTGTGTGAAAGAATGTTTCTTCCTTCGAGCTATTGTTACGTCGTTACCTGTAAACCCCCATTAAGTGACTTCTATTCCACAAATTTAAGCTCCACGTATATTGTTTGTTGCGAGTTCATATTTAGACCCGTAAAGTTGTCAGTGCTAGAATGATTGACCTGTAAATCGAAACAGGTGAGGTAGTATCTTCCATATTTGCAGAAAGGAAGAGTCGAAGTGCTCGAGTTCGAAGACAGATAAGTTAACCTCTTCGAAAGTTTATTTATTCTTTTAACTTTCATACCAACTTTGTGCTCATTGGTATAGTTAATTTTGTTAATTTCCTTGGAAAGTTTTGTATATCAATGTTTTTGTGCATTAAAAAATGTTGCATTTTTAAGTTCTTGAAAATGTTTGTTTAGTTTATGAGCAATAAAAAATAAGTTAGGGGTGTTGTTTTCTTGGAAAGAAAATCTATGTGAAACTTGTACACAAAAAGAAAGGAAATTATAATTTTTTTCATGAAAAAAGTGTATATAAAGATTAAGAAAATTATGATACAAAAAGATAAAGGAAATCATGATATTTTTCATGAAAAAGAAGTAGGAAATCATGATATAAAAAGATAATGGAAATCATCATATTTTTCATGAAAAAATATATGTAAAAAGAAAATAAGTTATTTCATTAAATAAAAGGATCTAGGGAAATTATGAAACAGAGTTAGATTATTGATTTCTTTGAAAATATTAGAATGATTTCAATAGAATCTTAGTATGAAAATATACACAATAATAATATCTGTTATATTAGAATACTTGAAATAAGTTTTGATGTTAACTATTGAAAGAGAAATATTAATTGTGTGTGATTGCATTAGATTTGAAGTGAAATGTCTTTGCATATATTATCTTATTAGATTCTTGGAAAAGAGAAAATGTTTTGCATGCATTGTTGTATTAAATTCTTGGAAAAGAGAAAGGGTAGATATGCATGAAAGAATGGTGCTATGCATTATACATTTATTTAGGGCGTGTACAAAGAACAACCAATGTGTTATAGAAATATATATTTATAATTCTTGACACTGAAACACATGTTTAATGCCTATTATGTTTAAAATCTCCTTTTGTGAACATCGACATTTGTTCAATGTTTCTTGAGAGGAAATAAGTTCCATGCATGCACCAAAATAGAACTATTGTGCTGGAGATTTCTTGAGAGGAAAAATTTTATGAGTGCACGGAAAGTGGAACTATTGTGTTTGATATCTCTTGAGAGGAAATAAGCTATCTTCATGCATGATATAGAAATACTATTTTTTATATTTCTTGAAAGGAAACAGGTTATTTTCTTTCAAAAAACATAAAAAAGAGATATTGTGTTTGATCTCTCGAAAGGAGATATGATCTTTGTATCCATGAAAAGTACACCTATAATGGTGGATTCTTTAAAAATAATTATACATGAAAAGTATATAATTTTTATGTTGGTCCTTTTGAATGTAAACCAAATTTTTTTTGTAGAAAAGAATAATAATTATCTTAGACCTGAGAAGAGAAACATATAATCACATGGAATAAATGAATTACATTTTCTTTGGAAAAATAATGATATCCACATGAAACAATAAGTAAAACATTAGTTTTATTTTAGAACAAAGCATGTATTTGTGTGTACAATACACTTTGTAAAGAGCTCTATATTGGAAAAGATGATTTTGGAAAAGGGACTTGCATTTGAATGCATGATAATAGTATCTATTTTGTTAGCTTTCCCTTAGAAAGGAATATGCATTTTCATGCATAATAGTGGTATCCATTATGTTAGCTTTCCCTCGGAAGTGGAAATACATTTTCATGTATAATAATAATAATAATAATATGTATTGTATTAGAAACAGTAGAAGCCGAAGGGCTAATTTTCTTTGAATAATATTTTATCTAATTAAATGCACAAAAAACATAGCTAAGTTTATAGTATCATTTAAATGAAAATGAATGGAAAAAATGGTTTTTGTTTACAAAATAATGTGTGCTTCTGCGAGAATTATCATAGTAGTGTGGTGTTTATTTTGATATGCTTTGGCTTATAATTAGTGCATGAGTAGGTTGTTAGAAGAAGCATGTTGCAGTAATTTATTTACATTCGATGTATCCACATGAATAGATGTTGAAGAATCACTATTAAATATTGATTATTGGTTCATTAATACTTTAAGTAATTATGATATCAAAGTATGATGACGACAACAATGGGAGGAAAGGATGGTGACATATGCAAATGATATATTATGTTTAACATTGTGGCAGGTAAGGAATTAATTGTACATGAAGATGAATAATGAACCCTTTAATGAACCCTTAGCCAAACTGAGAGGGGGGGGGGGGGGGGCGCACGTGAATTAGTTTAGTACATTCGTGGACATTTAAAACTATTTTCATTAAACTTATTTACACCTTCATTTCATAAGCAACTTAACACATAATGAATCAACAAAATTAATGTGTGGACAACAAGTATTTAAGTAGATTAAAACATCACATCAACACATAATCATCAAGCACATAGACAAAAAATATAAGTGGAAACCCATAAGGGAGAAAACCACATCTAATTATTCTTATGATGAAAATGAAAGCTCCAACTCCCTCTCACCACTTATTTTTTGTAGGCTCCAACCTACAGGAGGCTACTATCTGAAATTCTGCAAACTACAACTTGCATGGAAGCTCCAACTCTCATCTATTTTCTACAGGCTACAACCCACAGGAGGCTCCTACCTCAACCAACTCCAACTTGAAATCTATCAAGCAAAAACTTGAAACGA
The DNA here is from genome assembly GCA_034641835.2 of Pinus albicaulis. Lineage (NCBI taxonomy): Eukaryota > Viridiplantae > Streptophyta > Pinopsida > Pinales > Pinaceae > Pinus > Pinus albicaulis. The sequence goes on from CM076579.1 coordinate 1,106,346,301, forward strand.
AAGCACTAACTCCCATGTGTCTTCTATAGGCTACAACCCACATGAGGATCCTACCTCAACCAACTCCAACTGGACATCTATAAAGCTACAACTTGAAACGAAAGCACCAACTCCCATGTATTTTTTATAGGCTACAACCTACATGAGGCTCTTACCTTACCCATCTCCAACTAGAAATTTATCAAGGTACAACTTGAAAGGAGACTTTAATCCCATCACTCAGCATGAAACTAAGATGTTGTTTTACCTGGATATCGAATCTGTTATACTCCTTCTCCAATGCTACCTCTTCAGCCTTCATATCTACTTCATATAAGCTCTCTCTTGTTCTTCCACTCTCCAACCTTCAGCAGTTCTCTTACATTCTTCTGCTCTTTTCCATTTTGCAGCTTTCTAACTCCTTTAGTCTACACTGATATTAAATTTCTTATACAGATAATTCCCTAACTATTTTCATTCTACAGGGAATACGAAGTGAATAGGCCTGACCCTATGTCTTCAACCAATTTGATTCTTCATTCTTTAGTTCAAGTTATTACATCAGAAATAATCATTACAGCACTGATGGAGTTTTTCCTATGCCTATGGAGACTTCCCTTTACATCACATAAAATAAAAAATAATAATTACATTTACATTTACTATTACATCAAATATATTTCACTCATCCCTTTCAGCTCTTGGCTCATTGTGCGTTTGTCTTTTCTGTTGCTGTTGTTGATCATTTCAGTTTCTATTGTTACATTCAACAAAGTTCTGCAAAAATATCTTTTCTCCTGACTCGGCCTACTCTACCTGTTATATCTATTAACCACAATGTTCAATATTCTTTGCCCACATTTTTCTAAGGCTGACTTGACCCATGGTGCCTATCTCCTCATAGCTGAAACGTTCAGCTTTCTCTGCTATTCACTCCGTTTCGATTCAATTACCTTAGTCTGCCTCTGCATTCACACTTTTTCTTGATAAATAACCACAACCACATAACATTTCCGCAAGAGTGTTCGAACACGGTTCCCTAACCTGCGTTTTTGATATAATTTTGTAATATTCGGTCTTGCATAGGGGTTTTTGGGTGGGTCAAAGCCCCTAATGTTTTGTAACAGGTTAAAGGGTAGCTCTAGGGTTCACAAACCATGGTTTGTGGGCCATCGGATAGCAAAGGATACGATGATATAAATAGATAGATAGGTGGGTCTAGTAGGCAAGGGAATACATAAGATTGATGTTATGTGCAAATTGTTAAGATGTTTTTGGGTTGTTTTGGGTAAGGGCTCTTGCTGGCCGTGTGCCCGGAGATCCTCAGTCCTATTGTGTGCGGACCCCGCTAGGCTATGTGTGCAGGCTCTACTTTGGGTTGTAATTGGGTTTTTGGATACTGATGAATGTGGAATATATTTGAAGTATCTTTATGATATCTGGACTAATCATGTTCATTACCGAAGTGCATCTGTGTTATTTATTTAAGCTTTGAATGTATCTATAATCTATAATTAGCTGCAATTATAATGTTCTGTAATGGTAATCGTTGATGCCCACGTGGATACGAATGTATTGATTAGATATGTTGACGATAGTAGCTTTGTTGTGATTACTTGCTGGTTATACTGTTAGAAGCCTGTGAATAGACTCGATATGTGCGAACCTAATAATTACAACACCGATCTACTTTAATTACCTACTCTCACTGAGGGTGTGGAAACCTGGTTCCAACACCCTCCCATACTACTTTGGGTGAGACCTTGGCCTGCGAAAGTAGGTCATTACCGAAAGGGATAGTGGTATAGGGGTTTGTTGGCAAACCTTAACCTCCGAACCTGGGTCAATACCCTTCAAGCCAACAAATGATTTCGTTGCCAGGACTGGGAGTACTTTGAGAGAGAGGTTGGATAATGCCACGAGGTTGTTGGAGACCTGAGAAATTGCAACTTGAAGACTGGTTCGAAAGACAGATTCGGGATTTTTCTGTAAAGGAGAATCGTAGCATGATGTTGAAAACAGAGAAGTGGAAGAAAAAATATATTTTCATTGAAGTATATGAAATTTTCTTTGTAAATTTTGCGCACGAGCTCTAGGAGTGGCTATCAAGGCTCGTAGAATTCCACACGTGTTGGAAGGACGATCAAGTTATGCAGTGGACACCAAAGTTGATTCAAAAGTTGGAGAAGACTGACAACACAATCACCCATATGGTAGATCATTGGGTGGACAGCGTGCAAGGAGGGTTTGTAACGAAATTCGTAGTCAATCAGTTCGTATCCTGTTCTGAGGCAGAGTGGAGTTTCTTCAAAGGTTTCTAAGGTAAGTTCTTGTGAAAATTTCCATTGCTAATTAAAATATTACTGTGCGGAGAGGCGTTTTGTGTAGCCACACAAAATAAATGACCTTTGATCAGAGTGAAAGTACAACACAAAGTGGTAAGTACTACCGAACCAACCGAGAAGGGGATAGGTCCATATACAGTCCATTGAGAGAGTCGGTTGCACACGCAGGAAATATTCCTCCAGCTACACCACCTTCGAGTCAGCATAAGGGTAAGAAATCCCCCACACCTCTGCCACCACGAGAAGAAGATATGGCCACACACATGAAGCTACCCATCTTCAAGGGCATAGGAGAGGAAGATATCGACCTACTTTGGTTTGTAGCAAAATTAATATGGACTGGGCAGAATGTGTCTAGCGATGTTGTAAAGAGAGTGCAACTATCCCTTGCCTTTGACGGAAGGGCCCTAGACTAGTATATGGGGTACACAGGCAGCATGCGGACCCATCTATTCAAGAGATCAAGAATTCTTTAAAGCAACAGTTCCATAAGCCTAAGTCCTACTCGTAGCTAGTAAAATATTTCAAATATTTTAAACAGGGACCCACTGAGTCAGTATGGGAGGTTGATCAATAGTTAAAGAATGTTATTAGAGATGGGGAATTTCAGTATGATGATAGAGAACACAAGGAGTGGTTCATCACCATGCTATTAACTCACCTACGTTGACGTATGGGTCAACAAGCGATTGAGACACAAGAGAAAGCCTTAGAGATTTCTATGAAGCTAGAAGCTGAGCCAAGAGATGATGCCTAGTTTTGGGTATAGTAGATCCAAGGACAGCTAGATGCAATACACCTCGAAATCCAGAATCTGCGGAAAGAATGAGGAAAGGAAGCTAGCCCATACATATGGTGCATAAGATGTAGGGTGTTTTGCCACACGAAGGATCAGTTCCCCCTGCTAGCGAACTACATGCAGGCTCGAGGACCCAGTCCATAGTGCCATAAAGAGGCCACGGGGCCAACTGGTCCGACGTTATGGTGCGCTGACTGTTTCTTTTCCAGACTACATGATACCAACGACTGTCCCCATTTTGGTGCTTATGTTCCAGAATTGAAGCAACAATGGCGCTGCTTCTGCTGATCTGTGGGACATGACGAACATAACTGTCGAACAGATGACTTAATAATAGATCGAGGAAACTTATACAGAGTGCAGACTGACGCTTCTTCACCACTATCCTCTTTAGGCAGAGGAGGCTCCCCAACAAGAGGTTTGGGAGGGGGAACAGGTGGAGGCGCAGGTTGGGGAAGAGGGAAATTAATCTGTTACAACTATGGAGAAATAGGGCACTTCACAAGGGACTGTCCGAACCCTACGTGAAAATCTTGCCAATATTGTCAACAATTGGACCATGTGATCAAAGACTGTCTAGTATTGATAGAAAAAATATAGGAAAAGCAACAGATACCAATGAATAATCTACATAGGGTTAAGGTGAAACTGCGTGATGAAGGAGCAAGTATTAATGTAATAACACATAGTGGAATGGCTACTCAAGGAGTTGAGGAGAAAGATGTGACTGAACCTCTTATTTGAAAAGCTTCTATCAAACAAGAAAGCTTGGACCTATAGGAGGAGAAGGAAACCTTCATCGCAACTCTCAAATACTTTACTAAGGATGAGGCGTGTACTTACAAGGCTCCAGTAAACCTAAGAACGGACGACGAAGTTAATCCATTTCTACAGGAATGTATGAAACTGCTACGCAATGAGAAGGTAGTGGAAAATATTCGAGCACTAATTGACAACTGCACAGAAAGAACTTACCCTCCCACAGAAGTTAAGGATGCTCACAAACTATACAAGCATAAGAAGTGCACTGGTCGGGAAATGTAGATAACAACGCAGATTAGTGATTATGAGATGGATCAGGTCATCTTGGATTTGGGATCAGATGTGAACGTCCTGCCCAAGAAAACATGGCAGTGGATGGGATAACCAAAGCTATAATGGTCCACTATACAACTCGACACTGCTAACAAATAAAAAATCATACCATTGGGGATATTGTCAAATATTACGGTAGATATCGTACGAGTTAAGGTACACGCAGATTTTGAAGTAATTCAGATTTTGGAAGATGCGGACCCTTACCCTGTGCTCCTGGGACTAGATTGGGTGATAGACATCGGAGGCGTTATCAACTTAGAGAAAAGGATCATTGTTTTTTAGAATGAGGGTACAAGAGTGATAGTCCCACTACACCCTGTGGAAGGGGAGAAGTAACAGAGCCTATGGGCGAAGAATATGACGTGGATCGCATTTATAAACTAGCCACCGAGGACAAGGATTGGATTAATCCTACAGCTGCTGGTGTGATTTCCTGGGAGAAAGACAGTGAATTCCTCTCTGACTCAGATCGGGTTAGACAATTGGCAGAATCAGTTACATGACGTATCTGCGTAGCGATGTATTGGGATCGTGAAGAGCTTCCAATGTATCCCCTCAAAGATAAGATAACTACCCTAATTTGAAGGTTCTGGTAGTATTAGGGAGTTTTTGCAAACATTTGAAGCTGAAGTCCCAAGGGAGAAAAGGATGTGGGAACTTAACCTAGCCATTCTCGCAACCCCTGCAAGGTGGTGGGAAACTCGTAAGGGGGCGTTCCAATATTGGGAGGAATGCCGTGAAATGATGATTCTACGGTTCGAACCTCCAACTCACCCACGCGTGGAGGCTTTCCTTGGCCGAGGAGATCTGTGCAGGCATGTGGCCGCATGGATGGAGGCATGGTGTGAAAGGACCATGGACGAATGGGACAACTTGTTTATCCATGCCGTGTGGCCAATTCCCACCACATGGTATCTGGATGCAGAGCTACACCAGTGCACCCACCAATGGGAGACCATGAGGATGATTTTTTGGGGACATTCAGGTTGATAGGTGGAATTGAGGCATTGGATAAAGCTTTGCAGGATATAGATGCCCTAGTATTTGATGAATCACGCCCTCATGCAACATATGGGGCACCAAGTTGGGATACGTAGATGCAGGATATTGTCAATTCCCATAATCCCCAAGATACGTAGATGCAGGATGATGAAGACCCGCAAGATATCACTATCCCAGAGTTAAAGGGAGAACGCGCAGTTGTTGAACCCCCGTTGCAGACCGTCGGTGTGACTAAGCCTTTTAAGCTATGGGAAGTCAACATTGGGACTAAAGAGCAACCAAAGCTAGCTAAAATTGCGGATTACTATGATGATACTATAGGGAAATTCACAGAGCTTCTCACGGAATACGAGGACCTGTTTCCTACGAAATTCTCAGAACTCAAGGGTATTACATGGGACCTAGGGGTCATGCGCATTATGCTAAAACCATATGCGCGCCCTATTAAGAAGTGACCTTATTGATTGAACCCCAAGTATAAATAGAAATTCAAGGAGGAAATTGACAAAATGATAGCCGCAAGTATCATCGAACCAGTCAAAAAATCGGATTGGGTAAGCCCTATGGTGGTTCCGAACAAAAAGACTAAAGGAGAAATATGGATCTATGTTGAACTGCGCAAGTTGAATGATGCCTGCGTAAATTATCCCTTCCCTACGCCATTTTCTGACGAAATTCTTGATAGTGTGGGAGGGCAAGAAGCGTACTCTTTCACTGACGGGTTCTCGGGCTACCATCAGATCAGGATCGCAACTGAAGATCGCAGGAAAACTACGTTTCCAAATAAATGGGGATCTTTTTAGTACAATTTAATGCTATTTGGGCTCCAGAATTCCCCTGCTATATTTTCGTGGGTGGTGGTCGTAACATTCAAGGAGTTCATCCATAGGTTCTTGGAGGTATATTTTGAAAATTGGACAGTATTTGGGTTGGTAAAGGAGCATGTCTCGAACTTGCGTAGGATGTTGGATGCCTATAGGAAGCACCAGATTAACTTGAATATTAATAATTGCATATTTTGCGTACCCTTCGGGATTTTTCTAGGCCACATAGTCTGTTGGAAGGTGTTGATGGTTGACCCCGCCAAGGTAGTAGTTATCATCAACCTGGAAGCCCCTACAATTGAGAAACAGCTACGCTATATCCTCGAACATACAGGCTACTAAAGGAAGTTCATTCAAGGGTACACACTCATCACAACACCCATGGAGAAGTTGCTAAAGAAGGACGTTTCATTTTTTTGGGATGAGGAGTGTTAGAATGGCTTTGAGTTACTCAAGGAGAAGATGGTCTCTACACCTATCCTCATATTTCCTGATTGGGCAAAGGTTTTCCACGTTCATGTAGATGCTTTAGGGATCACACTGGGAGTTGTCCTTATGCAGCTTGGGGAAGGGGACATTGACCATCCAGTTGCATTTTCTAGTAGAAAAATATCTAGTGCGAAGCACAACTACTCCAATATGGAGCACGAGGGGTTGGCCATGGTATACGCCCTGCAGAAATAACAACATTATCTTCAAGGTGTTCACAGATCACTCAACTTTGAAGTACCTAGTGAATAAGCCTATGTTGGAAGGGGGGAAGATTTGTCGATGGCTGCTATTATTTCAAGAATATGACTTTGAGATCATCGCGAAGCCATGGAAACTAAATGTTGGGCTAGACCACTTGTCCTAAATCGAGAGTGGGGAAGAACCGACTAACGAGGATGCACACTTAATTGACATCATTCACTTCTTAACTACGAGGATGGCGCCTGCACAATATTTGGTACAACAAAAGAAAGAGCTGTCAACCTACACAGCTAACTTTACCATCATAGCAGGCTACTTGTAAGCTTATGAGGTGCAGCGAAGATACATTTTGGAGCACGAAAAAGAAGCCATCTTAGCAGAAGCCCATGGGGGCATGGCAGGAGGTCATTACACAGGGAAAGCAATGACACAGAAGATCTTGAGAGCTTGACTATGGTGGCCCACACTTCATAGTGACTCTCATGACTATTACAAAGCCAACGAAAAATGCCAAAGGACAGGAAGAGCATCATGCAGAGAAAAAATTCCCTTGCAGCCGCAAATGGCCCTACAAGCGTTTGAAAAATGAGTCGTAGACTTCGTTAGGCCCTTCAACTCACCGGAGAAGAAGATAGGTTCCTGCTACATCATCACTGCAACTGACTATGTAACCAGATGGCCCAAAGCACAAGCTGTAAAGGATTGCACTGCAGATACCACTGCACACTTTATTTTTCAACATATTGTAGCCAGGTTTGACTATCCCAATGTCTTGATGAGCGATAGAGGTACACATTTTGTTAATGAAAAAATTCAGGCTTTGACTGAAGAATTTAGGATCCACCACGCCAAAAGTATGCCATATCACCCGTAGGTGAAAAAAACTGTGGAAGATTTTAATAAAATTCTGGAACAAGCATTGACCAAGATTTGCAATTTCAAGCACAGCGATTGTGACATGTGTATCATGTCGATCATTTGGGCCTATCGAACCACCTGCAAGAAATTGGTCGGGAAAACATGTTCGATATGGTTTATGGAAAGGAGGCTATTATGCCCATGGAATATATTGTTCCTAGACTATGCATCGCAGCCTTTACCAACATGGCAGAGCCTGATATCATGGAGGAGTGTTTAACGCAACTCGTTGCCTTGGAGAAAGACCAATTCATTACTAACTTCCATCAGCAAGTTCAGAAGGTGTGGGAAAAAGCATGGCATGATCGACAAATTCGGAAAAAAGATCTTTTTGGAGGGAGAAGTAGTCCTGATATACAATAGATAGTTTGCGAAGGACCCGAGGAAGTTCCGTCAGCATTGGCTAAGTCCATATATGGTAAAGGAAATCACTAATGGAGCCGTTTTTTGGTTAGCCACACTACATGGTGACATTGTCCTAGGGTATGTTAATGGCATCTAACTCAAACCATATCGTACCAAATGATTATATGGTCAGCGTAGCTGTATTGGGTGGCACACGCGCAGGCCAGAAGAAAAACGCAGGCAAGCCTGTTATATGCGTACGGGTCACTCGTAGGTCTGGAAGCTCGGGGAGGTGTGCCGGGAGCGAAGGAGTCGATCGTAGTTCTGGAAGCTCGAGGAGGTGCCCTGGGAGCGTAGGGGTCGATCGCAAGTTTGGAAGCTTGGGGAGGTGCGTTGGGCATGTAGGGGTAATACACAATTATGAAAACTAGCTATTGGAACAATAAAACTGGGTAAAGAGAAAATTTTACCATTAAAGGGAGCAGGCAACCGGAAATTAATGAGGTGATTTCCGAATATTTTTTACTGTTTAATTGATGATAAGTTTCAAATAAGCCTTACCCAGCCATTGGTCACTATCCAACACTATAAAAGTAGGAGGATAGATCAGAAGTGGGTTCCATGTGTTCTGGATATCTTGTGCTCTGCAGAATTTCGTAACCATCTGCCTTCTTAATGTCTAGGCCAGCTACCCCTTCGGATAGTAGCAATCTCGAATTTATTTTCCGAGTGAGAATGACTACAACTAATCTAGCTAAATCATTGCAGATAGTGGCCTCCATTGAGGAAGTATTGGAGGTCACACCCGAAGTGAAATAGGTTGTGTCCACACCAACCAAGCGGAAGCAGGTTGAGAAGAAGAAAGGAAAATGGAAAGCCCAGGAGCAACGGTAGGGGAGGGCTGCAAAATGGGCTAGAGGGTAGCCACGCGCCTCCCCTAGGAATGTGAAATCCCCCCGAACGGTGCCCCAGGCATGTTTTCCTAACCCATCAAAGAGACCTCTGTCTGCTTAGGAGGAAGATGAGATTGTTGAACCAATAACCTAGATACTGCCCTATGTTTGGCCTCATAGGCCCTTACCTAAGAATCTTGATGGTATGAGTGCCTATCTACAAATTCCACTGATTATGGGCAAGGTTCCCATAATTGGAGAATCCTTTGGCAAGCTCCACTCGATAAAATTCGACGATCAGGACCTAGCCAACCTGGAAACCTTCCCAGAATTGGCACTGAAATTATATCTCGAAAGGTTGTTGAAGGAAGACGTGCTAAGGGAAGTCCCCATGCTGTGGGAAAATGGGTTGGCGGGTTATAGATTATTAAACTTGCTGTGGATGCCCCGCTTTGGCCACTACAATATCACCGTTCGATTTGTGCGACAACTTCTTGCCCTAGTCCCTGATGGCAGCTCATGGATCCAGGACCACATTTCCATTGATGCTTCACTGATTTACTATATTACTAGTCTTCCCATTGAGGGGTCGAATCCCATGGAGTGCATCGACAAGAAATATGAGCAGTAGATCGTTGAAAAGGTGCACGACGACTACCATGTTCAGTGGAATACTAGGGGGCTCCCAATTAACACCATTAGTGACCCCGAAGCATGCATGGGTACCTTGTTTCTGGCATGTAATATGATTCACAAGTGCCAGGTTACGACTATCCCTATTTATGTCAATCATTTGGCTAGCTAATGCGAGAAGAGGGTCTGCTTCAACTATTCCTAGTTCCTATGCAAAGAGTTTCTGGAGAATGTGCGTGAGGCCCAGGATAATGGACGGGCAGTCTACTACTCCTAGCTACTGCTCTTCATCACGTTGGTCGCATCAGAAGCCCCTGAAGACTCGATCCTCCCTGAGCTTGAGCGAGATATGTGTGAGGAGGCGCTATACACGAATTTGTGGGATTCAAAGGACAAGCAGCGCATTGAAGATAATAAAGTATCTTGGGTCCTATTTCACATTGGGTTCATAGCAGCAATCCACTCCCAGTCGTGCTTGTCACCAGTGATCTATGAAAAGTACAAGAGCATCGCAACATTCCAGGTCACAATGTAAAATGTGCAGATCCAGGGCCGTAAGGATCTGGCAGGGGTATCACTACCATACATGGTCGCCGATGAGGAAATCGACTGACTCATTGCTACTTGGCCTCCCCACTAGAAGCCAGGCTTCAAATCGGGTACAATTGACACTGTAGGTACGAGCACCAAGAATACCACCCAACCTCATACCACCAAAGAGAGAGAAGGACATGGGAAGGACGCCGAGAAGGGTGTGGAGTTGGAATCTCAACATGATTTGCAGTAGGATCTGGTCATAGAGGGTCTAGATGCGTATGGTACTCACTCACCACGAGGTACAAAGTGGACCGTTGAGCCTCTTAAAGGCCAACAAAAGGAACGATGGGCCAAAAGGCCTGACAGGGAGACAAAAGTTACTTTGACGGAGGAAGACATGGAGTAGATTGCAAACGCGGTCACGCTCGCTTCAGAAGATAAATAGTTGTCTTTGGAAGAGGTGCAGAAGGCCAAAGTCACTACACTCCAGTTTGAGCTCTGAGCTCTACAGCTCAAAACTGACACCCTGTAGATAAGAATGATTAAGATAAGGCTGCTGCCAACAACTGGTAGTGAATAGGTCATCACAACTAAGAGCCACCTCTGCCCCCTTCCAGGCGCAGCATTCATCTTGAGCCTGCCTGCCTTGGGTGTGCAAGTATAGGCCTGTGTAGAGGTGCAATTGGACTTGGCCCGACTCCCGGATGGACCACTGCAAGTCCTCCACACCTCACTCTTCAAGGAGATCCAGCACCGAGATCGCCAGGTGCATCAACAACTCAGTACGACAGAGTAGACGATCATGGAAAAAACTGCTGAGGTGTCTCAAGCACAGGCTACATGCACCCTTACCGCCACATAGTAGACTGAGTTGGAATGCCTATTCAGTAGGCTATGCGCTGATATAAATGAGGATATCCTGAATTCTAATACCCCCCAAGCCAAGATTGAAGGGATGGTTTCAGCCCTAAAGGCATCTAGGACTGAGATTCATATTGTCAAGACAAAGATGGAGCAATAGATTGCTGCCTTGCAGGACAAATTGCATCCAGAAACTCCACCTGAGGTAAAAGCCTAGCAAGCCACAGTGGTCACAGAGGCCACCAATGCCATTACTGCTCAAATCACTCAGGGTACAGAATTGTTGGAGATAGCTATTCAACTATGGTCTAAGGTGCAACGCGATCCTCCCCTGCGTGAAATCACCCAAGAGTTGCGCCAGAAGGATGAAGAGTTCGAGAAGATGGAGTCTACAGTACCCACACTGGTCCCCTCTCAACGCCTGACATGACTTCATACTAGCCATGCACTTTTAGATGATCTCAAAGAGCTCTACCATAAAAAGAAGGTTCTTAGTGACCACCTTAAGCCATGGGCCAATGAAGCCCTCAAGCTATCTCAGGAAGTGGATGTTGCAGTTAAGCAATTGAACCAAAACCTGGAAAGTGTCACTACTACTAATGAAGGTCCAACTTCATAGAAATTGGTGGATATTGCACATAACACAGTTGTTCAGAGTGAAGGAGTGTTTCCCCCTTCAGTTGATACGATCAAGCAGCTTCAGGTGAAGATGAAAACCCCACGACCGCTGTGACTCGGGACGAGTCACAAGATTGTGTTGGGGGCCTCTTGGAACGGGATTCCCTAACCTACAATTTTGATATAATTTTGTAATAGTCGGTCTTGCGTAGGGGTTTTGGTGTGGGTCAAAGCCCCTAATGTTTTGTAATGGGTTGAAGGGTAGCTCTAGGGTCTGTAAACCACGGTTTGAAGACCATCGGATAGTAAAGGATACGATGTTAAAAATAAATAGATAGTTGGGTCTAGTAGGAAAGCGAAGAGATAAGATTGATGCTATGTGTGAATTGTTAAGATATGTTTGGGTTGTTTTGGGTAAGGACTCCTATTGGTTGTGTGCATAGAGATACTTAGTCCTGCTATGTGCGGACCCCATTAGGTTGTGTGCGCGGGCTTTGTTTTGGGTCGTAATTGGGTTTCTGGACACTAATGAATGAAGAATATATTTGAAGTATCTTTATGATATATGGAATAATCGTGTTCATTATCGAAGTGCATCTGTGTTATTTATTTAACTTGCAAATGCATTTGTAATTTGGAATTAGCTACGATTATAATATTCTGTAATGGTAATTGCTGATGCGAATGTATTGATTAGATCTGTTGATGATAGTAGATTTGTTGTGATTACTTGATAATTATATTGTTAGAAGCCTACGAATAGACTCAATCTGTGAGAACTTGATAGTTGCAACACCGATCTGCCTTAATTACCTAATCTCTCTCAGGGTGCGGAAACCTAGTTCCAGCACCCTTCCATACTACTTCAAGTGAGACATTGGCCTGCGAAAGTAGGTCATTGCCGAAAGGGCCATTAGTATAGGGGTTTGATGGAAAACCTTAACCTCCGAAACTGGGTTAGGACCCCTCAAGCCAACAACGTGTGTTGGGTCTTTTTCTCCCGAGTCTACTCCTGTGTTTAGAATTTTCTTTACAAACTAGTGTAACCACATCAACCAATGTTTTGCATGAGTATCAAGTATTATTTCTTACCTGAGTCTTTTCTTGCATTCAAGCTTTCCTTTTTGTACACCCGAAGTCAACTTTCCAGTCAAATTTACTTCTTTGTAAACATTCATATCCACAAAGAACCCTAGACTACATGTAGTGTTAGTTCACTTACCTAAGTCCTTGTGCCCGTATTTAGACTTTCCTTTATCAACAACGCAACTGCATAAAACTAGACTTGAAATATATTAGCATTTACCTCTGAACGGTATTGTGTCTGGGCCCATTTCACATTTTGGCAACTTCCTTTGTTGCTTGTTTATACATTGATCAACAATTATCCCGATGCGATTTCTTAACCAAATATACCTAGCACCAGACTTTAAATTCTTTATAATTTAACTCCGAGCTACATCGCGTCCGCTTCACTTTGCACTTCGCATTTCAACGTTGATTTTCTAATGTTATTTCTTAAGGAAATCCGCATAGCCCCGAACTTGAAATACTTTAGAATATATCTGTGCGTTGCATCACATCTAAACCATGTCAAATTTCACATTTTGGCAGAATCAATCTGAATTGTTGTGTTCCTAGCCTTTCGACTTTTCAAATTCCAATTTCCGATTAGGTCCCATCGCTTATTGCAACTTCCATGTCAATATTTTCTCAAATGAAATGTTATCACCGCTTTTGAAATGCGATTTGTGATTTTTGGTATAAGGGTTTGGGTCCCACTGGGGATGCCATGTCATTGCCACTTTATATACGACAGTATCGCCACATCACTTCCATGACATCTCCACATCACTGCCATGTCACTACTGTTGTCACTCAGATTTTCCTTGAAGTTGTTGGAAGAGGAAAGGGGTCTGAGGTAACCACAAACCAACCTTCAGGTACAGAATCTAGCCAGTCTGTACCCAGAGAGGGCTCTCTCTATAAAATTTAGCTTTGTTTTAGAAGATATTAGGCTAGTTATAAAGTCCAGGGGTTTTGATTTTGTTTGGGTTGATGGATTTATTTAGCTAAGAATTAGATCAAATAGTTTCAGTCCATTGCGCTAATGGAGTCAAAAGATTGGCTGTACTCGCTTAAGTTTTTTAACAAAAAATGGTTTATCAGGGCAAGATAATCAAACTAGAAACAATTATAGATCTAAAGTGAATGGAATGGAATTTAAACGGATGAAAGGCAATGAAGAATCTTTCAACATATTCAAGAGAAGAGAAATAGATTGATTATCGATAAAGAGCAGTTAAGTATTATTTACTAAATAACCAAAGATGTATGAACTAGACAAACAGGAGCAATTAAGAATTCATTGTTTAAACCAGTTTAGAAGAAAACATTTAGAATAATAACGACTGAAATCAGATTACACCTAAGTACTTTCTGATTTAATCCTTTTCGTTAAATATTAAGATAATGAAACACAGATGATATTGTAAACAAATATAAAACTTCAAAACATGGGATAGAGATGACTTATTGATCCTTAATTTGACACATGAATCCTAAGAAAAGTCTTATGCCTCAATTCCTTGTCCAGTTTGCCACGAAAAATTTCTCCAAATCTCTTTATTCCAAAATATTCAATGTTACATGAGAGTATAAGAATCCACCCTCAATAATCCAATTGAGGGCTTATTTATACAATAAATCATACAAAATATCTCTTAACAAATCGAGATATAATCTAAGATGACTCACAAATAAGTTATAATAAAAATAGAGACAAATGGTCTCGCAGATAAGACAAAAAGCAACTGATGTTGTGCTGTTTCCTCCTTTTGAGATTGTGCTGGAGGCAGGACCTATATTTTGGCTCATTGTTGTCCTTTTCAGTAATTTTGTTCTAACTGCCTTGCTTCACTGATACTCTTTGTTCTTACTGATACACTTTTAACTGAACCGATACTCTTTGACCTTTGTTTATCCCTTTATCCTGTAGTAAATAGGCAAAATTTCATATAAGGATAAATTTTACAAAAGTTCCAACAGATCTTCCCACCATTTATCTTCTGTTATTCTGGTCCGTTGAAGCTTCCTCAATGTTTCATCAGCCTCAGTATATCTGAAGAAGTTAGGCTGATTTGGAAACAAATGTTTTACTTCATGCTCAAGATAAAACAAATTCTCTAATCTGTCATGAAGATTCCTTCCTGTAGGTAATGTTGCTTCTGATGAAATGGTTGAGGAACTGGCTTGATTGTGAGCATGTTTGTCCAATTTCTCAACAAAATTTTCCAGGTCCATTATTTTATCTTTTGAAACCATAGGGCTGGGCAACCCTTTATTTAATAAAACATCAAACCTTTCTCTGAAAGCAATGATTTCTCCTTGCATGTCAAAGCACCTTCGTTCTAAATTTTGCATAAGAGTTCTTTTAGTAAAAACTCTTTTTATCTCTAATATTGTTCTAGTTATGTCCTGAATACCAAGCTCTACAAGTTGTTGTCTGGTTTGTGTGTTTAGAAACTATATGAGCTGATTGGCTTCCTCAGGCCTATTTCCTAATTCTTCTCTTGTATTTTCAACTTCATCCAGAGCTACTTTGACCAAATCATTCTGCTCGTATATTATCTGAATTGAAGACCAGATATTTTTTATTGACTGGATAATATTATCCCAAAGAATGTCATTTATTTCTCTTAAATGTTTCTCCAATGTGAGATCCTTTTCCGAAGCTTTAACTAATTTTTCCAACTTTTTGACTTCTCTTGTTTTGTCAGCAACAGTCATTTTTGAAACATCATATTTATGTTCTAAATTAGTAAGCTATAACTTTGTAAGTTGAAGTTCTGTTACTTGCAGTTTCAAGTCATTCATTTGCTTTACTAATTATTCAGAATTTAAATTAGAAGTATTTACTTGTGATGAATCTACTGGCCGACCTGTTGGAGATGTACATGTACCTGTAATTGCCTCTGTTGTAGATGTTGGAAGAGCAGATTGTTTGTATTTCAATGCTTTCTCAAGATCTTTTTCTGTTTCAGTCAGTTGCTCATTCATCTTCAAGAGCAAATCCATCATTTCCTCTTCAGAGTTTTTCTTTATTATTTCTTCAGTTTGTGGATGTCTCGAGGCTGGCAATTTCAACTATTTTCTCAAAGCTGCAATGTCATCATCGTTTTTCTTTATTAATGCTTATATGCCTTTGACATCCTTGGGATTGTGACCCAAACTAATTATTATTTCCTCCAAATTTTTAATTATGTTGTCTTTAGCCTGAGATAAGGCTCTTTCAATCTGGAGTTGTGCTTTTGTGTTCTCTAAAGAATCTTGCAATTTATGAGCTACCATTGCTTTATCAGTCAGTGTTGAATATATCATTTCTCCAGTTTGCTTATGTAATTAAATTTGATCTAAAGGATGAATATCCTTTGCTATGACTTCAAAGTTTGTCCTAATATAATTAGCAGCTGCTTGGGGTTGCTGCACCTTGGGTTTGAAATGGCTCATTAACATTTTTCCCTGTTGGATGTCAAAAGCTGACATCAACCTTTCTTTACTCTTTGGACCCATTTTCAGATATTGATTATATACTTGAATTCTCAGTGGATCATTCATGGCCTTGATATTGATAAATGTCTTTTTGATGTCCCAGGCCTCTTTTACTTGAGGCTTGAAAGAAGATATCTCTGTGCATTTTTGTTTCTTTAGTTCCTTTCTTTCAAAAGTAGTGGATGCCCCACTACCTACACCTGTTTGCTGACTATCTTCTCTTTCTTGGCTGTCAGAAATTTCTTGAACTGATTCAATTTCTGGAAGAGGATTCAATCTCTGCCATTTAGTACCATGCTGCTCTGTAGATCCACCAACATGGGTGGATGTTTCAGCCTCTCTCTTTTTCCCCTTTTCCACATTAAGAGGAGTTTGTAGATTGGAAATTTCCGGCTCATTGATCTAAACTGGAGGGATTTTTACTCGACCTTGTTCTTTTGATGTCTCTGGTTGCTCTGTCATTGTGAAATTTTCAAATACTTGTGTGTCCCGTTTCTTTTCCTTTCCTTTTGATTCTACTGCCACTGTACTAATCTCATGCAAATGTTGTTGTGAAGTTCCTGCTGAAGAAGGTCCTGCTGTCTGTACCTGCCCAAAATAGTCCAGGTCAAGTACCCTTTCAAGGTCTTTCATTACATTATCAACATTGACCTGCTCACTATCTTGCTCTATCAAAGTTCCTTCCACCCATTCATCTGTATTGGCATATTGTTCTATTTCTGGCATCCTAAAATTAATGTATGGTGATATTTTATTTTTCATTCTTCTATCACAGATATAGCTATATGGATCATAGGGTGCCCAGTATAAACTCTTTGGTAATTTGAAATAGTCCTCTAAAATCCTTTCGACTTCTTTTCCAGCCTCCCTAGAATTACAAACAAAGGGACCTAATTGGCTCTTTATCCTGAGTTGAGCCTTTTTCTTTGCATTACAGAAATGAACTATATCTGAATTATTCATATACCTGAAGTACTCTAATGCAAAGAGTCTCATTGGGACATATCTTGGCAATTTGAAAGGGCACAATTCACATCCATAAATTCTGATTTCAGTATGATTCTGATACAAGTACCAGTCACCTATCTTGTATTGTTTTGAGAGCTGAAGGATTTTCTTGATTTCATTACTGACTCTAGGAGGGGATACTCCTGTCAACAAGGTAGTTGTAGGGTGTAAAAATAGGTCAATGAACTCATTATAGGAATAAGGGGAATCAGGGGAATTGTGAGTAATAGCCGACCAAAAGATGACTGACCTAGAGTTTCTTTTAGCATCAAGTTTCTGAATATGGAAAGGAAAACTTTCAAACTGATAATATATCATGAGATGATATATGACAGAAGAATATTTGAATACTCTCTCATTTCCAAATCTCATGAACTGATCATGGATTTTGTTAGTAATATAAGATGCAAAGTCATACTTAACAGTAGGAGGTTGTCCAGGGGTAAAAATAGACAACAATACTAGAGTCAAATGGTCAACATACTCACTAGTATTGAAGCCCATTATTGAAGATATCATGTTTAAAATAATTCTTCCCTCATCAGTAAAAAAGGTATGACCATAAGGGGGAGGGCCTTTAGGCTGATGCTGTGGTAGCATAAAAGTCTGGCCAAGACGGTTTAATTCTTCATGGGACAATTTGGTAGATTTCTCAAGTAATTCAGCCATGGACAGGGGAGTGAGGGCTTGAGCAGTTTGGAATTGTAGCATGTCATTTATGGACTGAGCAGTTATTGGGAAGAGGACATCTTGACTTGGGGATAAGACTTCTCTTTGGTTAGGATCATAGTTGCCATGGCAAAAATGGATGATTTCAGGAAAAATACGGACTGCTGGGAGAAGGTACATGGGCATATTGGATTCCCAAAGTAAAATTATGCCAGAACCATTCAAATAATTTTCTCTGCAGTGGCAAAATATTCGAAGATGATTCTCACTGAGACCCATGTCTTTAACTTGAAAATCCATATCGGCCAAAGGTAAATAATCCAAGTCTTTGTGAGGAGCATTCAAAGGTGCTACGTTTAAAGCCACAGGAACTTCCATTTTTGGTTCTTGTGGATTCACAAATGGAAATTCAGCTTATGGTCAAAAATTGAGAAAAATTACAGGTTTTTGGGGACACAATTTGAAATTATGGGAAAATAAAGACTCAAATAAACTCTGTAGCAGTCTTTGGTGTGGAATTTAAAACGAAAGCCAGGATTTCACAGAGTTTAAATGATAAATGGGGTAAATAATTGTTTTTAGGAGTTGAACTATGTTTAAACAGGTACAGGCTGCGGCGGGTGAACGCTGGATTACTGGTCTGGCAGTGGCCTTCAACAAAATTCAGTTAATGGCACTTGACAGTAGATTTTTTGAAATTATTTGCATGGAGGGTGAAGTCGTCTTCTACGTATTGAATGATGAAAAAGATGCGTGTTTTTGTTTTATTGGCAAAGTCAAATGGTGGCAGATTTTTTATTAATTTATCGGGTGACGTTAGCAGGTACGGAAGACGGGTCACGGAGATGGGCGGTTTATGGTTTTCATCGCACAGCTTTTGGTAGAAGGCGGTTTTCGGCAAATGGGCAGTGATTCCACTCAATGTTTGACACATAGCTTTGTACTGTTTGAAAAATTTCCGGCCCATCGCGCATTATCTTTCGTATGCGGATGGCCAGCGAAATTGATAACAGTCGTTGATCTTGGAGTGGCCAATCGGACGGTCGATGGGACAGGAAGATGACGGGATTTTAATGGCGCGGGCCCAACGTAATTAACAGTTGAATAAACTCATCGGGCGGGATTTGATTAGTGGGTTAGGTTTTTAATTAATCGTGTGGATTAATTAATTTCGTTTATATGGCGGAAGACGATCGGGATTAGTTTTTTAAACTAGAGTTAAGACTTGGGATATAGAATATACGTCGGGATTTTAACTCGAGTTAGGCAAGGGGAAAAATATGAAAGGGAATGGGATTATTTCTTTTGATGTTAGGTTTAAACAAACTTCGGGCATTTTTGTTTTAAACACATATCAAATATGTTTAAATGTTTTTCATATATTTTTATTATATGATAATTAAACCAAAGCGATTTATTTATCATAGGGGGCGGGAATATATATAAAGTTATTTTTTAACCAAAGGATGTATAAAGTGGGTTTTTAATTTGAACAAGTGGGGATTAAATATTTTGGTTAAAACTATAATACATGGGTTTTTTGGGATATTATATAAAAGAAGTTATATATAATAGGAAAAGGTGATTTTATAGGGGGTTAATATATAAATTAGAGTTAATATGACCAAGGGACAATGTAAACTCAAAATTCATTAATATAACTAAGCAAGTGAAGATTTACAAGAAAATTGCATTATAACAACTTCATTACTTAGACTTAGAATAAAAAATGACTTTGAGGGTTTTTATGAACTATTGCATGATTTTCCTAAGTAAAATGGGATTTTACTTAGGAAAATATTTTTGGGAGGTGAGTGAATGTTAAGTACTTAGGCTTTTCCAATTATTAGGCCGAGGGTCCGGTCCCTCCAAAAGTCAAGGAAATGCCTTAAGCCCCTTTAATCTTCAAATACCTTAGTGCCTAGGGAAATTAGTGAATTCTTTAGGGAAAAAATGAAGGGGAAGTTAATAATCTTGACTTTGCTTTGCTGTGAAATTTTTCCAATGTAGTATCTGCCTTTTCACTTGTGATGAAAGTACAATTTAACACATTTAGAACCATCATTCATCACATGTAATTCTGCAACAACATCTATCTACCCTACCTACTTTACCCTATCATTTTCTCTTCTTTATTAGGGTGCACTTAGACTGGCAAACCTTTATCATACTTTTCTTTTACATATGGAAACCTATCTAATTCTATCCTTATTACATCCAAGGGCTCAGATTAAACTGTTGAGCTCCTTTTATTTACTCTACCTATCTACTTATCTGCCAAGATTAAACAGTTTGGTCGGATTTTATTCTTTATTTCTAAAACATGAAATTGAAAGATGAACTAGCCAAGTTTAGACTGTTTGACTGTTCATAAATTGTGGCATAGGATACAAGTTGCACACAATTTTGTTTATTATATCAGAGAAAAAATTAGTGGCATTTAGACTTGCACACTTTCCTTGGCCTTTCTTTTGGTGGGGTTCATTTTCTTTTACTTTTTTGGCCATTTTTATTCTTTTCACCCTTTGATTTTTCTTTTAGGGTATACCCTCTTTACATTTTTTAATTTTTAGAATATGGAAACCTTTGCAACAAGAAAAGGTATGAACATATTTTGTAGCTCATCAATTCAATCATGAAACATGACACCTATTTGTATAGGAGTCTAACATTGGCTCCACTTGGGGATGGCTTTTCCTTGTGAAATTTCAAGAACAGCAGATCAGTTGCCCTCATAATGGTTTTGACTGAACCATGGAATTTTCTCCTGCCTATTGCTTTATTATATATATGATATTAAAACTTCTGAAGCTCAGGGCCTTCCCTTCGAGCTTCAACTCCAGTAGGTCACTATCCACTCCAAACTGATGCATTACAAAGGATATATTATGTACATGTTAAAGAATCAGAACATCCTAGTAAATAGGATCAAAGTAGTGTTTTAACATTCGACCATTGACTGGTCCTTCCTCAGCTTCTGAACCATCCGAATTCTTCAAAAAATATGTGTTATTTCCCTGTAAAGCATGAATGATGTAAGGTCCTTTCCATAAGAAATCAAATTTCCCATGTTTTCCTTTATCTTCCCTTCTGGAATCCCATCTTAAAACTTTGTCTTCCAGTTGAAAATCTTCTGCTTTGGTCCTTTTGTCAAACATCTTCTTTAATTTTTCCTGCAAAACTTGGGATCATTGATACACTTCTTCTCTGGTCTGCTGCAAGTGAATTGTTTGATTTATTCTTCTCTAAATATAATTTGGTTCTACTTGAGCCTCCTGAAGTAACTTCATTACAGGAAATCCTAAAGATGATGGAAATATAGCCTCAATACCATAAACTAATTCATATGGACTGGTCCCAATTGATTTTTTGGTAGTAAGTCTGTCTGCCCACAATGCATTGGTAAGTTTCTTATGCCAATTCTTCTTATTTTCTTCCAATAAATTTTTGATAACATTAACAAGGCTCTTATTAGAAGATTCGGCTAGGCCATTACCCTGAGGATAATAAGATGTGGAATAGCCTAAAGTGATGTGATATTTATTGCAGAAACTAATCATTTTCTTCGACTTGAAAGCAACAGCATTATCAGTTATAATTTTCTCAGGACAGCCAAATCTTGATAGTATATTGGTTTCTAAGAATCCTATGATTATAGAATCATTGGCTTGTCTGGATGGGATTGCTTCAATCCATTTAGTAAAGTAATCTGTGGCAGTGAGGATCCATCTGTGTTGGCCAGAAGAAGGAGGATGGATTTCTCCAATAAAATCTAGGCCCCATTGTTGAAAGGGTTTCTTGGTGGAAATTGGTTTCAATGGTAAAGGTAATAATTTTCTCTTGCTTTCAAAGATCTGACACTTATGGCAAGAAGTTACAAATTTCTTTACATCTGAAAACAAGGTTAACCAATAAAAACCAGCCTTTAAGATCTTATCTGCAGTTGACTTCCAGTAGAGGTGTCCACCACAATCTCTTGCATGGAATTCATTGAGAACCTTGTTAGCTTCATCTTTTAATAAACAATTTAATAGAATTCCATCATGATTCTTCCAAAAGAGAACATTATCTAAAATACAATACTTTCAAGATGTCATTTTCAAAAACCTTTGTTTCGTTCTAGATAACCCTGGAGGAGCTTGCAGGTTTAGCAAAACATAAATGATATCAGCATACCAAGGTGAGTCTAAAAAGGCCTGACCGATTTGTGGAGTCGCCATCTCCTGTTCGTCATCCAGTTCATTAATATTCAGGGCTTGGCAATTTGTTTCAGTCATGAGTTGAGCCAAACCTTGTCCTTTTATGAGTTTTGTAGGTCTTATTTCAATATCATATTCTAATATGGTAGATATGACAGCATTAGGTACATAAGCTATCACATGAGAATACAATATATAAATTCTAAAATCTTTAATTGCTTTCAAAAGTGCAAAAGCTTGATTCTCCATGATGTTGTATTTTAATGATGCATCTCTAAGTGCTTTACTAAAAAAGGCTATAGCTTTTTCACATCCTTGATCATCCTTTTGTAATAAAACAACTGCAACTGTATGTTCAGAAGCAAATGAAAAAATTATGAAATCTCTATCAAATTTTGGACTGGTAAGAACTGGTGTTCTGGTCAAAGCCATTTTGATTTCTTCAAATGATTTCTTGGCTTCTACTGTCCGCTTAATACTTGAATCCTTTCTTAACATGTTAGTAAGCAGTCTAAGTAATTCAGCTAAACTAGAAATGAATCTTCTCAAAAAATTGATCTTTCCTATGAAAGCTTGAAGTTCTTTAATATTCCTGGGATGAGGTATCTACAATATGGCTTGTATTATTTCAGAATCAATTCTGATGCCATCATTTGAAATGATATGACCTAGGAGTTTACCTTCTTCAAGACCAAACATTGATTTTTTCGGATTTAAAGAAATACCATACTTTCTGCATTTTATAAACACCTGTCTAAGATGGTTCAAATGTTGTTGATCTGTCTTGGAAAAAACAGTCAAATCATCCAGATATATGACCAGAAAATCATGAATTTCTTTGGCAAAGGCAATGTCCATTGCTCTTTGGAATGTCGCTCCTACATTTTTGAGTCCAAAAGGCATCTTAACGTATTTGAATATACCCCATGGTGTTGTAAAAGTTGTTTTGTCTTGATCATTAGGATGAACCAGAATATAGTTGTATCCTGAGAATCCATCCAGAAGAGAAATCCTTGAAGAACCTACTACCCTTCGTAAGATATGGTCCATTTTAGGCAAAGGATAGTTATCTTTTAAAGAAACTTTGTTTAAATTTCTCAAATCAACACATAGTCTAATCTCTCCAGTCTTCTTCCTTGTTGGTACCAAATTAGAAACCCATTCAGAAAACCTAATAGGAGCAATTATTCCTGCTTCATACATTCTTTTAATTTCTTTTTCAATTGAAGGCAGCAATACAGGGTTGATCCTTCTTAGTTTCTGTTTAAATGGTTTCTGATCTGGTTTCAAAGGTATAGTATGTTGAATTATGGAGGTATCATATGATTTCATATCTTCATAACTCCAGGAAAAAACATCCTGAAATTCTTTTAAAATTTCAACATATTTAACCTTTTGATCTGCTTGCAGAGATTTAGATAGTTTAACCATCTTAGGATTTCCTTCAGTTCCCAAATTGTATTCTTCAATATCAGCTTTTAATGGTTCCATTTTGGGTTTCAATGGAATGTCATTAGAGTCAAAAATATCTTCCAAAGGAGTTAATCCTTTAGGTAAATGATTATGTTTCAGATTAATAATTTCATATTCATCTTCTATAATCTCATCGACTTCCATTTGTTTCAGATCCTGCATATCTTTTTTGGTGAATTTAGTTTGGTGAAGCATGTGAATTGCAGTCTCTTCTGAAATATCTGTTTCTTGTTCATATATTTGACCAGATTCATTGATTTTTGTGTCTTCATCTATATTACTGTTAGAGAATTCATTTTCTAAGGTCAAAAAATTATTTATCTGATTGTTATTTACAAACACTTTCCAATTCATAAGATTATCCAGTATAGTAGGTCTATGTATAATCTCACCTGTAAACTGATGATTAGGTCCAAAAGGTAATTTAGAAGTGCTAGCGAACATTGCAAGATTATGAGCATGCAAATTTTGTTTTCTAGGAATTTTGGTAAGCTGAGCCTGTAGAAAAGTATTGAGAATTTCCACAACTGTTCCTCTGTATTCTCTTAATCTGGGGTCTTTTTTAGAAAATTCACCATTGATCTATTGAATAATTAAATCAGAGTCTCCTATGATTGATACTCTAATTGCTCCTAATTTTTTGACATGTTTAAGCCCTAGCAAAAGAGCCTCATATTCTGCCATATTATTAGTGCATCTAAAGTTCAATCTATAAGTATGGCCTTCAACATGATCATTTTCAATGTTGTGTATCCAAATTCCAGCTCCTGCTCCTAACTTATTTACTGAACCATCAAATTCTAAACGCCAAATAATTTCATGTTCATAATATTCATCGACTGTTTTAACAACTTTCTTAACAGGGAGATCTGGTTTTTCAGTTTTTTCTGGTATTTCTTGAATATCTGACGTTTCTTTGTTTTCCGAAATTTCTTCGATTTGAACAGTAGATTTATTTGCAGTTTCTATTCCAGGTGCTTCTAATTCAGTAGGAAGGTCAAATTTAGCATTATAAAGGATGAATGAGTCCATATCAGAATGTACTGAGTAGACGGGGAAGTTTTCAGGCTTCTCTTGACTACTGACTAAATATTTCATCAAGGTTTCTTTGTATAGTCTTTTAGGTTGACCGAACACTGAAAGAGTAGCATATGACATATCCAATTGAAGAGATCCTCCGAGTTTGGCACCCTAGGATCTGGAAAACAACATACCATATTTGGGAGGAATATCTGCTACTACTATATCCATCAGAATAGATTTCGCAGGGTATTGCACCAAGGTAACACACAAATCTTTAATCAATCCTAAACATCTTACCTGACTTGAATCAAAAGAAAAGAGATCTTTATATGGTCTGGTAATGTCTAGGTTTAATATTTCCATCACAGCCTTGGGCATTAAATTGTGAGACGCTCCAGAATCAAGCATGGCATTATGAAGTATTTTTTCATGTACATTCAAACTCACATAAAATGGAGGAGTTCCTCCACTTTCTGGTTTTCCATTTACTTCCGGGCCAAAAAGTAATTTGGGTTGATCATCAAAAACATTTACTGAATCATCCATTCCAGTAATGTTAAGGGATCTACTGATTTGGCTTCTATAGACATCATGTTTAGCTAATTCTGCCAATGGAACAACTATCTTTAATTTTCCTATTTCAGCTTCTAGATTGAAATATTTTTCTGTTTGAGCTCTAGTATTTTGAACAGTTGGATTTTCTCTATTTTTTGTGTCTTCAGTGTTTTTATCTTCTTCAGGAGTGGGATTATGAGTTGAAGTTGTTTCTAAATTAACTTCTACCGGTTCCTCTACGTTTCCTGTGGAGGGAAAAGTATTGGAAATTTGTCTATTATTCAGTTGATTATCAGACACATCTTCAATTATTGGGTTAACGGGGTTAGGACTTGCTCTAGAAAGAATTTGTACAGGAGAAGTGTTAGTTTTACCCTTGATGTTTTGTTTTACAGATTTTTGTTTGCTATTTTCTGGCACGTCAATCCGTGTGCTTCTCAAATTGTATTGTTTATGAACTTCATAAATTGCTGAGTCATATCCTTCCTTAAAATCAAAAGTTTCTCCTGAATGAGTTTGAAATGTTTCAAGAATGTGATTTTCTTGATCATCTTGAGATAGGAAAACTTCTGGTTCATTCTTGTTTTCAGTCAAGTTATTTATTTCAACATCCTCGATTGGTTCCTGAGAAGATGAACCTTCAACGAAATTTTCCTAGAATGGTGGCCTGATGTTTTGGTCAGGAAAATTTTTTCCAGTATTTTGGTTTTGATTTCTTCTAAAGTTTGGGTTTCTAACAGCATTTTGACCATAGCCAGAAGAATTCCTTTCGATTGTCTCTACTCTGTCTCCCAGTTTTTCCATCCCTCTAATAATTGCATCCATCTTTCTTTCAAAAGCCGAAGGCTCTTCGTTTATAGGCATCCTTCTTTCAGCTCTAGCTCTAGCTCATTTTTCTATCAGGTTAGCTTGAACACTAACAACTATGCTTTGTATATCTTCTAGAGTTTGAGGAGCTCTTTCCCTAAGTGAATATGCTATGTCAGAATCAAACCCATCAGGAACATTAACCAATACTGAATCCGGAGGAGGTCTAAGGTTTTTGGGAACAACATTGTAAGCTTCGTTGAATCTAATGATATAATCTTGCACTGCTTCATTAGGTCCTCTCTTCAATTTCCCAAAGTCTGATAGGATTTGAAGAAGATATTTCTTCTTTTCTCATCTATTTAAAAATGTCCTATACAGGGCTGGTAAGTCAGCAAAACTGTTTGTAGGGAGAGCCCTGAACCAGGTTCTAACTTCCCCAGTAAGACTTTGGACAAAAATTTGCATTCTCACATCATCAACATCTATTTCATAAAATTCAAAGTAATCAGTCATCCTTTTGGTATGTTGTTGTGCAGTATAAGTACCAGAACCATCAAAAGGAGTGATTTTGCTTTGGTAATCTTGGGGAAAAGCAGCAGGGTTGCCTGGCAACCTTAAAGGAGCACATATATTTGCCATCGGAAGGTTTAATGGAATAACAGGTGATGATGGTCTGGAATTAGTGGGTGGAGGGGAAGAAGAGGTAGTTTGTGTTTGAGAAGTTTGGGGAAAAGCAGATGAACTTGGGGAAGCTGAAGTGATCATAGAAGTATTTGAAGTTTATTCAAAGGTCAACTTAGATTGAATGGAATTTTGTATATGTTTGTCAAGTCGTGAAGTGACAAATTCAAATTGTAAATATTTAAGAAAAAATGGATCAGGAACCAGATTGGACAACTCAGATTCGGAAAAATTTATAAATAGAGAAGTTTCAAAATGTTCATCAAATGGTTCGTCTTCATGATAAAAAAACTTCAAAGGACAAGAGTTTGATCTAAAAAGAGGTCGAGAACCCCCAGAGCTTTCTTGAATCTCTTTTCTTCTCAGAATTCTGGGGATCAGATTTGGGTTCTCAAATATCGGTGGTGGGTTAGGGTCAGGATTTGACCTGGTATAATGAGTCTTTTCTGAAGCCAATTTTCTAGATGATTTATATTTTTGGTTTTTATTTTAAATAGAATGAAGGTACAAGTTCGACAAACTCTTCAAGAAATTTAAGATTTTTGGGTTACAGTTTTCTCAAATATTTATTGAACTAGAGAAACTGATTAAATGTCTAAAACCAAAGTTCAGTCTATAAACTAGACCGAAGATTGACTAAAGTAGCGTTTATTTACTATGCAATTGCAGAGCAAAAGAATTTCAAAGGCTACCTGGCTAATATTCAGGCTCCGTCTGTAGTTTATAAGTCAAACAATAGTAAAAATGATTCAGTTCCCCAGTATGGTCGCCACTATGTTATCACTCAGATTTTCCTTGAAGTTGTTGGAAGAGGAAAGGGGTCCAAGGTAACCACAAACCAACCTTCAGGTACATAATCTAGCCAGTCTGTACTCAGAGAGGGCTCTCTCTATAAAATTTAGCTTTCTTTTAGAAGATATTAGGCTAGTTATAAAGTCCAGGGGTTTTTATTTTGTTTGGGTTGATGGATTTCTTTAGCTGAGAATTAGATAAAATAGTTTCAGTCCATTGGGCTAATGGAGTCAAAATATTGGTTGTACTGGCTTAAGTTTTTTAACAAAAAATGGTTTATCATGGCAAGATAATCAAACTAGAAACAATTATAGATCTAAAGTGAATGGAATGGAATTCAAACGGATGAAAGGCAATGAAGAATCTTTCAACACATTCAAGAGAAGAGAAATAGATTGATTATCAATAAAGAGTAGTTAAGTATTCTTTACTAAATAATCAAAGATGTATGAACTAGACAAACAGGAGAAATTAAGAATTCACTGTTTAAACCAGTTTAGAAGAAAAAATTTAGAATAATAACGACTGAAATCAGATTACACCTAAGTACTTTTTGATTTAATCCTTTTCGTTAAATATTAAGATAATGAAACACAGATGATATTATAAACAAATATAAAACTTCAAAACATGAGATAGAGATGACTTATTGATCTTTCATTTCATACATGAATCCTGAGAAAAGTCTTCTGCCTCAATTCCTTGTCCAGTTTTGCCACGAAAATTTTCTCCAAAGCCATCTATTCCAAAATATCCAATGTTACATCAAAGTATAAGAATCCACCCTCAATAATCCGATTGAGGGCTTATTTATGCAAAAAATTATCAGAAATATCTCATAACAAAAAGAGATGTAATCTAGGGTGACTCATGAATAAGTTACAATAAAAATAGAGACAAATGGTCTCGTAGATAAGACAAAAAGCAACTGATGTTGTGATGTTTCCTCCTTTTCAGAATGTGCTAGAGGTAGGACCTATATTTTGGCTCATTGTTGTCCTCTTCAGTAATTTTGTTCTAACTACCTTGCTTCACTGATACTCTTTGTTCTTACTGATACACTTTTAACTGAACCGATACTCTTTGACCTTTGTTTATCCCTTTATCCTTTATACTGTAGTAAATAGGAAAAATTTCATATAAGGATAAATTTTAAAAAAGTTCCAACACATCTTCCCACCATTTATCTTCTGCTATTTTGGTCCTTTGAAGCTTCCTCAATGTTTCATCAGCCTCAATATATCTGAAGAAATTAGGCTGATTTGGAAACAAATGTTTTACTTCATTCTCAAGATAAAACAAATTCTCTAATCTATCATGAAGATTCCATCCTGTAGGTAATGTTGCTTCTGATGAAATGTTTGAGGAACTGGCTTGATTGTGAGGATTTTTGTCCAATTTCTCAACAAAATTTTCCAGGTCCATTATTTTATCTTCTGAAACCATAGGGCTGGGCAACCCTTTATTTAATAAAACATCAAACCTTTCTCTGAAAGTAATGATTTCTCCTTGCATGTCAAAGCACCTTCGTTCTAAATTCTGCATAAGAGTTCTTTTAGTAAAAACTCTTTTTATCTCTAAGATTGTTCCAGTTCTGTCCTGAATACCAAGCTCTGCAAGTTGCTGTCTGGTTTGGGTGTTTAGAAACTGTATGAGCTGATTGGCTTCCTCGGGCCTATTTCCTAATTCTTCTCTTGTATTTTCAACTTCATCTAGAGCTACTTTGACCAAATCATTCTGCTCGTATATTATTTGAATTGAAGACCAGATATCTTTTATTGACTGGATAATATTATCCCAAAGAATGTCATTTATTTCTCTTAAAGGTTTCTCCAATGTGAGATCCTTTTCCAAAGCTTTAACTAATTTTTCCAACTTTTTGACTTCTCTTGTTTTGTCAGCAACAGTCATTTTTGAAACATCATATTTATGTTCTAAATTAGTAAGCTATAACTTTGTAAGTTGAAGTTCTGTTACTTGCAGTTTCAAGTCATTCATTTGCTTTACTAATTCTTCAGAATTTAAATTAGAATTATTTACTTGTGATGACTCTGCTGGCTGGCCTGTTGGAGATGTACCTGTACCTGTAATTACCTCTGTTGTAGATGTTGGAAGAGCAGATTGTTTGTCTTTCAACGCTTGCTCAAGCTCTTTTTCTGTTTCAGTCAGTTGCTCATTCATCTTCAAAAGAAACTCCATCATTTCCTCTTCAAAGTTTTTATTTATTATTTCTTCAGTTTGTGGATGTCTGGAGGCTGGAAATTTCAACTGTTTTCTCAAAGCTGCAATGTCATCATCCTTTTTCTTTATTAATGCTTCTATGCCTTTGACATCCTTGGGATTGTGACCCAAACTAATTATTATTTCCTCCAAAGTTTTAATTATTTTGTCTTTAGCCTGAGATGAGGCTCTTTCAATCTATAGTTGTGCATTTGTGTTCTCTAAAGAATCTTGCAATTTATGAGCTACCATTGCTTTATCAGTCAGTGTTGAATAGATAATTTCTCTGGTTTGCTTATGTAATTCAATTTGATCTAAAGGATGAATATCCTTTGCTAGGACTTCAAAGTTTGTCCTAATATAATCAGCAACTGCTTGGGGTTGTTGCACCTTGGGTTTGAAATGGCTCATTAACATTTTGCCCTATTGGATGTCAAAAGCTGACATCAACCTTTCTTGATTCTTTGGAGCCATTTTCAGATATTGATTATATACTTGATTTCTCAGTGGATCATTCCTGGCCTTGATATTGATAAATGTCTTTTTGATGTCCCAGGCCTCTTTTACTGGAGGCTTGAAATAAGATATCTCTGTGCCTTTTTGTTTATGTAGTTCCTTTATTTGAAAAGTAGTGGATGCCCCACTACCTACACCTGTTTGCTGACTGTCTTCTCTTTCTTGGCTGTTAGAAATTTCTTGAACTGATTCAATTTCTGGAAGAGGATTCAATCTCTTCCTTTTAGTACCATGCTGCTCTGTAGATCCACCAACAGGGGTGGATGTTTCAGCCTCTCTCTTTTTCCCTTTTTCCACATTAAGAGGAGTTTGTAGATTGGAAATTTCTGGCTCATTGATCTGAACTGGAGGGATTTGTACTCGACCTTGTTCTTTTGATGTCTTTGGTTGCTCTTTCATTGTGAACTTTTCAAATACTTGTGTGTCCAGTTTCTTTTCCTTTCCTTTTGATTCTACTGCCACTGTACTGATCTCATGCAATTTTTGTTGTGAAGTTCCTGCTGAAGAAGGTCCTACTGTCTGTACCTGCCCAAAATAGTCCAGGTCAAGTATCCTTTCAAGGTCTTTCATTACATTATCAACATTGACCTGCTCACTATCTTTCTCTATCAAAGTTCCTTCCACCCATTCATCTGTATTGGCATATTGTTCTATTTCTGGCATCCTAAAATGAATGTATGGTGATAGTTTATTTTTCATTCTTCTATCATAGATAAAGCTATATGGATCATAGGGCGCCTAGTAAAAACTCTTTTGTAATTTGAAATAGTCCTCTAAAATCCTTTCGGCTTCTTTTCCAGCCTCCCTAGAATTACAAAAAAAGAGACCTAATTGGCTCTTTATCCTGAGTTGAGCCTTTTTCTTTGCATTACAGAAATGAACTATATCTAAATTATTCATCTTCCTGAAGTACTCTAATGCAAAGAGTGTCATTGGGACATATCTTGGCAATTTGAAAGGCCACAATTCACATTCATAAATTCTGATTTCAGTATGATTCTGATACAAGTACCAGTCACCTATCTTGTACTATTTTGAGAGCTGAAGGATTTTCTTGATTTCATTACTGACTCTAGGAGGGGATACTCCTATCAACAAGGTAGTTGTAGGGTGTAAAAATAGGTCAATGAACTCATTATAGGAATAAGGGGAATCAGGGGAATTGTGAGTAATAGCCGACCAAAAGATGACTGACCTAGAGTTTCCTTTAGCATCAAGTTTTTGAATATGGAAAGGAAAACTTTCAGACTGATAATATATCATGAGATGATATATGAAAGAAGAATATTTGAATACTCTCTCATTTCCAAATCTCATGAACTGATCATGGATTTTGTCAGCAATATAAGATGCAAAGTCATACTTAACAGCAGGAGGCTGTCTAGGGCTAAAAATAGACAACAATACTAGAGTCAAATGGTCAACATACTCACTAGTATTGAAGCCCATTATTGAAGATATCATGTTTAAAATAAGTCTTCCCTCATCAGTAAAAAATGTATGACCATAAGGGGGAGGGCCTTTAGGCTGATGCTGTGGTAGCATAAAAGTCTGGCCAAGACGGTTTAATTCTTCATGGGACAATTTGGTAGATTTCTCAATTAATTCAGCCATGGGCAGGGGAGTGAGGGCTTGACCAGGTTGGAATTGTAGCATCTAATTTATGGACTGAGAAGTTATTGGGAATAGGACATCTTGACTTGGGGATAAGACTGCTCTTTGGCTAGGATCATAGTTGGCATGGCAAAAATGGATGATTTCAGGAAAAATACAGACTACAGGGAGAAGGTACATGGGCATATTTGATTCCCAAAGTCCAATTATGTCAGAACCATTCAAATAAATGTCTCTGCAGTGGAAAAATATTCGCAGAGGATTCTCACTGAGACCCAGGTCTTTAACTTGAAAATCGATATCGGCCAAAGGTAAATAATCCAAGTCTTTGTGAGGGGCATTCAAAGGTGCTACGTTTAAAGCCACATGAACTTCCATTTTTGGTTCTTGTGTATTCAAAAATGGAAATTCGTCTTGCGGTGAAAAATTGAGAAAAATTACAGGTTTTTGGGGACACAATTTGAAATTATGGGAAAATAAAGACTCAAATAAACTCTGTAGCAGTCTTTGGTGCGGAATTTAAAACGAAAGCCAGGATTTCACAGAGTTTAAATGATAAATGGGGTAAATACCTATTTTTAGGAGATGAACTATGTTTAAATAGGTACAGGCTGCGGCGGGTGAACGCTAGATTACTGGTCTGGCAGTGGCCTTCAGCAAAATTCAGTTAATGGCACTTGACAGTCAATTTTTTGAAATTCTTTGCATGGAGGGTGAAGTCGTTTTCTGTGTACAAAATGATGAAAAATACGCGGGTTTTTGTTTTATTGGCAAAGTCAAATGGTGGCGGATTTTTTATTAATTTATCGGGTGACGTTAGCAGGTATGGAAGACGGGTCACGGAGATGGGAGGTTTATGTTTTTCATCGCACAGCTTTTGGTAGAAGGCAGTTTTGGGCGAATGGGCAATGATTCCACTAAATTTTTGACACATAGCTTTGTAATGTTTGAAAAACCATTGGCCCATCGTGCATTATCTTTCGTACGCAGATGGCCAACGAAATTGATAACAGTCGTTGATCTTGGAGTGGCCGATCAGATGGTTGACCGAACAGGAATATGACGAGATTTTAATGGCGTGAGCCCAACGTAATTAACAGTTGAATAAACTCATCGGGTAGGATTTGATTGGCGGGTTAGGTTTTCAATTAATTGTGTGGATTAATTAATTTCGTTTATATGGCGGAAGATGATCGGGATTAGTTTTTTAAACCAGAGTTAAGACTTGGGATATAGAATCTACGTTGGGATTTTAACTCGAGTTAGGCAAGGGGAAAAATATGAAAGGGAATGGGATTATTTCTTTTGAAGTTAGGTTTAAACAAACTTCGGGCATTTTTGTTTTAAACACATAATTATCTATTTTTATTATATAATAATTAAACCAAAGCGATTTATTTATCATAGGGGGCGGGAATATATATAAAGTTATTTTTTAACCAAAGGATGTATAAAGTGGGTTTTTAATTTGAACAAGTGGGGATTAAATACTTTGGTTAAAACTATAATACATGTGTTTTTTGGGATATTATATAAAAGAAGTTATATATAATAGGAAAAGGTGATTTTATAGGGGGTTAATATATAAATTAGAGTTAATATGGCCAAGGGACAATGTAAACTCAAAATTCATTAATATAACTAAGCAAGTGAAGATTTACAAGCAAATTGCATTATAACAACTTCATTACTTAGACTTAGAATAAAAAATGACTTTGAGGGTTTTTATGAACTATTGCATGATTTTCTTAAGTAAAATGGGATTTTACTTAGGAAAAGATTTTTGGGAGGTGAATGAATGTTAAGTACTTAGGCTTTTCCAATTATTAGGCCGAGGGTCCGGTCCCTCCAAAAGTCAAGGAAATGCCTTGAGCCCCTTTAATCTTCAAATACCTTAGTGCCTAGGGAAATTAGTGAATTCTTTAGGGAAAAATGAAGGGGAAGTTAATAATCTTGACTTTGCTTTGCTGTGAAATTTTTCCAATGTAGTATCTACCTTTGCACTTGTGATGAAAGTACAATTTAACACATTTAGAACCATCATTCATCACATGTAATTTTGCAACAACATCTACCTACCCTACCTACTTTACCCTATCATTTTCTCTTCTTTATTAGGGTGCACTTAGACTGGAAAACCCTTATCACACTTTTCTTTTACATATGGAAACCTATCTAATTATAGCCTTATTACATCCAAGGGCTCAGATTAAACTGTTGAGCTCCTTTTATTTACTCTACCTATCTACTTATCTTCCAAGATTAAACTGTTTGGTCAGATTTTATTCTCTATTTCTAAAACATGAAATTGAAAGATGAACTAGCCAAGTTTAGACTGTTTGATTGTTCATAAATTGTGGCATAGGATACAAGTTGCACACAATTTTGTTTATTATATAAGAGAAAAATGTAGTGGCATTTAGACTTGCACACTTTCCTTGGCATTTCTTTTGGTGGGGTTCATTTTCTTTTACTTTTTTGGCCATTTTTATTCTTTTCACCCTTTTATTTTTCTTTTAGGGTATACCCTCTTTACATTTTTTATTTTATTTTATTTTATTTTTTTCTTTGATTTTTTTTTTTTAATTTTTTAGAATATGGAAACCTTTGCAACAAGAAAAGGTATGAACATATTGCGTAGCTCATCAAGTCAATCATGAAACATGACACCTATTGGTATATGAGTCTAACAACTACCACGTCACTACCACATCATGTTGCCATAACATCTCCTGCACTTATCACATGCGATGTGCGATATACTTTGCATCACATCGCCACCTCTTGTCTTTATCACATTGTAGCTTAAATCACTTATCGTGTGAAGGCTTAGCATGTAAACATAAGAATCGCCGATTTCGATGTGTGCTAATCGTCTTTTGGCTAATGTGATGAAATCCGGTGCATCCATTCTCTCGCTGTCATTTTTGCGACTTGGTCACGACCGTCCATTTTTGCTTCACTCTTCTTTGCCGACTTGAACCGTGAATTCATGATTTTCTCCATTTTCCAACTAGACCCATTGAACTGCACGCACCCTCATGCACTATTCTGAACGCAAAACAAGTCTGACTCTTGAGATTTTCTGAACAGCAAGACTCGATTTGCTCGTTCGTGACTCTGCCCACGTTCATGACTTGACCCACCTTACTGCCTTTGCTTCCTTTGTTGCCTTAACTATTTTACTGCCTTAAATTCCTTTGTTTCCTTTGCTCCTTTGATTCTAATGTTGCTCCTCTCTGCTGCTTTGCCTTTGCTAATGGTCTGATGCTACTCCCTGCCACTCTGTTGCTGCTCTGCCTCTCTTTTATGCTTTCTCACTGCATCATTGCCTGATCTGATCCCTTTCCTTATTGCTGCTACTTCTCTGCTCGTTTTCCTTAATGATAATTTTGGTGTTGCTCCTTTGTGCTCCTTTTCCATTAATGCCATTATTTGCAACAATATCCCCCTTTGGAATTTATGGCAACACTTCCTCCAAAACTTCCTCCCCTTTAATTCTAAGAAGTGTCTATATTCCTCTGCTTTCTTTTCCTCCCCCTTTCACATCAATGGGAAAGGGTTACACCTTTTTGCAGTGTATATTCCATAGTTTCCTTATTAGAGTTCTTCATAAGAATTCTTCATTATGTCCACATACCTAGCTGGGAATCCTACTCCATTTTGTGTATAAGCATTGTTGGGAGAACACTTTGGGAATAATTGAACTTGTATGTATATACACAGTAAGCTAATACCATCCCAAAGCACACACTCCTTGCACTTTTATAACCTTGATAGTGATGATAAGGAAACTTCATAGAATAAACTATACCAGACATATATAATCATAGATGCATCATTGGAATAATATTAAAATACTGAGAATGCTCCATACAACACATAAAGTCTGCTCCAAATATATTCAGTCTATATTATGATCTTCATCTAAGATACATATCTATTGAGGAAGATTGTATATGGAATATGTATTCATAGGCAATACACATCTGCAGCACACATCTGTTCAAATGTGATGATGCCAATATATTTTTTTCAGCCACGTTTCACCTTTACTACCATATTAATAAGGATTTCATTGAAGATTCAAGGATGTCTTTGCACAGAACTTGGTTCATACGCCAACCGCTCATACTTTCTTATAAGGGATTTTCAAATTCACCCACATACCTCTATTACATACCTTTTAGGTGTAACACATGCTTAAGGTAGAATAATGGTTAGAGCTTCATATATCTAATCTCTACAGTATACACTTATGCCAAAAATGCCTATGCATCCAAAACCACTAGATAATATGATACACATTGATAATCCATGGGGTAATTTCACTTCATCAACAACAATCAACAATATACAAAATCTCCAAAACAAAACATTCCCAACTTCAATGCAAGCTCAACACATCAGTAATTCTTGCTCCAATACCAACACTGCTCCAATAATAATGCTTGGGTGCTTCCTAGAGAAGCTCCTCTTTGAGTTCAGTATAAGCATCCTTCATTCAGGTCTTTTGTTATTAAATGAATATACACACTCCATCATTGTATTATTGCTTTTTGATCTTCTTCATACATAATGGGTGATGCTTTATGTTACACACAAGCATCGCTCTATGTGCACTTCAACATTACAAGAGTGTAGTAGGCCATCGTTGTGACTGCAATGCAGAATTCAAAAGATATATGATCATTGTTGAGGTAACACTTTGAAAATCATAGAGATTACATGCATATGCTACAAATTTATGTTATCCCAAACTCATGAGAATACTGGAAGGCATGTCACCATAGAATTTTATATACTTTTGTCCCTTACTGCTTGATATTTATTATATGTGTCAGACTTCTGAAGATATAGTCACTCCAAGCCAAAAGCCCTTGATGTTGATGTGAACAACAAGTCCAAACAGGTCTTATAATTTATTATAAGATTAGACAATATCCTTCAATCTAAAAGGCCCAATGACTTTAATAACAAATAGTTACAAATTTAAACATAAAAACCTCGAGGCTTCATACATTACATTCATTGGGCAATATTACTATCAAATATACACTTTTATTTATGACAAAAGGGGGCATGTAGTTTAGTGATCACTCTCTGCACTGGTGAAATATTAGTTATTCCTTTCTGTTGAAGTGAGTTTCAGATGAATCAATAATATACTCTTGACCTTGAATAGTAATATTAACACAACTAACCCATCATACTTCAGACACTTCAACTTTTCTATCACCATGTTCTTCGAGAAACGTCTTGAATTAGACTACTTGAAGTTTCATCAGACATAGTTCAACAAGCTTATGGATGAATTAAGAAATAGGATTTGAAAGTGTATCTGTACTGACTTGAGTAAGGCATGTAATTATATCCAAGAGTAGATATTGCTTCAATGCTAATATAAAAATTCAAATGAAAATAAGATAATGATCCTTTGGCACTTTTAATGATCTTTCCCTACTTTAATAATGCAGCTCGACATTCTCCAACATTTAAAATCAGAGAATACTTTGCAAATACCAGAGAAATCAGAGCCTAATCAACCTATCCTATAATGCGGATAACATTGTGACTACTTCCTTGATGCATTTCTGCCATATCACCACCATGATGAATACCATAATATTCCAATCCTGAGGACCTGTATCATAACACTACTCCAATAATAACACTTGGGATGCATATTTGTAATGACATAATGATAATAACATTTTCTTATTCATCCTTCTTAAAATAAATTTGTTTCATTATGAAAACTTGCGGTGAGACACAAAGTGTAATCATCCTCTTTGTTTCCAAGTTCATGAATGATATTCCCCTGATTACCATGGCTGCTTGCTGCTTTCTCTTCTTCCATCAATCTGTTGGCTATCTCAAATTAGCATTGAATGCTTTAGGTGTCCTTCTTCCTCTATAGTTCTCTACCAGAGGAATTGTCCTTTCCCTTAGTGAAAATTTAGCTGTTCTTATTCCAAGCAGCTCTTCTTTGACAACTCTTATGGTGACCTTTAATGAACTACTCTCCCCCTGGGATGTTGCTTCTTGTCCATCACTGAATAGATATCTGCGTTGCTTCCTGGAGCAACTCCCTCTGAGACTATGATGGATTCAAAATGTCATTAAAGTAACAGGTTCCCCTTTTTTCTTCTTCTTCCATACTTTTTTGGGGTTCCACATACTGTCCGAATTTATGTTTGACTCAAAATTCAGTATGATTTGATTTGGTTCCATCATCTGTCTAGAGTCCTTTACTTTATATGGAAACTTGCAGTCATTTTATTTGTGTCCAATATTGTGGCACACATAACATCTTATTTTACCTAGGTACGTTTGAGCTGATGTATAACATTTTGTGCTCCATTTTGAACATAATTTACATTCAGCAGGTTTATGTCCAAATTCATTGCATGCATAACAGTAGCCATGGAAATGATTTATGTACCTGGTGAAGGATTTTCATTTCCATTTGCTTGCTTGACAGGGTATTCTCATTTTCTATATCTTATTCTGCTTAAACTTGATTTTATTTGTCTTACAATGTGTTGCTATATGTCTAGCTCTATGGAAGGTAAAATATGTAATACTTCTCACAGGAGGAAATACCATCCTTTGAGATATTCCAAACTTGTTCAATTCGTCTTTGGGTAAAATTGAGCTTTTTCAAATTGCTTGCTTCTTCCTTCCATTGTTTGTCACTTTATGTTGTTTCTTGTTTATTCTTGTTTCAATACACATCAAGTTTTTGATGGTTTCTAACTCTTTGGATCTATTTTGGGATGGTTCATCATCTCTTTCAATATCTACCTTCTCAAAGTTCTCCATGGAGGTAATCTCATCCCCAATATTCTTACACAACCTACTCCTTTCTTCTATCAATCTTCTAGCTGCAATAATCTCAGATTTTTTAGAGTTATATTTTTTTCTTACATCTTTCACAAAGGTGATTTTCTTGTTATCTTCTACATTGGATTTACTAGTTACTCCTTCATAGCCTATCTCAGCCTTTATGAGAGGAGATCTTTGAGCATTTAAAATTTGGTCCAACATCCTAGAGATTTTCATTTGTGAAATATTCATAGTTAATTCAATTTGGGCCTTCTCTGATTTCTTCCTCAGGCTTACCACCTCTTCTTCCAATATTCCACATTCCTAAATTTTCTGTTAGGTCCCTACATTACTATTATAGTCCCTTATTGTTGTTAGTGTAACCCCCTTATTGTTATTATTGTACCCTTTTAACCCCCATATTGTTATTATTGTGCCCTTAAATTATTATTGTTAGGTCCGCTAGGATTACATTATAGCCCCATGGACTCCTATATATAGAAAGGAGGTTTTGTAATTTGAATCATCAAAGAATTGTTCATTCATGTAATGTATTGTAGGTTTCCTCCTCGAGTGGCTTATTTCCAAGGCATTGATATCTCTTTTCTTCTGTTTTTCGAGCTGGTTTCACAACATTTGGTATCAGAGCTTTGAGATTATAGGGTTTTTCTACTCCAAACAGGTCAGCGTGGAATTTTTCCTATTACGTTTTTTATATGAAGGTTCAGAATCTAAATTTTTTAGAGTGTGAAGCCAAAATCTTGAGGAACATCATCGCAAAATTTCAGAGCTTGGCTCGCAATATTTTTGAAGATATGATCTATGAAATTTAGGTCATTTTGCAAGCTCTTGAATTTAACCTAAACAGGTCATCGCGATATTTTCGTAATAAATTTTTTTCTACAAAGGTTGAGAAGCTGAAATTTTTAGGGTGCGAAGCTGAAATCCTAAGGCACAGCATCGCAAAATTTCAGAAATTGATTCACAATATTTTTGGAGATATGATTTGTGGAAGGTAGCGTTTTTTCAGGCTTCTGAATTTCATCTCAAAGAGGTGATTGTGGGAAAATATTCATAGCTCTCTCTCTGAGCATCGGATTGGAATGCGGTAAAAAGTGGATGCAATTACACGGATGATAGCTTTCATTCTATCAATTTCAGAGCCAAAGGAGGAAAAATTGACACGTGGGGAGACATACAAGTTTGCTCTACTGAACCAGTCCAAAATTGGGTCATTGTGGGAGATTGGACATAACTTTGTCTTGAGGAATCCAAATCAGATGAGACCTGTGGAATTTGAAAGAAGCTTCAGAGGGCTACTACAGGACTGAATTTCAAATATTGAGGATCCAAAATTATAGAGATAATTCAATTTCAATATAGAGCTCCTCAAAAGAAAGTAAAAGGTGTGTATTGTTTTTCGAATTGCATAAGTCTTGTTTGAAGAATCAAGTTGAATTGATTTCAAGGGGATATTTTACAATAGATATCAGTATTGGGTTCTAAAATGACCCCTAAAAATAATTCAACACCCATTAAGCCTTTATATGGCTCTACTATGAATCATGAAGACGAAGAATGGAAACATGACATATCAAAATTACAAGAGCAAGTGCAACAAATTTCGCTCTCGCAAAGAAGAACAAAAAATGAAATGGAAGCTTTGAGGAAAGGCATGGAAACTAAGATGGATGTTTTGAGGAAAGGCATGGAAGCTAAGATGAATGGTTTGGAAGCTAAGATGGATGGCATGGAAGTGGGCATGGAACCTAAGATGGATGACATGGAAACTAAGATCGATGAAAAAATGAAATACAACATGGAAGACATGAAGAAGGATCTCGAAGTAGACATAGAAGGTTTGGAAAAGTTGATACAAGAAATATTTCCTAATGGTGAAAAGATAGTAGAGGAAACTCATGATGAGAAAAAAATAAATGTTAATCATGATTTCATAAACTCTACTGTTGGAGGGAAAAACCACCATATTCCAGAAATGGATATGAGGAAGTTTGATGGAAAGGATCCTGTAACATGGATACTACAGATGGAGCAATATTTTGATCTCCATAATGTGAAAAACACACAAAATGTACGCATTGCAACTTTACATTTAGAACAAAATACATTTGTATGGTATTGATAGCTTTTCTCCAGTAAAAAAATTGTCACTTCGTCAATTTTTATGGAGGAAATGATAGAACATTATGAGGATACAAAGAGCAACACCTTCTTTAGCTAATTGATAAATCTCAAAGAAAAGGGTTCAATGGGGGAGCACATTGAGGACTTCCAAAAATTGAATATAAGGGTAACTGATATTCCAGAGGAACAAAGGATTGATCTCTTCATAGGTACTTTCAAGTATAACATCCAACATGAAGTTCGCGTTTTGGAACCTAATTCATTGGAGAAGGCATTCAGGTTGGCAAGAAAAATTCAATGTAAAATTATGGTGACAACGAAGCCTACCACTCACATCTATAAAGAGGGAAGTGTTGCTACTCCTAAATTTCCACAACCTACAAGGTTGACACCACAACAATTGGAAGAAAAAAGAGCAAAAGGGCTTTGCTACAGTTGTGATAGAAAATACACTAAAGGTCATAAGTGTGCTGAGAAGAAATTATTTTACATAGATTGTGAAGAAGAAGATGAAAATGAACAAGAAGAGGATATACACTAGGAAACAACCCAAGAAGAGGAGGAAATGAGTCTGACCATATCGTGTAATGCATTGGTAGGAATTACCACTCCTCAAACTCTCAATATAGGAGGACATATCAAGAAGAAAAAGGTAATAGTGTTGATTGATTCAGGTAGTACCCATAATTTTATTCATTGTAAGGTAGCCAAGGAATTGAATTATTTGCTATACCTAGCACCAGAAAGTCAAGTGATGGTTGCAAATGGAGGAAATATAAATTTCTCTGGAAAATGCCATAATATCAACCTAACCATGGAGGAATATGTATTTAATATCCAATGCTTTCCATTCCTATGGGAGGTGTTGATGTTGTACTAGGAGTACAATGGTTACAATCTTTGCGGACAATAGATTTTAATTTTCAAGAACTTTTCTTGAATTTTTTTTTGAGAAGGAAAGGAAGTCGAATTACGGGGTATTGCAGGGAAGTCAGGAAAGATAATAAGCTCTAATGTCATGACAAAGCTTATAAAGAAAGAAAAATGAGGCATAATTTTACAATTATGCTCACTAGAAGTTCCAACATCAAAATCATCTATTTCTGTAGATCTACAAAAAGTCTTGAACAATAATTCCAAGGTTTTTGAAACTCCAAAAGGACTCCCACCTATTCATGATCATGATCATGCTATTCATTTGATTCTAGGAAGTGTTCCTCCAAACATTAGGCCTTATAGATATCCTTATGTCCAAAAGAGAAAAATTGAACGTATGATTGCAGAAATGTTACAGCTAGGTATAATTCAACCTAGTCAAAGTTCTCTCTCTGCTCTTGTAGTATTGGTACACAAGAAGGATGGATCATGGAACATGTGTCCGGATTATAGGGAGCTCAATAAGATCACCATTAAAGATAAATTTCCCATTCCTGTGATTGATGAATTATTGGATTAATTACATGGAACAATTTATTTTACCAAATTGGATCTTCGTTCAGGGTATCATCAAATTAGAATGAAGACTGAAGATATTCCGAAAACAAAATTTCAAACTCATGAGGGTCATTACGAATTTTTGGTCATGCCTTTTTGCCTTACCAATGCACCTTATACATTTCAAGGGTTGATGAATTCAATTTTCAAACCCTTCCTTAGAAAATTTGTGCTAGTATTTTTTGATGATATACTAATCTATAGCAGGTCTTGGAAGGATCATGTTCAACATGTTGACAGGGTGCTCAAAATATTGCAGGAGAAACAGTTATATGAAAAAACATCCAAAAGTTTCTTTGGAGTACAAGAGGTGGAATATCTGGGTCATACTATATCTCACGAGGGTGTTAAGGTAGACCTAACAAAATTAAAGCCATTAAGGAATGGAAAGTCCCCACAACCATAAAGAAGTTGCGAGGATTTCTGGGGTTAACAGGGTATTATCGAAAGTTTGTTAAAAATTATGGGAGAATAACAGCACCTCTAACAACATTATTGAAGAAAGATGAATTTTCGTGGACTCCTGAAGCAACTAAGGCCTTTGAACATCTTAAAGAGGCAATGTGCCTAGCACTAGTCTTAGCTACGCTAGAATTCACAAGAACCTTTATT
This sequence comes from Pinus albicaulis, assembly GCA_034641835.2. Taxonomy (NCBI): domain Eukaryota; kingdom Viridiplantae; phylum Streptophyta; class Pinopsida; order Pinales; family Pinaceae; genus Pinus; species Pinus albicaulis. The sequence continues at coordinate 1,106,389,036 of CM076579.1, forward strand.
GTGGAATGTGATGCCTCAGGAAATGGAATTGGTGTTGTTATAATACAAGAACAAAGACCCATATCTTTTGAAATTCGTCCAATCAATGGAAATTATTTACAGAAACCTATTTATGAGATGGAAATTTTAGCAATACTACATGCACTAAAGAAATTGAGAACTTACCTAATGGGAAGACACTTCAAGGTAAAAACTGAAAATGATAGTCTTAAACAATTTTTGGAACAAAGAATATCTTCAGAAGAGTAGCAAAAGTGGGTCACAAATATGTTGGGTTATGAATTTGAAATAATATACAAAAAAAGGGAGCTAAATGTTGTTGCAGATGCACTCTCAAGAAATAATGAAGAGGTAGAAGCATTGCTTTGTGCCATTTCTATTATCCAACCATATTGGATAACTGAAGCAAGAGATGAATGGAAGAAGGATGAAGACGTGTGGACACTCATTCAAAAGTTGCAGTAGGATTCTAGTACATATGATACATTTAGTTGGAAAAATTATTCCTTATGGTACAAAGATCGGTTATATCTTTGTAAGAATTCTCAACTAAAACAAAAGATTCTTTTGGAATTGCACACTTCTCCTTTAGGAGGACACTCAGGATTTTTAAAAACTTACCACAAGGTGAAGAAATAATTATTTTTCGATGGCCTTAAATCTGATATTCAAAACCTTGTGGCGGAATGTTTGGTTTTCCAGCAAAAGAAAGTTGAGAAAATTAAGACCCCGGTTCTTCTACAAACTTTATCCATTCCAAGCCAATGTTGGGAGGATATTTCAATGGATTTTATCACAAGTTTACCTAAGTCTGAAGGAAAGAGTGTCATCATGGTGGTAGTTGATAGACTTACCAAGTATGCACACTTTTGTGCATTATCTTATCCATTTAAAGAAAGTACAGTTGCTACTACATTTATGGACACAATTCAAAAGTTACATGGAAACCCAAGGGTTATTGTGAGTGACAGAGATCCCATTTTTACTGGAAAGTTTTGGACGGAGTTATTTTCTTGTTTGGGTAATCAATTAGCTCATAGCTCATCTTATCATCCTTAATTCAATGGTCAAACTGAGATAGCAAATAACTGTTTGGAAGGATATCTTCGTTGTTTTGTATCTGATAAACAAACACAATGGGTCAAGTGGTTACCTCTAGCTGAATGGTGGTATAACACTTCCTTCCATACTACAGCAAAAATGACCCCATTTATGGCACTTTATGGATATCATCCACCATCCATCGCATCATATTTAAGAGAAAATTTGAAGGTTCAAGTAGTGGAAGATCACATCGAGCATCAACAAGAAGTTCTCCAACTCTTAAAGGACAACCTGAATTTGGCACGAAATCGAATGAAACAACAGGAATATCAACATCGTAGAGAGAGAAGTTTTGATGTAGGAGACTGGGTACTTTTACGGCTACAACCATACAAACAAATGTCCCTCAAGCAATCTAAGAAGGATAATAAATTATCTCCAAAGTACTATTGTCCTTACAAGGTGTTGCAAAAGATTGGTACTATGGCATACAAATTGGAGCTTCCTGCTTCTTCACGAGTGCATCCAATTTTCCATGTTTCATGCTTAAAGAAGGTTATAGGTGAAAATCTTCCAGTTGAAACAATATTGCCAGAACTTGATGAGGAAGGAAAAATCATATTGGAGCCTGAATCCGTCACGCAAAAAAGAACTCGACAGCTAAGGAATCGATCAATTTCAGAGTATCTCATCAGGTGGAAGAAATTACCCACTGAAGATTCTACATGGGAGGGTGAGAATTTTATACAGAAGTGACTAGAGCTACTAAAGCGTTGAAGACAACACATTTTTGAAGGAGAGGGGCATGTTAGGTCCCTATATTACTATTATAGTCCCTTATTTTTGTTAGTGTAACCCCCTTATTGCTATTATTGTACCTTTGTAACCCCCATGTTGTTATTATTGTGCCCTTAAATTATTATTGTTAGGTCGGATAGGATTACATTGTGGCCCCATGGACTCCTATATGTAGAAAGGAGGTTTTGTAATTTGAATCATCCAAGAATTTTTCATTCATGTAATGTATTAGAGGTTTCCCCCTCGAAGTAGCTTATTTCCAAGGCGTTGATATCTCTTTTCTTCTCTTTCTGGAGCTGGTTTCACAACATTTTCTCTCTTATTTGCTACAGTAGAATGTCTTCTACTTTCCTTTCTTCTTCAAGTTGTGCCTTAAGGCCATCAATTTCTTCCTTATCTTCATATTCTCTCTCATCACATATTTGCACCAGTGTCTTAAGGTCTTTGTTTTCATATTTCAATCTTTCTATTTCAGTTAAGGTTGTGCCAATTTTCACTTTTTCTTCAACTGTAATTTCTTCATGGCACTCACATCCATTCATCTGAGTAGGTATCTCATTTGATCGACCTTTTTACTTTTGAAAGGAATTTTTCTTCTTCTTATTGATAATGCAACTACTAGGGTCTCCTTCATGCATGACATGAAATTTATTCCAGATTCCTTTTGCAGAAGTTAAATCCATTATTGAATCAAGATCCTTGTTATGAAGACTGTTATATATCACACATTTTTCCTTGCCATTCCACTGTTGTTATTGTAGAGAGGGAGATTCTGTGTAGTAACCATCACATACAAGCTTCCATGCTTCAGGTTCATAAGCCATAAATATGTTTTAACCTTATCTCTCCATTTAGGAAAGTTTGCTCTACTCAACAAGGGTAAACTTTGATAGTCCATGACTCAACTAGATCTCCTTCAAGATATTAGGCTTACACCAAAGGAAATTTTCTTTGATACAAATTGATGAAAAGTTAGTTAAACTGAGATAGGGAGGGGGGTGAATAAATTTAGTACATTCATGGACATTTAGAACTATTTTCATTCAACTTATTTACACCGTTTCATAAGCAACTTAATACACAATGGATCAACAAACTTAATGTGTGGACAACAAGTAATTAAGCAGATTATAACATCACATCAACACATAATCATCAAGCACATAGACAAAAGATATAAGTGGAAACCCATAAGTGAGAAAACCAAATCTTATTATTTTTGTGATGCAAAGGCAAGCTCCAATTCCCTCTCATCACTGATTTTTTGTAGGCTCCAACGTACAGGAGGCTACTACCTCAAATTTTGCAAGCTAAAACTTGCAAGGAAGCTCCAACTCCCATTTATTTTCTATAGACTACAACCCACAAGATATTCCTACCTCAACTAACACCAATTGGACATATATCAAGCTACAAGTTGAAACGGAAACACTGAATCCCATGTATTTTCTGTCGGCTACAACCCACAGAAGGCTCCTACCTCAGCCAGCTCCAAATGGACATCTATCAAGCTACAACCTGAAATGGAAGCACCAAATCCCATGTATTTTATGTACGCTACAACCTATAGGAGGCTCCTACCTCACCCAACTCCAACTGGAAATTTATCAAGCTACAACTTGAAATGAGACCACAATTGTAATGTTCTTAATTTCATGCTTCTAAATTTAGGCAGTGAAAGGCTATAGGGGTCAAGAAAACCCCAGGGAAAATATTTATTGTGGATATATTTTATTAATTGAAATTAATAAAATGAAAAAGGAATTAATGGTGAAAATACTAGATAATTATTAGAGATCAGGAATCCAAATCCATGAGGATGGATAAGGATCATAATACTTTCCCAATTCTCCAAAAATCCTTGGAGGAAATAAATTAAATATAGCATTTTATATTGGAGTTAAAAATATAAAAATATACCCCAGTAAAGAGGAATGTTACTGGGAAGAGGTGGAATAAAACTAGATAGAGGAAAAGCTAGTTTTAAAGTACTTTTGTGGAAGAAACAAAATCAAAGCCTAGGAAAAAAGGAAAACAACATCCCGATTAACTGGACATAGTTAAGGAAACAAGATCAGGGTAAATCAAGCTTTAATGAGAATATTCAGGATAGAAAAGAGGTTTTCTATAGCTGGAGTATTTGATCTCTGGTCAGGGGGAGCTGTGGAGAAAGAGCTCAAAGGTTAGGTGGAAACTAGTCTATGTTAATCGGTATTTGCCAATTAATTTCATTGTGTTAGGTCCCCATACTACTAGTGTAATCCCTTATTGTTATTAGTGTATCTCCCTTATTGTTATTGTTGTACCCCTGTAACCCCCATATTGTTATTATTTTTCCCTTAAATTATTATTGTTAGGTCAGCTAGGATTATATTGTGTCCCGATGGACCCCTATATATAGAATGATGTTTTTTCATTTGTATCATCCAATAATTGTTCATTTATGTAATGTATGGGAGGTTTCTCCCTTGAAGTGCTTGATTTCTAAGGTGTTGAGATCTCATTTCTTCTATTTTTGGAGCTAGTTTCATAACATTTGGTATCAGAGCTTTGAATTCTAGGGTTTTGCTGCTCCAAACAGGTCATTGTGGAATTTTCGTTATAAATTTTTTTCTACTAAGGTTTAGAAGCTAAAATTTTTACAGCACAAAGCCAAAATCCTTAGGAAATTTTTAGAGACGTTTTAGATCTTGGGTCGCAATTTTTTTGGAGATATGATCTGTTGAAGTTAGGTATTTCTGGAGGCTCTTAAATTTAACCTAAACAGGTAATCGTGAAATTTTCACTATAATTTTTTTTTTTGTGAGAGTTCAGAAGCTGAAATTTTTACAAATCAAAGCCAAAATTTTGAGGAACGTCATGGAAAATTTTCAAATCTTGATTCAAAATATTTTCGGAGATATGATATGTGGAATTTAGGGTTGTTTCGGGCTCCCAAATTTCATCTCAAAGAGTTGACCGTTGGAAAATCATCATAACTCTCTCTGGGCATTAGATTGGAATTGTGTAAAAATTGGCCACAAGTACAAGGAATTTCGTTTCTTTTATATCAATTTCAGAGCCGAAGGAGGAAATAGTGATGCGTGGCACATAGTACAAGTTCACTCTACTGAACCAATCCATAACTATGTCATTGTGGGAGATTGAGCATAACTTTTCCTTGAAGAATTCAAATCAGGTCAGACCTGTGGAATTTGAAAGAAGATTTAGAGGGCTACTACAAGGCATAATTTCAGATTTTGAAAATCCAAAATCATAGAGATAATTCAGCTTCAATATAGAGCTCATCAAAATCAATAAAAATGTGAGTATTGTTTTCAAATTGCATAAGTCTTGTGTAAAAAATCAGTTTGAATTGATTCCAAGGGAATATTATAGAATAGATATCATTATTCAGTTATAAAAATCCCCCTAAAAGTAATTCGACACCATTAAGCCTTTAGAAAACTCTATGACTCATGAAGACAAAGAATTGCAACATGACATATCAAAATTAGAAGAGCAAGTGCACCAAATTTCGCTCTTGCAAAGAGAAAAAAAAAATGAAATGGAAGTTTTGAAGAAAGGCATGGAAGCTAATATAAATGGTTTGAAGAAAGGCGTGGAAGCTAATATGGATGGCATGTAAGCTGGCATGGAAGCTAAGATGGATGACGTGAAAGACAACATGGATAACATGAAGAATTATCTGAAAGAAGACATTGAAGGTTTGAAAAACTTGATACAAGAAATGTTTCCTAATGCCGACAAGATAGTAGAGGAAAATCATGACGAGAACAAAATAGATGTTAATCGTGATTTCATAAACTCTAATTTTGGATGGAAGAACCACCATATTCCAAATATGGATATGAGGAAGTTTGATGACAAGGATCTCGTAACATGGATACTACAAATGGAGCAATATTTTGATCTCAGTAATGTGGAAAACACACAAAAGGTACGCATTGCAACTTTACATTTAGAACAAAATACATTTGTATGGTATCAATCACTTTTCTCCCATAAAAACATTGTCACTTGGTTAATTTTTATGGAGGAAATGATAGCACATTATGAGGATGAAAAGGGAAACACCTTATTTAGCCAATTGATAAATCTCAAACAAAAGGGTTTAGTGGTGGAGCACATTGAGGACTTACAATAGTTGAATATAAGGGTAACTGATATTCCAGAAGAACACAGGGTTGATGTCTTCATAGGGACTTTAAAGGATAACATCCAACATGAAGTTCACATTTGGGAACCTGATTCATTGGAGAAAGCATTCTGGTTGGCAAGAAAAATTGAATGTAAAACTATGGCAACAAGGAGGCCTACCACTCACATCTATAAAGATGGAAGTGTTGTTACTCCTAGACTTCCACAACCTACAAGGTTGAAACCACAACAATTGGAAGAAAAAAGAGCAAAAGGTTTTTGCTACAGTTGTGATAGCAAATACACTAAAGGTCATAAGTGTGATGAGAAGAAATTATTTTACATAGATTGTGAAGAGGAGGAAGAAAATGAAGTAGAAACTTCAATAGAAGAGGATATAAACCAAGAAAAAACCTTAGAAGAAGAAGAAATGAGCCTGACCATATCGTGTAATGCATTGGTAGGAATTACCACTCCTTAAAATCTAAATATAGAAGGACATATCAAGAAGAAAAAGGTAATATTGTTGATTGATTCAGGTAGTAATCATAATTTTATTCATTGTAAGGTAGCCAAGGAATTGAATTGTTTCCTATACCCAACACCAAAATGTCAAGTGATGGTTGCAAATGGAGGAACTATAAATTGCTTTAGAAAATGCCATAATATCAAGCTAACCATGGGGGGATATGTATTCAATAGTCCAATGCTTTCCATTCCAATGGGAGGTTCTGATGTTGTACTAGAAGTACAATGTTTACAATCTTTGGGGACAGTAGCTTTTAATTTTCAGGAACTTTTGTTGAATTTTTTTTCAGAAGGAAAGGAAATCGAATTACGAGGTGTAGCAGAGAGCCCGGGAAAGATAATAAGCTCTAATTTAATAACAAAATTTCTGAAGAAATAACAACGATGTGTAATTGCACAATTACTCTCACTAGAAGTTCCAACATCAAAATCATTTATTTCTCTAGATATCCAAAAAGTCTTGGACAATCATTCTAAGGTGTTTGATACTCCCAAAGGACTCCCACCTATTTGTGATCATAATCACGTTATTGATTTGATTTCAGGAAGTGTTCCTCCAAACATCAGGCCTTACAGTTTCCCTTATGTACAAAAGAGAAAAATTGAACGTATGATTGTAGAAATGTTAGAGGCTGGTATAATTCAACCTAGTCAAAGTTCTTTCTTTGCTCCAGTAGTATTGGTGCAAAAGAAGGATGGATCATGGAACATGTGTCCAGATTATAGGGAGCTCAATAAGCTCACTATTAAAGATAAATTACCCATTCCTGTGATTGATGAATTATTGGATGAATTACATGGTGCTATTTATTTTACCAATTTGGATATTCTTTCAGGATATCATGAAATTAGAATGAAGATTGAATATATTCCAAAAACAACATTTCGAACTAATGAGGGTCATTATGAATTTTTGGTCATGCCTTTTGGCCTTACCAATGCACCTTATACATTTTAAGGGTTGATGAATTCCATTTTCAAACCATTCCTTGGAAAATTTGTGCTAGTGTTTTTTGATGACATACTAATCTACAATAGGTCTTGGAAAGATCATGTTCAACAGGTTGAGAGGGTGCTCAATCTATTGGAGGAGAAACAATTACATGAAAAAAAATCTGAATGTTTCTTTGGAGTATAACAGGGGGAATATCTAGGTCATATTCTATCTCACAAGGTTGTTAAGGTAGACCTTAACAAAATTAAAGCCATTAAGTAATCGAAAGTCCCCATAACCATGAAGCAGTTGCGAAGATTTCTCGGGTTAACAGAGTAGTATCACAAGTTTGCTAAGAATTATGGGAGAATAACAACACCTCTAACAACATTCTTGAAGAAATATGCATTTTCATGGATTCCGGAAGCAACTAAGGCCTTTGAACGTCTTAAAGAGGAAATGTTCCTAGCACCAGTCTTAGCTATGCTAGACTTCACAAAAAACTTTATTGTGGAATGTGATGCCTCAAGAAATGGAATTGGTGTTGTTTTAATGCAAGAAGGAAGACCTATTTCTTTTTAAAGTCTTCCAATAAAAGGAAAGTATTTATAGAAAGCTATTTATGAGAAGGAAATGTTGGAAATAATACATGCACTAAAGAAATGGCAACCTGACCTAATGGGAAGGAACTTCAAGGTAAAAACTTACCATGATAGTCTTAAACACTTTTTGGAACCAAGAATATCTTCATAAGAGCAAAAAAACTGGGTCACAAAGATGTTGGGTTTGGAATTTAAAATCATCTACAAAAAAGGGAAGTTAAATGTTGCTACAGATGCACTCTCGAGAAAGGATGAAGGGGTGGAAGAATTTCTTTGTGCAATTTCTATTATCCAACTAGATTGGATAACCAAAGCAAGGGATGAATGGAAGAAGGACGAAGAAGTGTGGACAGTCATTCAAAACTTGCAATATCCTAGTAAATCTAATACATTTAGTTGGAAAAATGATTCCTTATGGTACAAAGATCACCTATATCTTTGTAAGAATTCCCAACTAAAACAAAATATTCTTTTGGAATTGCACACTTTTCCTTTAGGAGGACACTCAGGATTTTTGAAGAAGGAATTTTTTTTGGATGGCCTTAAATCTAATATTCAAAAGTTTGTGGTAGAATGTTTGGTTTGCCAACAAAATATAGTTGAGAAAATTAAGACCCTAGGTCTTCTACAACCTTTATCCATTCCAAGTCAACATTGGGAGGAGATTTCAATGGATTTTATCACAGGTTTACCTAAGTATGAAGTAAAGAGTGTCATCATGGTGGTAGTTGATAGAATTACAAAGTATGCACACTTTTGTGCATTATCTCATACATTTATAAAAAGTACAGTTGTTGCTGCATTTATGAAAACAATTCAAAAGCTACATTGAAACCCAAAGATTATGGTAAGCGACAGAGATCCCATTTTTACTGGAAATTTTCGGACGTAATTATTTTCTTGCCTGGGTACTCAACTAGCTAATAGCTCATCTTATCATCTGCAATATGCCGGTCAAACTGAGATAGTGAATAAATGTTTGGAAGCATATCTTTGTTGTTTTTTATCTGATAAAAAAACACAATGGGTCAAGTGGTTACCTCTTGTTGAATGGTGGTATAAAACTTCCTTCCATACTGCAGCAAAAATGACCCCATTTATGGCACTTTATGGATATCATCCACCATCCATCACATTGTCTTTAAGATAAAATTCTAAGGTGCAAGAAGTGGAAGATCAGATCTAGCATAAACAACAAGTTCTCCAAGTCTTAATGGATAACATAAGTTTGGCACAAAATCGATGAAACAACAAACAAATCAACATCGTAGTGAGAGAATTTTTGATGTAGGAGACTCGTTATTTTTACCGCTACAACCATACAAACAAATGTCCCTCAAGCAAGATAATAAGAATAATAAATTATCGCCAAAATACTATGGTGCTTACAAGGTGTTGAAAAAGATTGCTACTAAGGCATACAAATTGGAGCTTCTTGCTTCTTCACGAGTGCATAAAATTTTCCATGTTTCATGCTTAAAGAAAGTTATAGGTGAAAAAATTCTAGTTCAAACAATTGCCAGAACTTGGTGGGCAAAGAAAAATCATATTGGAACCTAAAATATTCACGGAGACAAGAACTCGGAACCTACAAAATCGATCAATTTAAGAGTATCTCATCAAGTGGAAGATTTTACCCACTGAATATTATACATAGGACGATGAGAATTTTATACAGAAGCTTCCAGAGCTACTCAAGCATTGTGGTAAAAAAAAATTGAAGGAGAGGGGCATGTTAGGTCCCCATATTACTAGTGTAGTCCCTTATTGTTATTAGTGTGGGCCATTTATTGTTATTGTTGTACCCCTGTAACCCCGATATTGTTATTATTGTTCGCTTACATTATTATTGTTAGGTCGGTTAGGATTATATTGTGTCCTCATGGACCCCTATATATAGAAGGAGTTTTTGTCATTTTTTTCATCCAAGAACTATTAATTTATGTAATGTGTTGGAGGTTTTCCCCTCGAAGTGGCTGATTTATAAGGCGATGATCTCTCTTTTGTTCTATTTTTGAAGCTGGTTTCATAACACATATTAAATTAGAATATTACTATTGTTATGCTTATTATGGTGAAGTAAAATTTGTAGAATTGTACTTGGTTAAATATGTTCAAGAGTAGATGTTGTACTTAAAGGAAAGGTTAAAAAGACTAAGTGGCAAAGAATTAGTAGTTTGTACATTTAACAGATTAGACTATATTTAATATATTAGTCCTCTGTATGGTTGTATAGACAAAATTCTGAAGAGTACAAACTCTTAGAATGTCTAAACCTATGGAAGGTTTAGATATGAGATTAGGTGACTCTTAGAATTTTTTAATGAATGATATTATCGTTTTAATATTATTTTGCAAATAAGTAAATTCTATAAATAAAATAATATAGAGTAGAAATAGTTATGTATGACATATAATGTGGAATTAGTACTATCAAGTAGATCTTATGTTGTAGTATGACTGAACAAAGAAATACAAAAAAAATGAGATATAATAGACAGTAATAATAATATCTTTTAAGGAAGAATTCTGGAAGTATTAATAATATTGAAATAACAACTATAGGAAAAGTATTATATAAAGTTTCAAATAGAATCTTATTAAAAGAGGAAAAATTATGTTCAACATATTATAAAGTCATATAAACATTAGGATATATATATATCCATATAGTGGTTACACATTCAATTCAACCTAGGTATAATTAAATTATACAATTAGGGAAACTCTGTCCCATATAAGATAAATTGTACAAACATCCCTGTAATCTATGCTAAGATAGTATATCAGAAATCTCCAAAGTGCATTGCTGGACTATCCTGCAGAGGAAAAAGACATAGTTATAATTGAATAGAACAAAGATATCAACAGTATGCAACCCAGGTTAGATGTAAATAGTACCTGCACAGATCAGAAAGTATCAATTACTTCTGGGTATAAATATAATTATAAAAAGGAATTTATAATGTTTAAAGTTAATATTTGATAACAAAGGAGAATTTAATTATTAATGGAAAGGAGGTGGGATACCTCTGAAAAAAGAAGAAATAAACTCAACTTCAGAAAATTTTTACCTTGAAAATCTAGCCTTATGACGAGAGGAAATGGTAGTATCAGCAATCGTAATTCCTGTATCAAATTTCAAGAAAACAGAGGGATTAATGATTGGTACAAATCCACTTTTCATTTCACAGTCCATGTGAGATTGAATTACAAATATACTACATGTCTCTTTAAGAATATAGGTTTAGAAATGGAATTTCCTATGTAGGGTATTAGACCCAAATTAATATGTTGGGGTGTTAAGAATGCATTTTCTTAAATAACATTAAAAAAATTAAAACAAATTAAGTAACCCTTCATGAAAATGGTTGACCAGGAAGGCGAAACTTCTAAGAATCGCTTAGTACCCAAAAGTGAAGAGAGGAAAACGGAAATCTGTTTCCTCAATTAAAATTGAAAAAATGCTACCACCAAAATTAGTCCACTAATTATATATAGACTCTGTAAATATCTCGGAAAGGTCGAGTTACAGAGGCCCTACCCGAGCATAAAATAAAAAAGTATCAAGGGCGAGAGAATAGAGAAAATATGTGTGAACTACCTATATTAAATGGTGAAACCAAATTCCGAAAACCCTTATAGCCGAAAGCAGAAAGTGTGATGATTTCCACGGTTCTATTCATCTACAAATTGTTGGCAATGTGTTGTCCTTGATGGCAAACTTGGCAACCTACTTGATGGAAACTGACTTGATGAGTTTATTAATGATGTAAATCTGATGTATCTACAAGCAGCTCAGAAGTAGCAGAGAAAGAAATTTCAGAGAAACGATAAATATGCTATGTCACAAAGCATACACGGGTTTGTAAAGGACAAGTAGCGTATGTACATGGAAAAGTACGTACCAAGTAGCGTATGCCTATTTGCGCTCTAAATTTATAAAACCATGGGACATAACCATGGTATTGACCCATAATATTGAGCGCTAGATTATCTATTTGATCTCGTCCAGGAATACCATCGGAGGTTGAGTGGTTTTGACTCATGGTATTGATAAAGGCTAAACATATATAAGGAGAAGAAAATAATAGTGCAAGGTGTGCATGTGTCTGGGTTTTAATGAATACTTCACTCTGAGGTATATCTGCATGGTGGTACTCTGTTCTTAATTGATAGATCTGAATCTATGATGCACTTATGGATATGATGAAATCTCAAGATCTCTAGATCTAGAAATGATGAATCTCTAGGATGATCTAAAAAGAAATGATGAAGACCTGGCGCAAGTCTGATGAAGAAATTGAAGAAATCTGGGTAAGTTTATAGATCTGGTCTGTTCTGCAAATTTTACCTTTTATATATTTATACGCAGGGTCGTTCAATGAAAAGCACGTGTACACGCGGGTCCGCTTAAAGAAAAGCGCGTATGGCAGTCAGGGTTTCTAAAAATAAAATGCACTGAAGTATACGCGGGTTTGTCTCTGTGAAAGCGCGTATATACGCAGGTTCAGTGAAATAAAAGCGCGTATGGAATCTAGGGTTTTGCTGAAGTATGTGGAATGAAATGACTGATCTGTTTTGATTCTATCTGTCAATAACGTATTCATACAGATATGGATTGTTTAAATGTTGATTGTGCTGCTGAGTATTTTGATTAAGTTGTTGGTTGATTGGTTGATGATTCAATGAATAAATTGATGAAGGAAGAATGACTGTATAAACAGTTCTGTATGGTTGATAGATTGTCTGAACACAAATATGATTTCAGATCTAAATATGAGTCTGACCTAATTCTGAAAGAAATCATACACATAAGAATACGCTAGTTGGTGAGAAGGAAAGCGCGTGTATACGCGGAAATTGTGAAGAAAAGTAGCGTATAGAAAGTTACTATACACTGAAGCATACGTAGGTTGGAGTGAGTAAAGGCGCGTATATATGCGGGTTACATAAAGGAAAACAATGTATGGTATTTGAATTAATGTTCAGGGTTGAGTTTACATTTGCATATCTATTCTGAAGTATGGGTTATCTCTGATATTCTGGTTACAGTGGTCTTACTGTTCTGTTTGAAGTATTGGGCAAAGTATGTTTGTTGATAAGTGAAGGGTTGTGTTGAAGCTGTTTGATCCAGTTTGAAAATTGATGAAACATGGTCTGCAATGGTGCTGAGGGTCGAAGCCTTCAGTAAGGGGGTAGTAGCTCCCTTCCAGGAGAGGCTGGTTAATGAGAGCAGGGGGTAGTAGCTCCCTTCCAGGAGAGGTTGGTAAACGAGAGTAGGGGGTTGTAGCTCCCTTCCAGGAGGAGAGGTTGGTAAACGAGAGCAGGGGGTTGTAACTCCCTTCCAGGAGAGGCTGGTAAATGAGAGAAGGTTGTAGCCTTCTGCAGGTGGGTGCCTGTGTGCTGGTATGAGTCTGCGCCAGTACAATGTTGTAAGAAGTTTTCTTTACATAATAAATATTGAAGACTGAGACGACGGCAGCGATGGTTTTCTCTCGAATTGGGTTTCCACCTTAAATCTCGGTGTTCATGTGTGTTTCCTATGTGTGATGATTTATTCTGCTCTTACTGCACCTATTTACTACTTACTAAACATCTGATGAATGAATTATGCAATGATCTAAGTTAAGAATTAAATGCATAATTAGATCTCTGGACATACGCAAGTTTCCTTAAGGATATCCACGTGTATACGCAAGTTGTGTTCAGTAAAGTAGCGTATGGGTTTAAAAGCAAGGAAAAGTAAAAAGTCTTCTGTCATCACTAAATACTGATTCACCCCCCCCCCCCCCCCTTCACTTTTTTTCCCAACAATTGGTTTCAGAGCAGGTCCTTCTGAAAAGGCTTAGCTGCTAGAAGGAATATCAAGCAAGATGAGAAATCAAGAAGGAATAGCATCTATCAGGCCTCTGCTCTTTAACAGAAACAGTTTAATATTCTAGAAAACAAGGATGAGATCCTATCTTCAGTCTCTGGGAGCAGATGTATGGGCCATTATTGAAGGAGGATATCAATATCCAACCGTAGTACCAACAGATCTGACCAAAAAGAATAATTATGAATCAAATGCAAAGGTGTTCAATGCCCTAACGGGAAGTCTAACTGAATCTGAATTTGTCAAAGTCATGCAGCTAAATACAGCAAAGGAAATATGGGACAAAATCATTCTAAGTTATGAAGGTGATGCAAAGGTAAAAAGTGCAAAACTCCAAACTCTCAGAATTGAATATGAAAATTTTAAGATGCATAATGATGAGATTCTTGCTAGTTTATTTTTACATCTTGATGATGTTGTAAATCGTATGAGAAATATGGGAGAAACAATAACCGAATCTACTTTGGTTGAGAAAATTTTAAGATCTCTAACGGAAAAATTTGAGTCAAAAGTTTCTGCTCTTGAAGAAAAACAGGATCTTCAAAATCTTACTGTAGTGCAACTTCATGGCATACTAACTGCATATGAAATGATAAGAGGAGGACCATCTGAAGTCAAAGAAGCTGTCTTTAGAGCTTCTACAAAAGGGAAAGAAGTACAAGAAGTAAAAGGACCAGGATATATCTTAGAAGAGGATGAGGTAAATTTTGTAAAGAAACTTCAACTTGGCACAGGACAGTTCAGAGGTAAGCTTCCTTTCAAATGTTTTGATTCTGGAAGAGTTGGTCATTATGCTACTAAGTGTCCTCATAAAGAAACATCTGCAAAAGGGAAGGAAGTAGCAAGAAGGAATAGGAATCGGTTTAGCACTAGAAAAATTTACTATACTCATGAAGACAGTGATGGGTTATCTGATAGTGAGGAAGAACGTGAACAAGAACTTAGACTTCTCATGGCATTTGAAAAAGAATCTAGAGAAGAAAAGGATACTTTTCTGGATGCTCTAGAGGACAATGATTTTCTTGAAGAAAAAAATCAACTCAAAATACACTTATAAGAAAGTAAAACGTGCTTAGAAGAAAAGAAAATAACCATAGAGACTCTGGAAAATCAGCTTGAAGAAAAGGAGAAACGCAATGAGAAATTGGAGTGTGAAGTAGTAAGTCTAAGAAAAGAACTTGAGAAAGTAAAGACTCTGAATCTTAGATTTTCTAAAGGATCTGAAACCTTAGATGAGATTATTAAGGTGCAACGTTCTCCTCTCATAAAGACAGGTCTTGGATATATTGGAGAATCTTCTCAAACTTCAGCACCAAATTATCTAAAAGTAGCTACAACTGGTTTACAACATTCTGCCACTCAGCAAGGCAATAAAGAATCTTTACAGATAAAGCATGATCATCTCAATTCAAAGAACACTAACAGGAATATATTTCAAAGAAACACCAATCAATAGGTAAATTCAAGTAGAAGATTTCATGCTCGCAGAATTTTTTTCTTCAATGGACAATGTTTCTCATGTCACAATTTTGGTCATAAAGCTATTCAAGGTGTTGCATATAAAACCATCATGACAAGAGAAGAAAGAAAGAAAAGGGTTGATATTGAAACAAAGAAGAATACCTATAACAACTTTTCTCCTCTTCTAAATGAAGTTGAATGTGCTTATTGCAATAACTTTGGCCATGAACAATCTGAATGCAGGAGAAAAGTTCAGCTAAAAGAGCATTTTCCTTCAAGCTCCAAAGTATGGAAAAAGAAGGAATTACAGGTTGAAAATTGTGGCATAGCATTATTTGCAGAAGGTGAAGAAAATCAATGGTACATTGATAGTGGATGCTCAAGACACATGACAGGTGACAAAAACAAACTTCTTGCATATAGTGCTCTAGAAAAAGAAAAGAAGGTTACATTTGGAAATGATACTCCTGCGATAATTAAGGGAAAAGGGTCTGTGTTTCTAAAAGAAAAGGTGAAAGCTAATGATGTCATGTATGTGGATGGATTAAGGCATAACCTGTTAAGTGTAAGTAAAATGTGTGATCAAGGAACTGAAGTTGTCTTTAGTTCAAAAGAATGTGTGGTACGTGATCTTGATACAGGTAAAACAATTATAAAAGGAAAAATAACTCCAAGCAATCTATATGTATTGAAGAACTGCAAAGATCAATGTTACTTGAGTAAATCTTCAGAAAACTGGCTATGGCATAGAAGGTTGGGGCATCTGAGCTTCTCTCAGATCAACAAATCAAGCAGACTTAAAGCAGTTCGTGATCTTCCCAATATTACTCCACCCGAAAATATCATATGCAAATCTTGCCAATTTGGTAAGCAAACCAAAGTACAGTTTAATGCCAAGGAAGGAACATCAAGTAAGCCTCTTGAACTTATTCATACTGACATATGTCGACCTGTGCGGAAAAGGTCACGACGTGGTGAACAATACTATATCTTGTTTATTGATGATTTCTCTAGAATGTGTTGGATTGGGTTGCTTAAACACAAAGATGAAGCATTTGAGAAATTTCAGAGCTTTAAAGCTCTGGTTGAAAATGAATTAGATCTAAAAATCAAGTGTCTTAGATCTGATCAAGGAGGAGAATATACTTCAGATTAATTCCTTGGATTTTGTGAACAACATGGCATAAAAAGACAGTTTACTATAGCCGGCATTCGAAAACAAAATGGCGTAGCAGAAATAATGAATAGAACAGTTCAAAAAATGGCTAGAGCTATGCTTGATGATTTCGAAAAACCTGACACATTTTGGGGAGAAGCAGCACATACAGCGGTAAATATTCTTAACAAGGCACATGTTCGTGTAAATAGTGACAAAACTCCATATGAAATCTGGTATGGTAATCCTCCCACTGTGAAGCATTTTAAAGTTTTTGGAAGAAAATTCTTTATCAAAATTAATGATGAAAAACTTGGCAAGTTTGAACCCAGAGTAGATGAATGAATACTTCTTGGTTACTCCTCCAGGAGTAGAGAATATAAATGTTACAATAAAAGACTTTGAAATATTGTTGAATGTATTGATGTTGTTATTGATGAGTCTCCTGCAGCTCCAAAAGAAGAAAAACAAACAACAGATGAAGACGATGGTGACATATATCCTTATACATCAAATAGAAATGATATAGACAGTGAACCCAATGAAGAACCTGAAGATGATTTATCTGAAAAAGCTCCATCCAGATATGTTCAAAAGAATCATCCAGAATCTCAAATTTTGGGAGAAAAGGGATCAGGTGTACAAAAAAGAAGGACTCTTGTGGAATCTTCTAGCTATCTGGCATTTCTATCCACTATTGAACCACACAATTTCAATCAAGCAAGCAAAGATGAATGTTGGATTCAAGCCATGAATGAAGAACTTGATCAAATTGAAAAGAATCACACTTGGGAATTAGTACCAAGACCTCATGACAAAAATGTCATTTGAACTAAATGGATATTCAAAAACAAGTTAAATGAGAATGGGGAGGTTATAAGAAATAAAGCTAGACTTGTTTGCAAGGGGTATGCTCAACAAGAAGGTATAGACTTTGAAGAAACTTTTGCTCCTGTAGCTAGACTTGAAGCCATAAGAATGTTTCTTGCTTTTTCAAGCTTCCAAAAAATCAAAGTTTATCAAATGGATGTTAAATCTGCGTTTCTCAATGGTGATCTAGAAGAAGAAGTTTATATAGAACAACCAGAAGGATTCATTTTGGGAAATGATGAAAAACTTGTTTGTAGACTTAAAAAGGCTCTATATGGTCTCAAACAAGCTCCAAGGGCATGGTATCATCGTCTTGACAAATATCTTCATCAACAAGGATTTTCAAAGGGGTCTGCTGATAGTAACTTATACACAAAAATTGAAAATGATAAACTATTGATTGTGGTTGTATATGTTGATGATATCATTTTTGGAAGTAATGAAGAATCTATGAGTCAGAAATTTTCTTCAGCTATGCAGCAAGAATTTGAAATGTCTTTACTTGGGGAACTAAAATTCTTTCTTGGCTTGCAAGTGCATCAAACTACAGATGGCATATTCTTATCACAAGCAAAATACCTTAAGCAAATTATGAAGAAGTATGGCATGGAAGAGTGCAAACCTGTTAGTACACCAATGATAACCGGATGTAATCTCAGTTCTCATGATGATTCTCCCATGGTGAATCAACCAGAATACAGATCTATGATAGGAAGTCTACTTTATCTCACTAGGACTAGACCAGACATTATGCATGCAGTTGGGATTGTTGGAAGATTCCAAGATAATCCAAAAGAGTCTCATCTTCAGGCTGTCAAAAGAATATTCAAATATCTACAAGGAACTCAAGACTTTGGACTATGGTATCCAAAGAATGCTAGTCTCACTCTTCATGCTTACAGTGATGTAGATTGGGCTGTAAATGTTGATGATCGGAAAAGAACTAGTGGTGGTGCATTCTATATGGGGCCTCGGTTAGTATCTTGGTTCAGCAAGAATCAAAACTCTATTTCCTTATCTACAGCAGAAGCAGAATATGTGGCTGCCACATCATGTTGCACTCAACTTCTTTGGATGATGCAAACCTTACAAGACTTTCAAATCAAGTGTTCACCTCCTATCTCCATTATGTGTGATAATACAAGTGCCATCAGTATCTCAAAGAATCTTGTTATGCATTCCAAGACCAAGCACATTCCCATCAAGTATCACTTCCTACGTGAACAAGTGCTTGAACAAAAGGTGAAGTTGGAGTATGTTCCCTCCAAAGCACAAGTTGCTGATATATTTACCAAACCTCTGCCCAGGGAAGTGTTTGAATATCTCAGACAGAAGCTGGGAGTAGTCTCTGCGATGCAGAAGATCAGATATGCTTAAATGCAAAGATTAAATTGGATACGCGGGTTTCCTGAAAGACAGTCGCGTATATACGTGAGTTTATACACAGAAAACCTCGTATGGGTGATTGCTGACAAATTTTTTCTGGGTCAACATTCTTCAGCACAGCTGTGATGCTGTTGGGTATCTCTGGTGATGTTTCAGCTCTCATATTTCTGTTTCATTCTCTGATATTTGATGCAGATGCCTTGATGATTTGCTGTCGAAAGTGTTCAGGATTCACAAGCTAAGGGGGAGATGAAGGAGTGAATTGGCTCAAGAACAAGTGTAAAGGTTTAGGGGGAGCATTAGCCTTGCTGAGAATTATGCATTGTTCGCATTATGATGGTTTTGAAATATGATCTCTCTTCAGGTATTTTTGGTATTTGTTACGAAAGGTCATTGTTGTAATTTGATATAAAGGTCATGTTGAGACCTATGATGTAAATTGTTATATTCAGTCATGTAAGGACTTCTTCAAATTTGTAAACCCACTTGGTTGGGTAGTTGAGTCAAAAATTGTAAACCCACTTGGTTGGGTACTTGAGTCACATATGTAAATCCACCTGGTTGGATCATTTATGTAAGTATGAGTCCTTGGTGATAGGAAAGGTCATAGAGTCATGTAATTCATTGAAAAATATGTTTGAAGATTCAGCATGAACTCAGGGGGAGCATGGTAACTTCAGTGCACATCAGATCTACATAGCTCTTCTTTCTGAGAATAAAAACTTGGTTTTGGTTTTGATCTGCCCTTTGCCCTTGATGTCAAAGGGGGAGAGTATCATGATGTTTGAATAAGGGGAGAGTATCATGGTGTTTTCATAATGATGTATCTATCTGCTGTGGTGATCAAACACCATCATGGTTGTCATCAAGTCCAAAGGGGGAGATTGTTGGCAATGTGTTGTCCTTGATGGAAACCTTGGCAACCTACTTGATGGAAACTGACTTGATGAGTTTATTAATGATGTAAATCTGATGTATCTACAAGCAGCTCAGAAGTAGCAGAGAAAGAAATTTCAGAGAAATGATAAATATGCTATGTCACAAACCATACACGGGTTTGTAAAGGAGAAGTAGTGTATGTACGCGGAAAAATACGTAACAAGTAGCATATGCCTATTTGCGCTCTAAATTTATAAAACCATGGGACATAACCATGGTGTTGGCCCATAATATTGAGCGCTGGATTATCTATTTGATCCCATCCAGCAATACCATCGGAGGTTGAGTGGTTTTGACTCATGGTATTGATAAAGGCTAAACCTATATAAGGAGAAGAAAATAATAGTGCAAGATGTGCATGTGTCTTGGTTTTAATGAATACTTCACTCTGAGGTATATCTGCATGGTGGAACTCTGTTCTTAATTGATAGATCTGAATCTATGATGCACCTATGGATATGATGAAAGTTCAAGATCTCTAGATCTAGAAATGATGAATCTCTAGGATGATCTGAAAAGAAATGATGAAGACCTGGCGCAAGTCTGATGAAGAAATTGAAGATATATGGGTAAGTTTATAGATCTGGTCTGTTCTGCAAAGTTTACCTTTTATAGATTTATACGTAGGATCCTTTAATGAAAAGCGCGTGTACACACGGGTTCTCTTAAATAAAAGCGCGTATGGCAGTCAGGGTTTCTAAAAATAAAATGCACTGAAGTATACGCGGGTTTGTCTCTGTGAAAGCGCGTATATATGCAGGTTCAGTGAAATAAAAGCACGTATGGAATCTAGGGTTTTTCTGAAGTATGTGGAATGAAATGACTGATCTGTTTTGCTGCTATCTGTCAATAACGTATTCATACAGATCTGGATTGTTTAAATGTTGATTGTGTTGCTGAGTATTTTGATCAAGTTGTTGGTTGATTGGTTTATGATTCAATGACTAAATTGATGAAGGAAGAATGACTGTATAAACAGTTCTGTATGGTTGATAGATTGTCTGAACAGAAATATGATTTCAGATCTAAATATGAGTCTGAAATAATTCTGAAAGAAAGCATACACAAAAGAATACGCTATTTGGTGAGAAGGAAAGTGCGTGCATACGCGGAAATTGTGAAGAAAAGTCGTGTATACAAAGTTACTATACATTGAAGCATACAGAGGTTGGAGTGGGTAAAGGCGCGTATATACGCGGGTTACACAAAGGAAAACAACGTATGGTATTTGAATTAATGTTCAGGGTTGAGTTTACATTTGCATATCTATTTTGAAGTCTAGGTTATCTCTGATATTTTGGTTACAGTGGTCTTACTGTTCTGTTTGAGGTATTGGGAAAAGTATGTTTGTTGATAAGTGAAGGGTTGTGTTGAAGCTATTTGATCAAGTTTGAAAATTGATGAAACATGGTCTGCAGTGGTGCTGAGGGTCGAAGCCTTCAGTAAGGGGGTAGTAGCTCCCTTCCAGGAGAGGCTGGTAAACGAGAGTAGGGGGTAGTAGCTCCCTTCCAGGAGAGGCTGGTAAACGAGAGTAGGGGGTTGTAGCTCCCTTCCAGGAGAGGCTGGTAAACGAGAGAAGGTTGTAGCCTTCTGCAGGTGGGTGCCTACGTGTTGGTATGAGTATGCACCAGTGCAATGTTGTAATAAGTTTTCTTTACATAATAAATATTGAAGACTGAGACGACGACAGTAGTGGTTTTCTCCCGAGTTGGGTTTCCACCTTAAATCCTAGTGTTCATCTGTGTTTCTTATGTGTGATGATTTATTCTGTTCTTACTGCACCTGTTTACTGCCTACTAAACATCTGATGAATGAATGATGCAATGATCTAAGTTAAGAATTAAATGGATAATTAGATCTCTGAACATACACAAGTTTCCTTAAGGATATCCGCGTGTATACGTGAGTTGTATTCAGTAAAGTAGCGTATGGGTTTAAAATCAAGGAAAAGTAAAAATTCTTCTATCAGCACTAAATACTGATTCACCCCCCTTCTCAGTATTTTTCCCAACACAAATTATACAGAGGTAATGTTAAAAACATATATGAAGAAAATAATGATTGAATTTGTTTGACCAAAATTAAATTTAGCTGCACTTAAGAGTAAAATTGTAAATAAAAGGACTCACTCGTAAGTGACCCAAGAGGGAGAGAAATGTAGGGAAGATGACAATGTATCCAAAGCATTCCAAGAGTTAGGGCCTTAGCAGTCTAGGTTGTGTTTTGATAATAGACTTTGAGCCAAAAACTCCATAGGGAGGAACATCGGGAGCCAAGAGACTCTTTTCTAAATCGATGGGAATATTGGTATCCTATAGACTGGATTTTAAACGAGGTAAATTCCCTTATGATCAAACATATACATATGTAAACATAGGTGGTTATGGGTTATAAATTTTAAGATAAATTTAGATCCATGTGTATGTGGGTGAGGATGGGCTTAGAATTAGAATATGTATAAGTAGTCAATGTGAGAAAGGAAAGTGTGTTAATAGTTAAGGAGGAGAAATTTAAGTATTACCTTACAACTTCCATGTAAAATAATTTGGGTTGGTTTATAGGATGTATGGTGTTATTGACATTGTAGAACTGGAATTGTAGTATCAATACGCAGGTGTCCAAAGCTATGAAGGATTAAAAATAACGCAAGTAAAAGGTCAATGGATGATATATGTCATAACGTGACGAACCGTAATGAGGTGTAATTAGTGGTATTTCTATAAATAGATTTTTTTTTCAAGAAATGGAGATGTTACAAATGGTATAAGAGCCCACGTTAAAACACTGGGCCATAATGTGTCCTCACAACAGAGAAAAAATTTGTGCTATAATTTGTTTGTTAAAATAAATTTTCACCAATGCTTACTTTTATATATAGTGACTTAGTGCAGAACCATACAATTGCAAATCATGAGTGAAGGGGATGAGATGTATTTGGATCTGGGTAGTCCAGAAAATCCATCAAATCCTAATGCTCCATTGCTGGCCATGATACATAAAATGGAAAGAGAAATGTTTCAAATGAAATAGCACAATGATAGACTATCGCTAGCCAGTGAAGGGTAAGAAAGTTTAATTAGAGAATTTACCTCCAAGAACCATCACAAAGGTGGAGGCTCTAGAAAAAAGAGAAGAAAAACTAAAAAACACTCAGAAGATTCTGAGGAGGATGAAGCCTTTAGACATCAGTCTAGAAGGAACAAGGAATTACAAGGTGAATTCCGAAAAATCAAGCCTCCCTCCTATGATTGAGAGGAGGAGGAAGATGTAGAGGCTTGGATTCTAAACATGACAAAGTACTTTCAATTTTATGATTATGAAATTAACTTGAAATTTAGGTTGGCTATCTACCAATTACAAGGTAAGGCTACCTTATGGTGGGAGGAAACCAAAATGTTAAATGTGATAGATGAAAAATTTTCACTTGGGAAGATTTTAAAGTTAAATGTAAAAATAGATATATGAATGAATGATACTAGGAGGACCAAGCCAAAGAGTTTCATGAACTGAGGTTGGGACAGATTAAAATTGCTGATTTGTTAACAATTTTACCAAACTGCTTCTCTAGGTGCCTTATATACTAGAAGAGAAGGCACATGTATGATGATTTTAAAAATTCCTACCTACTATCTATAAGGAGAAGGATCATGAATTCTGGCTCCTAAAATTAGGAAAACCATAATATGAAATCTACTAATTGCGGGATAAATTTAAATGTGATTAGGAAAAAAAGAGAATGATAAAAAGTGTGGAGTGGAAGGACCACAAATTGATAAGACTCTCCCTCAAAGCTCATGTATATACTTGAAGGATAAAAGTAATGAGAATAAAATGGAATGTAGGAATTTTGAACCAATTATCCTGGATTAAATACTTCTAGAAACAAAATTTGACGAAAAGAGTCATAAATAATTAAAAATTGTAGACATTCTATCAATAGAAGTATAAAATTTGTTGTAGGACAAAGGAGGTTACAGACATTTGAAAGGAAATTTAAAGGTATGATTGCTCAAAAACGTGTTCTGGTTGATGAATTTAGGTGTATATTAACAAAAGAAATAAAAAATTCCAGCAAGTTGGAATTGTTTAACTAAGTTACTAAAAGAAAAGTGACACATAAGTTATCCAAGATTACTGTAAAGTAAATGGGTATAAATAACATGAGTTAAAGTTAAATGTTTCACCTTTCGGTTCCTATGCAGTGTTGGTAGGAATGGACTGGTTAGAAAAAGAGACATACTAAATTGTTTAGATAAAACAATACATGGTATAGGTAGTGAAGGAAAACTAGTAATAGTAAAAATGACACCCAAACCCAATTTCAGTGAGGCAAATTTCAACACTTCAGTTGAAAAGGACAGAAAAAAAGACTGAAAAGTGTATGTTGTTGAATGAAGATAACAAACTGAAAAAGGAACTTGTAGAAAACTTACAAGTCATCCCAGACTCTAAGGAGGTAGTTCTAGAGGAAACTCCTCATATACCCCCTAAAAGAGAAACTGATTTTTAAATGAAGTTAATACCAGGAACTACACCAGTCTGTAGATCCCTACAGGATGAGTACCCCAAAATTGTTTTATAATTCTGCAAAATTTAGAGAACATAAATGGCATGATAGACCTAACAAAAAGGAATTTTATAAAGATAAAATCTAGTGTCTGAGTCGTGTAAATTCAGAAAAGGATGAGTAGTGGAATGAGAAAAGACATAAGCAAGCATGAATTGATCAGTAATTCCTGATGATTCATCCATAAGGTCAACCATGGGTTTCGAAAAAGACTAGAGGAATTTGATAGAAATATTCTTAGTATTATCCTATACTATTTCCTTTCTATATAACCAAGGAGAGGAAGATGAATGGACTGAAAAAGGTCAATATAGCTTGAATAGTTAAAAAATTAAACTAACCACCACTCTTGTTTTTAATATTCTGACCCAATCCAAGAAATGATAGTGGTACAAAGGCTTGAGAAGAAGGATTAGAAGTAGTATGATTACTCATTCATAGCATAAGAGTCAAGAAAAATTAAGACAAATGAACATAATTACTCTGAGTATGTCTTAGAGTTGTTGCTGAAATGTGTGTTGCGGGAAGTGGAGAAATTACGTGTAAGGTAAGAAGGGGTTTTTATCCTAGAACATATAAGTCTGAAGTATTAATTTTTCAGCAATATGAAAAATGTTAAGCCAACTAGGTGTTTATGTTTCCTTAATGAGTTTGAAATAAAAATCAAACATGACAAAGGAAAAGAAAATAAGATTTTAGATATTTTAAAGGGGAATGCTCCTTAAAATTTGAAGAATATTGGAGTAATGAAATTTTTTACTGTGAAGAATAAATACGAGTCGAAATGATTTCAACAATAAATAGGAAAAAACTCTAAGAAAAACTACAAAAATACTAAGATATTGGTATATATTCCAAAACAGGAGGGATTGAAAATTTCAAAAAAAAAACAGATTGTACATTAACAATATGTTATGAGTACAACAAAAATTTTAGAAAAGTATCATAAATGTCCTTAGATAGGACATACTTGTGACTAAACTTGAATTCAATATTTAAACCAGAATATGTTTTGGTTTGGGATGGGAAAATAGTAGTAGATTGTCTAGTCAGAAAAGGTTACTATTCCATAACGGAAGTTAGAAGTGGTTTTGATTAAAATTTAGAAACTGATGGGCTTAGAAACAGACATTAATAAGAGTAGCCAAGGTTTCCAAGACCTAAATTGTAGATTCATATCAAGTTTCAAGATGGATGATAATGGATATGACTGATAAGGTAAATTTCAAGTAAACTTAAAAAAAAAATGTGTTATAGAAAAACAAGTATTAAGTGGAAGAAGAGCATGGTTTATCACCATATGAACAGACTGAGAGAATCAATTAAATATTAAGTGCATGGGGTACATTTGTGAATTGGAAAAAGGGACAGAACCTTAAACGGGACCAATGCTTATGACAAAGTTGGTTTTTATAGAAATTAATGAGCTTCAAATTAAGAAGTGTTTCTCTTGTGAAGATAAGTGTAACAGGAATTGATAAACTCTCATAAACTGGAGTCAATGTTCAAAGAAATGTAGAGGAGAAAAGAACTCAGAAGGAAATTCAAAATACCACCATGTGCACTTGAGCGAGGAAGCCTCAGAAAAGTACATGGAAGGGTAGTAGCTGTGCTAAATTAGAACGATACTACTATGAATCATGAAGATTTTTCTACCAAGTGAATTTATTGAAAACCATTAAGGTTCAGAGTATTATGATGATTAATTATTATCAATATATATATGATAATACTCATATGAATTGGTATGAACTGTGGACAGGTGGAAGCAGGAACAAAAGATTCTTCCCGATATACTTCTTATGCTATAGCAGGAAGAGATAAAACTCCAGAGTATGGCGGTAAGCAGTGCAAGGGTATGGCGAATGCACTAGTGCTCCGAAGAAACTGCTCGGAGCAATAAAATGAGATGAAAGGGAAATCTTCATCCAGAGTTGATAAATCAACATAATAACTGGTAACACTAAGGACGATGTTTTGTTTTAGAGGGGGAATATGTAATGTCCCTAATTTTCTTCTTTTAAATTTAGGCAGTCAAAGGATCTAATGGTCAAGTGGACCCCAGGGAAAATATTTATTGTGGATATATTTTATTAATCTAAATTAGTAAAATGAAAAAGGAATTAATGGTGCAAAGACTAGATAATGATTAGATACCGGGAATCCAAATCCAAGAGGATGAATAAGGATTATACGAATTTCCCAATTCTGCAAAAATCCTTGGAGAAAATAAATTAAATATAGCATTTTACATTGGAGATAAAAAAATAAAAAGCTACCCCAATAAAGAGTAAAGTTACTGGGAAGAGGTGGAATAAAACTAGAAAGAGGAAAAGCTAGTTTTAAAGTACTTTTGTGGAAGAAACAAAAGGAAAGCCTAGGCAAAAAGGAAAGCAACATCCTGATTAACTAGGCACAGTTAAGGAAACAATATGAGGGGAAATCAGGATTAAATAAGCAGATTCAGGATAAACAAGAGGTTTTCTATGGCTAGAGGATTTGATCTCTGCTCGAGGGGAGCTGTGGACAAAGAGCTCAAAGGTTGGGTGGAAACTAGTCTACCTTAATTGGTATGCACCAAATAATTTCATATTAACTAAGAATCTTAGTATTTTTATGCTCGTTACGGTGAAGTAAAATTTGTAGAATTGTACTTGGTTAAATCTGTTCAAGAGTAGATGATGTACTTAAAGGAAAGGTTAAAAAGGCTAAGTGGCAGAGAATTAGTAGTCTATACATTTAACATAGTAGACCATATTAAATATAGCAGTCCTCTGTATGGTTGTACAGACAAAAATATGAAGAGTACCAACTCTCAGAATGTCTAAACCTTGATGAAGGTTTAAATATGAGGTTAGGAGACTCTTAGAATTTATTACTAAATGATATTATTGTTTTAAAATTATTTTGGAAATCAGTAAATTCTATAAATAAAATACTATAGAATACAAATAATTATGCATGAAATATACTGTGGAATTAGTAGTCTTAAGTAAATCTTATGTTGTAGTATGAAGAAAAAAAGTAATACAAAAAACTGAGATATAATAGAGAATAATAATAATATCTTTCAACAAGGAATTACAGAAGTATTAATATTATTGAAATAACAAATATACGAAAAGTATTATATAAAGGTTTAAACAGAACCTTATTAAAAGTGGAAAATTCCTTTCAACATATTAAAGAGTCATATAAACATGAGGATATATATATCCAGATAGTTACACATTCAATTCAAACTGGGTATAATTAAATTATATAATTATTGAAACTCAGTCCCATGTAGGATAAACTATACAAGCATCCCTGTAAACTATGCTGAGATAGTATATCTGAAATCTCAAAAGTGGGTTGGTAGACCAACCTGGAGAGGAAAAAACCACAGTTATAATTGAATAGAACAAAGATATCAACAATATGGAACCCAGGTTAGATGTAGATAGTACCTGGAAAGATCAGAAAGTATCAATTAGTTCTGGGTATAGATATAACTATAAGAAGGAATTTATAAAGTTTAAATATACTCTGTGATAACATAGGAGAATTTAATTATTGACGGAAATGAGGTGGGATACCTCAAAAAAGGAAGAACTAAATTTAACTTCAGAAAATTTTTACCTGGAAAATCCAGCATTATGAGGAAAGGAGATGGTAGTATGGGGAATGGTAATTCTTGTATCAAATTTTAAGAAAATAAAGCAATTAATAAACTATACAAATCCACTTTTCATTTCACATTCCATGTGAGATTTAATTACAAATATACTACATGTCTCTTTAATAATATGGGTTAGAAATGGAATTTCCTACGTAGTGTATTAGACCCAAATTAATATGCTAGAGCATGAAGACTGTGTTTTTTTGAATAACGTTAAAAACATTAAAAGAGAGGAATTAACCCTTCACAAAATGGTTGACCAAGAAGACTAAACCTCTAACTATGGCTTAGTCCCCAAAGGTGAAAATGGGAAAATGGAAATCCGTTTCCTCAATTAATATTGAAAAAACGCTACCACCGAAATTAGTCCACTAATTATATATAGATTCTCTAAAGTTCTCAGAAAATCTGAGTTGAAAAAGCCCTACCCGAGCATAAAATAAAAATTATCAAGGGCGAGGGAATAGAGAAAATATCTGTGAATTACCTGTATTAAATGGTGAAACCGAGTTGCGAAAACCCTTGGAGCCGAAAGTGGAAAGAGTGATGATTTCCATGGTTGTATTCATATGCAAATTATACAGAAGTAATGTTAAAAAAATATATGAATAAAATAATGATTGTTCAGTTATCTGATCGAAATTAAATTTAGCCTCACTTAAGAGTAAAATTGTGAATAAAATAACTCACTCGTAAGTGACTTGAAAAGGAGAGAAATGTAGGGAAGATGGTAGTGTATCTAGAGTGTTACAATAGTTAGGGCCTTAGCGGTCGAGGTTGTGGTTTGATAACCGATTTCGAGCCAAAAAACCCACAGGGAGGAACGTCGAGAGCCAAGAGACTTCGACATCTCTGCAATACTGAATCAAATGAGAAACAGAGTTAGGGGTAATGAAAATCATCTCTGTAAGTAAAAAAAATAAATTAGAAAAATTTCGAAAGAGCACCCAATATATATAAATGCACTAAATAAAAACCACAACCTCCCTCCTCCAATTTAGACTCATCGTGTGGAAATTAAACAAACTAGGTAAGTAAAAGTTAATACTTGAGAGAGCTTACAAATCTTCCAAATACATCTCGCCGTGGGAACTGAATTCTTCACTTCTGTCTTACCCGTAAAAACTTTCCTCTCCATACTAAATGATATAGTTGGGGAAGCCGAAAAGGAAATAAAAAAACCAAAATCATTAACATGGATGAGCCACATCATTATCTAGAGTTCTGGTCAGAGCCATGCATCAATTAGGAATAAAAAAAAATACCAGAATAGTGAAACCAAAACCAACGAATGTAATTTCGTCAACCCACCAAGCAAGGTATCTTACCTGGACAATACACTGAAATTGCCTTTGCGTGGAAAAGAGAACCTTTGTTTCCAGTTTTCCGAAGTGAATTCACATCTCCAAGTGAACGCAGGAATTGAGTAGGGCAAGAAATAAAAAAATTAACTGTAAAATGATAGGCATAACAAAGGCCGAGAGTGAGAGGTGGCTCAGCCAAAAATCGTAGAATGAAAAGTGATCACAAACAAAAAACACAAATGCCTACTGAATTCCAAAAACCTAACGCAAAGACAATCTCATGATCCAGGTGTACGCAATCTAACAGTGGAACATTTCTTGTGGATTGTAGAGTTAAATCAACTTTGGACAAGCCATGTGACCAGGTACTAGAAAATTAATGAATCACGATCCTGAGATAAATTGTATCCATACTACAAGGAAAATACCCTCTAGTGGATGTTTTTGAGGAACGAAAAAGAAAAATACCCAATACATTCATTTATAGTGGAGGTTACTAGAGGAGGTTGGTGGGCGGAGGGTTTTGCATATGTTTTCCTATTGGTGCTCTTATCGTTAAAACTCACCCCGGTGATCTCAAAAAACTAAAGCAGTGGTGCAACCAAAATCGTTGGCACACTGGACATCGTGCACTCTGTACACACACGCCTAGTGCATCCTAATATAATAGAGCACTAGTGCCTCACAACTCGTCCACTCCAGTGCATTATAAAACACAATTCCAACACCAAAACCACGCGGTGCAGTAGACGGAAACGGCTCAGGTGCATCATAAAAAACCCGCCAAAACACAAACTGACTGGTGCCTTTGCAACAAATAGTACCGGTGCGCCTATAAACAACGCGCACTGGTAAAGGGTTAAATTAAAAGACAAAAAACCTATATTTTTCAGTTTTCCAGTGCTCTTGAGCTATCAATTACTGGTACGCATGATACCATAGAATGCACCGGTGTGCACCGAACATTGGCACACTAGATAGCGTGCGTGAAGTACACACCGTCGGGGTGTCCAATTACTGTAACGCACAGGGGCGTCAATACTCTTCCGCGCCGGTGCATCATAAAACACCATGCCAAAACATAAACAAACCAATGTGTTCTTCTCTAAGAGCACCGCTACACCAGAAACAACATGCACTGGAATAACGTTACATAAAAAAAAAATTCAGGCCAAAAAACTGGTGCTTTGCGACTATTACGCAGCGGTGCTTTACCATTATGCTACCCTGGTGCATCATAAAATTTTCATGCTGAAACTAAAACATCCTCGTGCACAATTAGGGCAATTTCCCGGCTTGTTATAAATAATGCGCCAAAATTGATACCATCTAGTGCGGTTTTATTTAACTGCAATGGTGTGCTTATAAAACCCCATGCACCGAAACAGGGTTAATAAACAAATATTTATAGCTAAAAAACTTAATTATTCACTTTCCTCAGTGCTCCGAAGCTCTCAAGCCCCAGTGCTATTTCCTTATTTCTGGGCCGCCCTGCCATCGGTGCTCTCATTGCACCCATTGCATGCACTGCTTCTTTGCATTGGCAACCTATCTGCAGCTTGCATTTTGAAAAAACAGTGGGAAAATTTTATTTTCCAAATTTTACAGCCAATATGCCTCCTCGACTGTGAAATGTATAGGTATTTTTCTAGTTTTTCTATAATTAAGCCTTTTACCGAATTAGATATTGAAATAAACTTATAAATAACCATTAAAATAGAAATAAAAAAGTGTTGCGCGGTGTGCTCGAGCTGTTCGGCTCGCACCGGTAGCAGTGCTACCTGTAAAATTTATAGGCAGCACCACTACCGATTCTAACGGTAACCGCACCATTTCGAGGGTGGTGCCGGAAGGTGCCCCGAATAGTTTTAAATTAAATATAAAAAATAAAAAGGCAGTGTGCTCATTTATCTAGGCACACCGTTGACCCCAGAAATCATAGTGCGGTGTGTTGACTGCATTTTCCACCCCAGTTTATGTCAGCGCAACGCATTTTGCATTTCGACAGGGTCAACGGTGTCGCTAGGTAAAAGACCGCACCGTCAACTATGTCATTATCATGAATTCGGTGCGCTGACACGACTATATGCTTCAGGGCATATATTTTAGTCAGCGGACCACTATTTTGAATTATATACAGTCCGTGGTGCTTGAAAAATGGACATTGACACCAAAGTCAGTGCAGTCTATTTCATTAGCGGCCTCGAGGATGGTGCGCTAAGATATTAGGATGCACCAGCACCGGTGCGTGACTATTTTTATGGAGCACCCACTTGTATGTATGTTTTTTTTTCAAAAAAAAATATATATGTATATTTATAAATACATTTATGTTTTAATAAAAAAAATTATTTGATATGGCAATGATTCAAAGAGAGCAGGAGCAACAGAAGCAACAGCAAGAAGAACATTATGACATGATTCACTGATGGGAGGCGAGAGAGAGGGAGAGAGATGGATGCCCTAGCCCTATTACTGCAGATACCCAGGAGATCCTTAAGAAGGTAGGCCTCCTCAAGTTCTATGAGGAGGCTATTTTCGGCCTAAAGGCCCATAGTGTGCTTTTGAGACATCTTATCAGCATGTGGAATGCCCACTGACAAGCTTTTCAGGTTGGTCCTGACTAGTGGTACACACCCATTGAGGAGAACATTTATTTTATTACAGGACTATCGAGGAGAAGGGTGGATTTTCCCTCATTCCAAGACACGCCACTTGGTTGTGTAGCAGGGATTCAGTTAGTTTACTCCTAGAGATACATTGGAGCACATGTACTGTCTCCTTCAGAGTTTTAGGTACCTGGAGGTCATTTACGTATAGGTCCTTTTGGTAGACAGGACGTGCAATGCCTCTCTATTATCACTTAGATCATTTCGCACAACACTAGTGATGGGCAATGCATTAGTTGCTCGCTTTTATATTACATTGATTCTTTAGTACAACAGACACGACTTGTCAGGTCCTCTGCCATTTTTTTGTGATAGTTTTGTACGGCCTTAGATAGATGTCGTGCTCATGCACAAGGGAGGGTCAACATCCCTTTTGCTTTAGAGCTGTTTTGTTTATTTTTTGAGAGGTTTCCAAAGATGAGATCTAGTTTTGTTCGACAGCCTCATAGGCTGATGTTGCAGGTCCGGATGCACATGTGGGGGCAGATGATGCCCAAGAGGGGAGACACTATGTTTCTAGCGAGGATATCACATTATTCGTTGGACTTACTAGCCAGCATTGGCTGGCTGCATCCCTTCATTATGGTCACATGTCCTTATGATGGACTAGATTGGCGAGGGTGTCCCAACATCCTCTTCAATCCTGATGAGCCACCAAATGATAGAGGTAATATTACTGTTTTATTTATATTTATTCTAACATGTTCTTTAACTTGTGTTTATTAAATTATGTAATGAAATTTTCTAATTATTGTTTTGTACCTGTATATATTTTGCAAACATTGGGTCTTTTGATGGCGATGAGATGTCGGATCCACCACATGGTCTAGGTGTCTATCTTAATGATTACGATCAGGAGATGGCTGATGCGCCAGATCAGGTTGAGGCTAATGGTGTAGTAGAGAGACGTATTGATCCTCATGCACCTCATGGTGCACCAATACTGCCTTTTGCTAGGTGTGGTCGACCAGAGACCAGATACCAGATGGAGTTGGGCAACCAACTCTGTGGATTGATTTCAGATGTAGGCATCAGGCCCACTCATTACAGAGAGATATAGGGCAATGATAGATTGATACGGATGTGGAGAGGCATGCTGCGTGACATGTAAAGCTTGATCCGACATTTCGTAGGAGCTATGACAGTTGTTACTTAGATGCATCTCATGATCGTTCACCTCGCGTCGCGCCTGATGATCAACATGAGGCTCCACTTCCAGCATCTGATGCTAGTCATCATGGAGATGAGGCTGGACCATCGGCCACATCTAGTCAACAGCCTGCAACATCCACCATGAGTACTAGTCACAATCATCATGAGAAGGCTGGACCATCAATCATCGAGGCTGCAGTGGTATTGAATGAGCACGCTGCCTCCACAACTACTGCGCCTCATATTGATCATGTTTTACTACCACCAACAAATGCATCCATCAGTACTAGTGATCATCATGATCATGAGTAGGCTAGTTGACCATCGATTGTTGAGGATGCACCCAGCTTTACTGAGCAGGCCACATCCACTTGTACTAGTGTTATTCATGTTTTTGTACTACCACCAACGCTTGATCCATGACATGATTTATATTATAGTTGTATATTTTTAACTTTATTCAGTTATATATATATAGTCCATGTATTTTATGTTCATGTTGCAGTTGTACTTAATTTTCATGTTGATGATCATCATGATGTGGCGCATATTGTTAGTCATGTTAGATCTGTTCATTTAATGTTTAACTTGCAAATAGACATGTATATGTGATAGGAGCATGAGTTATTTCACATTATATTGAGATGTATATTTGATGTTTGTGTTGTGATGATGTTAATATATAATGTTAATTTGATATTAATTGAATGTGTTTATTAGTTGAATATGAAGTTTCTATGATGGTTATCATGATCATGATGATGTTTATTAATTAATTTAATATTATTAAATGACCATGATATTTATTAAATATTATGTTGTGAATGTAATTGTAATTTAAATTTTAATTCTATGTAAAATTGTAAAATTGTATTTGTATTTGTACTAATTTTAATTCCAAGTGTAATTGTATGTAAAATATTTATTAATGTAACATTTTAATTGTAATTGTAATATTTAATTTATTGTGAAATGATTGTAATTGTAAATATGAAAAATTGTAAAATTGTATTTGTACTAACTGTAATTTTAAGTGTAATTGTATGTAAAATATTTATTAATGTAACATTTTAATTGTAATTGTAATATTTAATTTATTGTGAAATGATTGTAATTATATATATGAAAAATTGTAAAATTGTAATTGTAATTGTAAATGTAATTCTATGTAAAATTATAAATGTAATTGTATTTGTAACTATAATTTTAATTGAATTGTTTGTAAAATATTTGGAAAATTGTAATTGTAATTGTAAATGTAATTATACGTAAAATTGTAAATGTAATTGTATGTAAAATTAATATTGTAATTGTAATTTTAATTCTAATTGTAATTGTAATTTTAATTAATGTAATTGTATGTAAAATTTTAATTCTATTAATGTTAAATTTTAATTGTATTAATGTGAAAAGATTTTATTAAAATATTTAAATTTGTAAATTTGTAAATAATTGTAAAAAACAAATCTAGAATAATACGAATTTTGGTAACATAAAGTTTAGAAAATAATGAAAATAAATTCATGTACTTTATAATTATCATTATTTTATTATGATCTTACATATATAAAATTTAGAAAATAATGAAAATAAGTTCATGTACTTTATAATTATCATTATTTTTTATGATCTTACATACAAAAAAAAAAAAATTGAATAGTCTGGTGCACTTATTATCCTAACAGGCACTGGTGTGTAGTACTAATAAAGCGCACCAGTGCATCACATTTACGCGCACCAGAAATGAATAAAAGCAAATAAAAAAAACACAACTCTATTTTTTTTAAGTTAAAAAAAAAACATATTTTCAAAAATCTAATTTGATAAAATAATTCTTTAAATACTAAAGACTTTCCATTATTTCACTATTTTTGCTAAAAATTTTCAGTCAGATTTTTGCAGGAGACAAACTTGGAGAAAGAGAGCACGAGGGCACTATGGATAGCAAAATACGTTCCAACAGAAGTATTTAGACAATTAGAAACCAAAAATCTGGTGATTCAAGTCCTTTATCATAGAATTTTAAACCATTTCATGATCAAATTTAATTCTTTTTTTAAATTTTTTCTGTAGTTTTTTATTTTTTCCTGCAGTTTTATCCATTTTTACCCTGAACCCTTTATTTTTATTTTTTTTCCCTTTCTTCTCCCTATTTCCGTATTTTCATAATTAGGTTTTTCATTTTAGATTGACGTCCAACCCACGGGATCACTTGCATAGTCGGATCCCAATCCATTCGGCAATTGCATGAATTTTTGAAAAAAATGGATCTTTCTTTATCGGTGCGCCCTATGTACTCCACCACACCAGTGCTTTGTATTATTATAGCGCACCATGCAAGTTCTATGTCATAAAAAATTGAAAATATTTTTTAAATCTGTGCGCCAAATCTGAAATAGGGCACTGGTGCTCTCTTTAACTAGGAAAGCACCGTATGGTGTATTACACTATTTTTGCGGTGCGTTTATAATACCCCATGCACTGTTAGGCTTATTACACTATTTTTGTGGTGAATTTATAATACCGAATGCACCATACGGTGTATTATACTATTTGGCGGTGCATTGTTAATATATCCACGCACTGGCAGCAATGTGGATTTCATGAAAGGTGCACCGGTGTCTCGAGATTTATTTTCTAACTAAAAACTTGAGAATTTATTTATCAATATATTAATGAATGATATTCTACAGCTTTGGAATTGATAAATAAATGACTGAAAGGATATCAAGTAAAAAAAATACTGTTAACACATTAAGAAAAGAAAAAAAGGCAAGTTCTTTGTAATTTTTTTATAGAAAATATTATTTTTGAACTATATGTAACTTTAGCTAATATGTATTGTTTACTATGTATCATGCAGAGCCACAAAATGATGAAGCTAGATATGGTTATTTTTGATGTACGACCAGAAGAGTGTAAAAATTTAATGGAAAAATTGCAAAAATATGAATCAGGTGAATGAAACAATACTATCGATCCAATATAAGTTTCTTTTTTTAATTATCATTAATAATATACTTAAAATTATTAGATAACATGCGTCAAACACTCTACTAATTCACATATGTTTAATTTTCTACCAGGACCAGCAACTCAAAAAAGGGATGTTATTCTAAGAAAAGAAAAAAAATAGAACATGCAAATGAAAATGAATTGCTCCTTGGCTCATTTGGAGTGGTGCTGGAAGTTAATGAAAGGGGGAAAAACTTTTACAAAATTTTGAGGGATCTAGTGGAACGAATGCAAAAATGTCTTTCAAATGTAATATGTAATCATTGAATTTCTCGATCATTAGGTACAATAAATAAACATTTTAGCATTAAATATTAATTTTCAAGAATTTTCTTGCAAAAAAGAAAAGAAAATGAAACCCATTTAGCACATAAAACAAGATAACAAGGAAGAAAATGGTTGATCTCTAAGTTTGTTAGTAATTGTTACTTCTCTATAACAACTTAACTAGATTTCATTTCTGTATTTTTTAAGTTGTTTTACAAAAATCATCATTGAATGTCCTCAAACAGGTGCTAACAAACAAAGAAGAATAATCAGATGAATTGATTGAAATTCGGTTAAATATGGGTTGTGAGTATATGTTGGCATATCATAATTTAATTGTGGAATTTGTAAGCATCTATTGATCTTGTTTTAATTAGCTCCGTCTATAATTAATAGAACAAAAAAATCTTTTATATTAAATATATGATTTGTTATGTGGTATAAAACTTGCAGGAAACAAAGTATGAAACTGCGCCAATAGATGAAATTTTGAAAGATGGCATGGTACATGGTTTTGAAAGAATGTGTATAGTTTATGAGTCAATTGTTGCTATGGTATGTCATTTTTCTTATATATTTACATTGATGTATATTATTTAATATTGGAATTTTCATTATTCTCACCAATGTATATACACTCATTTTAGTTTATTTTTATGTTTGTAGATGGAAAATGAAGAAGAAGAAAACAATCAACGCTGTGAACACAACATTCCTGAAAATAACCCGTCATGGAAGTAGCTCTGGTAGTGATAGCAGTTGAAGCGAAGAATGATGATCACTATGTAATTTGGATATCAAAGCAAGGCATTTTATTTTTTGAAATATGTCTGTGAAATTAGACATTTTGTTTAATGTAATGGACATAGTGTCCCAATTGAAAGACAAAGGGATACGAATAATTGTCCCATTTTCTATGATAAATACTGTCTTATATATATATATATATATATATAATCATAATATTTGTTTTAATTTTATTCTATTGCGCTCTCCATTGTCGCTATTGCGTTCTCAATTGTCGTTCTCAAATGCACTAATAAAAAATTAATTCATATGAGTATTGTTATAAGATTATATATATGTGTCGAATTTTGATGAATAATTAATTTAGAAAAACCACAATAATTCTTATATGATATAACAAATTAATCCAAACAACACATTCAAATGCATTAACAAAAATGTAATTAATATGAATATTGTTATAAGATGTGTCAACTTTTGATGAATAATGAATTTAAAACAATCAAAATAATTGGAATATCAGAGGTGGATATTTCTAAAAAAAAAAAAAAATGAAACCCAATGCGTTTATGTGCGTATACGCACCGGTGCATTTATGATTCTATGGGCACCGCACTAATACTGGTTCCAGTTATAAATATCAGTGCGTTTGTGTGATATTGTGCATCGGTGCGTTTATGTATCTATAAGAATCGGTGCATTTGTAGATTCCATGTGCACTGCATGAATACCGATACCAATTATAAATCTCGGTTCGTTTATGTGATACGAAGCACCGGTGCCTCGTAAAGATACACGCACCGGTGTGCTTATATGACCTATGGGCACTGCTCAAATCCCAAGACCAATTAGAATGGCTCCATGCATTGTATCACCAACACCAAGCCCGGTGTTGTTGTTTTCCTTAATGGCCGAGTGCATTCTCCTTAGACCACCCCGGTGGGCTGTCTACCGATACGCACTGGTGCATTCAAACATGATAAGAGCACCGATGGAAAAGCATCTGTAATAACCTACGGCTGCCCATTTTTTTTAGTTGTGTTCAATTTCTGTTAAAATCTCCGCCAAAACCTCTGTTACCAAAAACATATGTGGTAGCATATTTTTTTTTTGACAATTTTGGCCAATTTTATAACACTAAAAACCTCCTTTATAAAGCTCCGCTAGAGGGTATTTTCCTTGTAGTGGCAAAAATTTGGTGTACATGGATACCGAGAATGCATCACATCATATCACTGTAAATAATAGATTGAGGTTAGATCAAAGGACATATTCAATGCTAGTGTCGTGGATCACTTACTTGGGCTACCATATATTAACTTAAGAGTACGCTCTAAATAAATTGGAATGCCTTAAATGGTGACATGTATAGAGTCGATATACTTATAGTTTAATTCAATGAAATGGAATATGATAATCAATCTATGCAATTCCTAGACTATAAAGTTATATGCATTCCATTTTTGGTTAAAACGAAATGGGAAGGTCAAACCCATATAAATATAACTTGACACCTTAATAAAGGTTTGGTATAAGAATTCTAAATCCACGGGAATATTGGTATCCTATAGAGTGAAGTCTAAACAAGGAAAATTCCCTTATGATGACACATATAAATATATACACATAGGTGGTAATGAGTTATAAATTTTAAGGTAAAGTTAGATCCATGTGTATGTGGGTGAGGATGAGTTTAGAATTAGAATATGTATAAGTATTCAATTTGAGAAAGGAAAGAGTGTTAATAGTTAAGGAGGATAAATTTAACTATTACCTTACAAATTCCATGTAAAATAAACTGGGTTGGTTTATAGGATGTATGGTGTTATTGACATTGTAGAACTAGAATTGTAGTATCAATACGTAGGTGTCCAAAGTTATGAAATATTAAAAATACAACAAGTAAAAGGTCAATGGATGGTATATGTCAGAACGTGACGAGCCATAATGAGGTGTAATTAGTGGTATTGATATAAATAGAAGAAACTTTTTTTTTTCAAAATGGAGATGTTACAACAATCCCCTCACTCAACATGAAACTAAAATGCCGATTTACCTAGATATTAGCTCTCTTATATTTCTTCTCCACTACTACCCCTTCAGCCTTCATATCTACTTCATATCCACTGTCTCTTATTCTTCCACTCTCCAACCTTCTGCAACTCTCTTACATTCTTCTACTCTTTTCCATTCTGCAACTTTCTAACTGCTTTTTTCCACATTGATATTAGATTTCTTATACAAATAACTCCCTGGCTATTTTCATTCTATAGGGAATACGAAGTGAACAGGCCTGACCCTATGCCTTCCACCCATTCGATTCCTCATTCTTTAGTTTAGGTTATTACATAATAAATAATCATACAACACTCATGGAGTTTTTCCTATCCCTACGGAGACTTTCCTTTGCATCATATACAATAAAAAATAATAAATACATTTACATTTATAGTTACAACAAATATATTTCACTCAGCCCTTTTAGCTCTTGACTCACTATGTGTCTGTCTTTTTTGCTACTGTCATTGATTTTTTCTATTTCTACTGTTACATTCAACACAATTCTGCATAACTTTATTTTTGCTTAACTTGACGCACTCTTCCTATTATGTCTGTTAACCACAGCTTTCAATATTCTCTGCCTACAGTTTTGCTGAGCCCAACTCGACCCATGGTGCCTATATCCTCATAGCCACAACGTTCAACTTTTTCTGGTCTTCACTCTGTGTCGGGTCACTTACCCGAGTCTGCCTTCACGTTCAGACTTTTGTTTAATAAACAGCTGCAACTGCATAACAGCTTTGCATGAGTGTCGGGTATTTTTCTCGCGAGTCTACTCCCGTGTTCAAAATTTTCTTTATAAACTGGTGTAACCACATCAACCATTATTTTGCACTAGTTTCAGGTCTTATTGCTTACCCAAGTCTTTTCTTATGTTCATGCTTTCCATTTTATACACCCCAGTCAACTCTTTGTTCATCTTTACTTTTTTGTAAATAGGCATATCCACAAAGAAACCTGGACTACATGTAGTGTTGGTTCACTTACTTGAGTCCTTCTACCCGCACTCAGACTTTCTTTTATCAATAGCGCAACCGCATAAAACTGGACTTGAAATATATTAGCATTTACCTTTGGACGGTATCGCGTCTGGGCTCATTTCACATTTTGGCAAATTCCTTTGTTATTTTTTTATGCATTGCTCAACCATTCTCCCGATGCGATTTCGTAACCAAATATACCTAGCCCCGGACTTTAAATTACTTAGAATTAAACTCTGAGTTGCATCACGTCCGCTCCACTTCGCACTTAGCATTTTGGTGTTGCTTTTGTGTTTCATGTTATATGCGCCTGTCGAAATTCCGATGCAATTTCTTAAGGAAATATGCATAGCCCCAGACTTGAAATTCTTTATAATATATCTCTATGTCACGTCAGGTCCAGACCATTTCGCATTTCACATTTCAGCAGAATCAATCTGAACTCTTGTGTTCTGAGCCTTCTGAATTTTCGATTGGGTCCCACCACTTATAAAATATCATTACATATATATATATATATATAAGTAAATAAAATAAATATTGAATAATTTCTATAATATAATGAGAATTAATCTACATAACACAAACGAAATAAAATAACATAAGCCACACCTTCAACTTGTTACCCCGCAATGCATAATTTTAATGATATTATAAACATATTTAATTAAAAATGTTTGATATTGAGATTTTTAGATGAGTTAGATAAATGCTTGAACGCGTATTATGAATTTATAAAATAAAAAAACGGAATTTATGTTTTAACATTTTATTTTATTTATAAAATCACATATAATGTAATGTTTTTTTATAATGTTTTAAGAGCATATGTGATACGCATGCCAAAAAGGAGGACAACTAGGTGGCCAATATCACTGGTGTGGAGCTACGATAGCCTATATACAATGAGGTAATGGGAGGGAAAATGTGTTTCTCCCCCGTAATGTAACTCGTAATGGGTAAGTGTGTGAACATCTAGGTTGGCGGAAGTGTACAGGGAAGTGTTTAATGGACTAGTGAGGTACCTATCCAGGCCATTCTGCGAATAAACCGCTTGAGAAAAAAATATATGTGGCTTATGTAGGATATTAGTGGGAGTTGTAAAGGAAATATCATTCATGCAACCTATGGCGTGGATAGGGAATTGGAAACCTTCGGTGTATTTTGCGAGCCTTGACTTTAGGATGGTGAATCTCCTTTGGTAAGTGTTCTTTTATCTACCTTTTGGTTAGTTTCAAACTTCTTTGGTATGCTCTTTCTACTGGTAGGTATTTCCTCATTGTTCATTGGGTTGGGTTTTATGAGAAGTGGATTGGAGCACACTTTTGGTGTCATGGTTGATGGGATTGTTTTTGTAGGACTCTACATTAGCTGGGTGGAATATGCATGGATTTATGTGGGGTTGCTTATAGTTTTTAGGTTCCCTTTAATATTTTTTTTGTGGGAATTTTTATGTTCAGTGCATTGTGGAATTAATCATATGGAGTCTTCATATGCAATTGGAGTGAAAACTGTGTTATTACTCGGTGTTCTTGGAGAAGTATTGGGAGCGACGATGCCCCTTTTTTAGTTTTTGGAGAAGGGGCGATACTTTTAGGTCCACCATTGGTTCATCCTGGTGAGGGGGCTCTGGCAGAGGTGGATTTATGAGTTATTGGCGAAGTGGGAACTTTTGTATGTTTGACGTCTGGGCTTATAGACAAAGGAAAAGCATCGTTGGAGTGATGTCTAGTGGGAGGTGGGAGTTCTCAACCTTGTGAGCGGGTGGTGGATTTGGTAGGTAGCCTTCCTTCAATTCCTTTTAGTGCTAGAAGACAAGATTTGGTGGAGGGATAGGAGAATCCTATGAGAGCGTTGATTTTGTCTCGATGGTTTCAAGAGGGTAGGAGCCCAATTTATGGTGCACATGATTGTTGTATATTTGGGGTTTTTTGTGTTGCAAGGAAAATCATGAAACCATCCCCAAGGTCCTCTTGTGTGGATAGAGAATCTCAAACTCTGCTTGGTACCGAAAGGAAAAATCTTCAAGGGGGTGTTATTGCTAGTTGTGGTCATGTAGGTGGCTACAATTCAAGTTGGTTTCATGACCATGGACATGTTGCGAATAGGCGCAATGGAAAAGGTGGCACTAGAAGAGTGACTGGGCATGGTCAAGGTCACGAGGGTAATCATTGTCATAACAATAAGTTAAGGTCTTCAAAGTAGACAGTGCAAGAAATACTGGTGGCTCTGGATAGAGCTCGTCGGGAGGAGCATAAGGTAGTGATGACAACGCTTCAGCAACTGCAATATTTCCAAAGCCATCTTTGTGACGGAGTGATTGTGGTGTGGCATGGCCAAAATATTCTATCGACCAATTTGGATAAATTTGAAGGATGGCTGACTCATCTAGAGCAACATGCATGTTGTAAAATTTTCCCTCCTCTAAGAACAAATACTAAAAATATGGCATCCATCACTTTGATGACTAGTTATGGTGATGGGAGTGTTATGCACCGTAAGTTGTTTGGTTCTTTTGGCCTAGTATGATTTTGATGACAACTTTTAGTATATTTTAAATATTTTGTAATGGTTTGTTACCGATGGTAAATAAACTTGGTCGGGATGATACCACTAGTTTTTTGGTATGCTATGAAAACCTTTTTGATAATTAATATAAAATCTAATTCATGTGTGTGTGTGTAATACACACCTGAGATAAATATTTAATTTTTGTGTAATTGAATTGTTTTAGATTTTAGATTTTATTAGGATTTCGATTTTCCATTTAATTAAGTTTGTTTTGTGCTTTTTAAAATATAAATATATTAATATTTTGTAAAATACAAAGTTAAAATCTGTTATATTGATATTTTGTAAACTCTAGAGCTAAAAAGAAAATTAAACTTTATTTTTAGTAAATTCAACAAATTATCACATCATTAACAGATAAAAATTCCAGCAATTCCACTATTTTATTAGTAATGTAATCATATAAATTAAATTATTGGTAAATATCCATAAACATCATTCCATTATCAACATCAAAACACTTATCTAATAATACATCTCACATTGTCAAGATTTAAAAAATACATAAAAATTAACTAAACCGACAAAGATCCATCTTAACTCTATATCTACAGAGCACCTAGAGGGATCAAATATCTCAATATAAAAACCTCTTTTTGAGTGAAAAACTTGAGATAATGTTTGCACATCATGAAATTTGATTCCTATTGGCTCTTTGTAGATTTGAAATTAAGATGGATCTATGTTGGTTTTGAACAACACACTAACAAGATGTTGTAACCATAAGATTTTTTTTTTCATTTTTTGTATAATATATAGATTTATTATTTTTATTGATATTTCTGAAAATGTTACATATCATTTTCATATTAGACATTGGAAAAAAATAGAAATATCTATCCTACCCTCTATTACAAACAACTTAGTAATGGAATTATATATATATATATATATATATATATATATATATATATATATATATACATTTTATAAACCAAATATTTCAATATACATTTTCAGTAAAAATATTACTGAAAATGTATATTGAAATATTTGGTTTATAATGGATATCAAACCTCTTTTTTTGTTATTAATATTCAATATTAAGGAATAAATTGTAAAATTATGTTATTTATAATTTTTTTTAATATTGCATGTCAAATAAATATAGAATGAATTAAATATCTCTCTCTTTATATATAATATTAAATTATTTTACTCAACATGGATACTAAATATTTAATTTATAATCAATATTATAATTCTTTTTGTTATCAATATCTTTCAAATATTAGATGTGAAATATAAAAATATCTTATTTGTAACTAATAATTAAACATTTTTTTTTTATTAATTTCTTTCTTAAAGGTTAAGGGGCTCTAGTAAAAACCTAGCGACTATTTCTAGCAGTGTATCCTTAGCCATCTATGCATGGAAACATGATTGGAGGGGGATCCTCCCCCTCCTCCTAATAATGAAATTACAACCTTTGAAGCCCTTGTGGAAGGCCTTAAAAAGAAGTCTCCTTAAAAATATCAACAATAAAGAATTTTCAAACTATCATAAAACATCGCATTGATCTTGCTGTCATTTGTATTCTATACATTTATTTTTTGCTACTTGGATAGAACCTTGATCGACAAGTGTACCATATTTTGTTCAGCTTGAAGTCGATGGAGAAATAGATCAACTAGAATGGGAAACCTAAGATGATTGGAAACATTGGCCTCTTTTCTATTGGAAACAATTCTTTTCTTTCTTGTTTGAACTTAAGGAGGACAAAGATGTTGTATTCTAAAATGATCCGTATTTTTTTTGAAACCAAGGAATGCATTTGAACTCCTACTTCCTCAATTTTCATGTGGACAAAGACATCTCTATGACTGTTCT
The DNA here is from genome assembly GCA_034641835.2 of Pinus albicaulis. Classification (NCBI taxonomy): domain Eukaryota; kingdom Viridiplantae; phylum Streptophyta; class Pinopsida; order Pinales; family Pinaceae; genus Pinus; species Pinus albicaulis. Next base: position 1,106,433,596 of record CM076579.1, read on the forward strand.
ATTTTGGGTTAAGATCCCAAGCTTCCTCTCATTCGCAGGAATGATTATTGTATTAAGGATATGAGTAATCAATTGGGGCTATATCTAGATCACGTCAAGCCTAAGGTTCATCTGCATGCTTATGCTAAAATTTGTGTTGAGGTAGATATTAAAAATGGTCTCCATCGAAATAAACCAAACCCAAGGGAAATATATTTATCGAAAAAGTTTGGACTATGAGAAACTCCCATTTAAATGCCATATTTTTCATGAATATGGTCAGTTTGCAAGGGATTTAAAAAAAAATCAATCTGGAATAGGGGAAAAGGTAGAATCAGTGCAAGAAGCACATTGGAAAACTCAAAGAAAAGGTGGGTCTAAAAGAAAATGAAATATAAATCTAGACCCTCATAGTCAAATAAAAAACACATCTACAAACTCATCAAATCCCTTTGAATCTCTACAAAAATTGGAAGATCAAAAGGGCCTAGTGCAAGATGAAGCACCACCTCAAGAAAACAAACTAATTACTAAAGGTTTTGATTCTGAACAATGATCCATTAATACAAAAGTGGATCCTGTTCCTAAAGACAAGGAGCACCCTTTGGCCAAGGACGATGAAAATTATTTAGTTTTAGACAAGTTGGAAATTTTGCAGGGAGTAATGGGAAGAATATGGGTAGCACACCCACAATTCAAAAGGAATTAGAGGCAAAAACTCGGAAGGTTTTGAATAGATAGGAAAAATAAAAAATGAATGTGGGCGATGAAAAAATCACCCAAGAAATAAGAGCCTCCAAAAGAGGCAAAAGTAATAAGGAAAACAAAACTTGGAATTGAACCTCAAATATCTAAGGCCTTCAAGTTAGGTAACGGAAGTTATCTTAAGTTAATCGATATTCTCAAATAAAATGTAAATGTACATGGATTTTCGATATTTTCTAGAGAATTTATAGCTATAATGGGACCGATCATTTGGAAATATGGGGTCATTTCTTGAAATATTGGATTGAGCCTCCATGCTCAATCTCATCCCAAGAAGAAATAGTAAAACTTTTGATGAAATATAATGGTATTTGGTTGGATCCCAACATTTTATTTTTTGATAAAGTTTCATGACCATATATATATATATATATATATATATCTGTATGTGTGTGTGTGTGTGTGTGTGTGTGTGTTTTGAATGTTACATGTCAACTTCATATATAATGAATCACACATCTTTTAATATTAATAATATTATTTTCACATGTTATTTGTTAACTCTATAACAAGTAGTGAAGGAATTATAAGTCTCCTCATAGTAAAAAGTAATTTTTTTTTTCTCTTCTATTTTCAGTTACTTTCTCTTTTAAACAAGGTTTGATGTAAAATTGAAATGGAAATTGAAGTGGAAATTGAAGTATTTTATTTAAGGCCTACATTAAATATCTTCCTCATACTAAAATTTATTTTTTCTTTTACTTTCAATTACTTTAACTATCTGTATAATGTTTGATGTAAAATTAAGTGGAAATTGAAGTATTTTATCTAAGGCCTACATTGGATTTTTTTATACCATCGTATATCCATGTTAACTCTAGATCTACCAAGATACCAGAGCGATCAAATATCCACTAGTAGAAAATGATGAAATTAGTGACTAGGTGACTAAAATAGTTAGTCACTGTGATTATTTGAAGTGAATTACTACTAAATTTGAGCAATTTTAAGTGACCACACTAAAAATGACTAACTTAAATGACTAATTTAGTTGAAGGATAAAATATATGACAAGACAATAAGTGACCAATATAAATACGACTAACTAAAGTGAATAATTAGTCCAGGACTAAAATATATTACTAGATAATAAGTGATAAAATTAATAATGATTAACGTCAATGGCTATTATAGTCCAAGAATAAAAATATGACCGAATAATAAGTACAAAAGTATATGAATTAGCCATTTTTTTCGGTAATTTTTAATTGTGTCATTCTCGAAATGGAAAATTGAAATTGATACTGAAGTGTTTCATTTCACTATAGGGGTCCCTCACTCCATCTGTAGTGTTTAAATTTATAGACAAAGGGGTCTTTGAATCCATCTATAGTGTTAAAATTATAAATACACTTTTGTCTCTTAATTTTAACACTTTAGATGGATTCATATATTCTCAACGTCATTTTGACATTCCTTTGTCATTGTGGCAAGGATCTCCTTCACTAGTTCTTCCAAGGAGGGAAATGCCATTGACACTTGAGATGAAGGAAAATAAAAAAATAAAAATGAAGAAAGTCATAACTTCTGACCCGAACAATGCGTAACTAGAGTAGGGGTTAGGGCCTCTGAATCGCTAGATGGTTTCCATATCAAATTATAAAAGTTTCTTTCTAAAGACCTGGTAGGCTTGACAATCGAGGCATGGTGACCTTTCGATCTAAGTTCCAAATGTGAATGGTAAAATCGTTTAGCTAGGCCAAATTTGTTGAAAACCCCCTCCTTCAATGCATAATCCACTAACGCCTCCTCATTCATGTGGGTTTTATAGTAAGAAACCAAGATCTAATCTGAAAAAAGATATTTGATTAGTAGCTATGTTTCTTCAAAGGGTTTTTCAGAACTATGATATATGTACTTAAAAAATATACATCATGTGAATAGAAATATCATGGTTATCATTTAATATTATTTTTCATTTTGACAATGATATCAGAGCCTCACACTGTTGAGCGCCCATTCACTCTTCAGAAAAACTAAGATTCTCTCTAGTCAGAAACCGCACACTCCCTTGATCACCTGCAATTTTTCCATGGTCCTATAGGGTTTCCCCATAATTAATGAATTTATCTCCCATGGTAGAGATGTTGTGATGTCCTCTTTAACATTTTGACTCCATAAAAAAAATTTAAAAAATTATAAATATAACTATAATTATTAATTAAATCGATCTAGATCCATCTTAACTCTCAATCTACCAAGCATCGAAATGGAAGAATCAAATCTTTCTAAAGGTGCAAACATGAAAAAGTAAAAAAAATTGAAAAAACAAAATAGCTTGCAAATTCAACTACGTTTCTTTTTGAAAAATATTAAAACATTAATAACCTTTGATAAATTTTTAAAAAATTAAAATATTTATTATATTAGAATATATATATTTTTTTACATTATGTTAAATTTTTTGGTATTCTCATTTGGAATTTCATTTTCCCACTCAAATTTAACAGGATATTGCCAAAAAAAGATTACCTATCAAACCAGACTCATAATATTAATTTAGAATAATATTTTTTTCAGTTCTGGGGTTCTCATTTGGAATTTCATTTTCCCCCTCAAATTTAAGAGGTATGGCCAAAGAGGATTGCCCAGGTAAGACCAATTCGAATTTCATTTTCCCAATCAAATTTAACTATTTAAGTTAAGAGGGTATGGAAAAAGAGGATTGGCGGGGTATGGCCAAGGAGGATGCATGGCATATAACATTAGGTTAATAGAAAAATAGAGTTATATTGATAATTGGCTTGCAAACCGGGCATATCACATTTGTTAACAACAAAATAGAGAGCGGAGCTGCTCGGATCTCCTTCCTCTGCTTTGGCGCCTTAGCCTTGGCTGTAAATTTCACTCAAGATGCCTTATTCTCTTTATGATATCTTTTTTATGCCTTTGATTCCCTTTTGCACCAAAATTTAGGGTCTCAGTGCTTATCAAATTTGACCCTTTCTAGCTGCTCATATGTTTTTTACAAAATAATTGCATGCCCAACTGCCCCACTAGCTTTCTTCATCACTCAACCAAATTTGTGATATTTTCCTCCTTGAAAAATGCTCAAGGTGTCATCGTTAAATGTTGAGAATGCAAAAAAGAGGGAGATGTTGGGCCATTATTGGTGTCTCCATCATGCAAGAGTGTTCAACATATGGATTCTTCAGTGAACTATTTTCATATATTCAATATGTAAATATTTGGATGCTCAAACTCACATGAAAAATATGACAATTTTTTTCTTATGAGGAACCCCACATGCATAGATATATAAATATTTATTAATATATTACTAATCCCATTGGACAAGTTTTCTATTTAGTTTGAGTAAAAATTTATTGCGAGCAATAGTGAATTTGATTATGTGGGCATGCTTCTCTGCAGGTAGCCATAGTATGATGTACACAAAAAAAATCTGGAAAGAAAGTACAAATATTGGCAAAACAAATGTCATCATCATTTATTTTAGTCCAACTTTGAGGTCAGTTCTATTGTTCCTTTTGCATATTCCTATTGTTGTAATAAATTGGTGGGTTGTAACTTTCTTTGACTTTTGCACTAATCTTGTGTTCTCATTATGGGAATCTGAGTAAAATTTCTTTCATTTTCTCATCTATTTGGGACCAAAAAGAGAATGAGTATTCAACTCAACAATCTTCTCAAGTGATAAAATCTGATAATGTGCTTATTAAGCCTCTATTGAGAGCATGGTATCTGGTACACAACTCTCCCTCTCCCATGTATTTTCTCTCTTGAATTTCAAATTTGATTTTATTATTTTCTCACTGTTTAGAGTTCCTTTGAAAATTGCACTACTTCCCACAGCGTTTTAATTTAGTAGTTAAGGCAGTCCCTTTCGTAGTTTCCCACTAGATTCCAATCTTTCGAGAGTATATTCCCAAGCATCGCGGGCCAGTTTTCCTGCATCAGTAGGCCGCTTTTTGGTTCACCCCTTATGGGTCAATGGCTATTAGCCATGTGGAAGTGGGGCCATATGTAATATCTAGCTTGTTGAAGCTTCATGTACGAGGAAAAAATTTTCACCATTGTGTACTCAGGAAAACCAAAATCATTGATTCCCACTAAGCCAGATCTAGTTTTTCCATGCGTGCCATATGTATGCGTGGGCATTTTTGTGCTCATATATTTCTCTAAGATAATTATCATATATGAGAGTTGAAAAATCAATACTTCTCTAACATTTTCAGGTTACAAATTCCAATTTTATTTTCTAAACTAGCTCAAACTTTGAGAATGGAATTTCACTTACTGTGTTGACATTTTCCTTAATCCAAAAGTGTGATATACTTGATAAGGCATTAAGATGCTTATTTTTTAGATATATTTTTAAAGTCTATAATGGAAAGTTACTGAAAATTTTGCATATATTTCAGAGCCCAAAAATTGTCAGGTTAAATGATATAAATCATAGTTTAGCTAGTTAGCATTCACATTCAGATTTTAAACAGTAAGCTGTATAGACATTTGTGTCATAGTAGTCTAGTTTTGAAACATATAATATTATGGATATTCTATCGTTACAACAATCCATAAACAGTTTTGTAAGGTATAGAGACATTTTAAAATACCAAGAGAATATTTTGAATTCAACTGATACTTGTTTTTCTTACAATTAGTTTGTTAGTTGATGCTACCAACCATGTTTTTTTTGCAAAAATAACTCATCTCAATTGCAACCTATCTGCTAGAATTATTATAGTATATTTAGGTATATTACTACAACTGAATGGTATCTATGCATTCTATGAAACAAATTAACTGTTAAAAACTATTCCCAAAAAAAGTATTATTTTTAGATTAACTGGATCATATCTTATGAAATACTCTGAAATGCATAAACTGTATACCTCCCTCAAACAAAATTGTGCTTTCAGATTACAAAATTTTCCAGAAACCATTCTTTGTGACACCATCTTCAAGAATATTTGCAATGCTTATAAGGGTTGCAAGTGAGGAAGGAAGCTTCTTTTCAGCCCTGAAGAACAGATTGAATTAGGCTACTATTGGAAACTAGAAAAAGCCTCTAATCCTTCAAGGCCTTATTATGTATTCTTCTTCTCCAATCAAGTCCCTCATTATAATATGAGTCTCCAATAACACCATATGTCATCTTGTGTTGAGAACTTTTTCTTCAGACTCTTGGCTATGACATCTCCACACAAGAATTATGGGAAATCTATCCATATTTTGAATCACACAAGTAAGTCATGTTCTAAGAGACCTCAACACTATAGCTGATAGGATGGCCAACCAAGACTTATGAATAACACCTAAAACCATGAATATTAAAGGAAAAACGAGGGAGGAAATGATACAATAATTCAATGGATATGTCTACTCAATTAAAAAGCATGGAAGTATTTCTTTCTGCATGCCTAGAACAAGGCAATCACACAGTACCTTGTGACAAGAGTGATAGAGTTAAGTTGAACTGCCATATTGTGGTAATTAATTTAGAGTAAAATGTTTCCAAGTCTTGGGAAGCCATCATAGGTACCAAATAATCATGTGTGCAATTGGAATGCCTTAATAGGTAAAGAGAGGAGTTTCCTTGTGTGAATCACATGGTATAGCCAGGTCTGGCCCATCCCTCGAAGTAGTCACCCCATGCAAGATGGTAGTGGGAAGTATTCAGCACAAAGCAGGACTACAGAGGCAAGGTCATGGACGATTAGAGAATTTAAGTTATATATTACCCCCTCTCCTCGTGCATCAATTAGTTGGGAATTGAAGGCAATCAGGGACGTAACTTGCTCAGGGGACCTCTTTGTTATATTTTATTGGATTTGGTTGCAAAACACACTATGGAAAGTAGGGTCATCAAGGTAATTTTCACAATCATTAAAAGGAATTTCAGAGGCAATTTCAACAATGGATGGAAGCTCGTAAACCCTGTACATATTTCTGGAGGAATGAAAGACAAAAATGGCAACAAATGTAGTGCAAGGAAGAAGGAGTGGGTGGTAGATAAGGATATTAGAATGGAGATAATGGTGCTAAGTAGGAATCTTGATTATTTTTCAGCTTATGTGGTTGTGCTAACTAATATTCTCTCCACTCACTGCCAACAAATTCAATATGTGAGTATGGAAATCTAACATCTCCAGCTCCAAATGAAAAATTCACAGGCTATGCAATAGGGAGAGGCACGGGGAATAGATCGTTAAGTTTCTTTAGTGAATTTAGTCCAAGTTGCTTCAATTAGATTTCCTGACAGACCTCAACCAGGTAGCCTTAATAGATAATTTGATTATCATAGATGATTAAGAATCCACCTTGGTTTAAATTTTGTTGAATGTCTATCAATTGCTATCACATATACACCTATTCCATAAGTTGTATCCTTATGGATTTTTTTGGCACTCTAGAGCCTTGTAGTAGGATAGACACAATCAAAATGATTGAATTAGTTTAGTTACAAAATATTATGCTATTTTTTTGCTACAGAAAGCTATCGATGTAACTTTGTTGTGGTTCAAAACTATTTTTCCAATTCAGAATACCTTGTTATTTAAAAAATAATAATATCTACAAAACTTATATTTATATCAATGATTCAAACCTAGATATATAGGTTCATCATAAAGACAGAATTCCAAATGTTTCAAACCAGGGTATCTTAGTTTCAAACTAGGATTCTTAGTTTTGAACCATGAGAACTGGCTTGCAAACTAGGTGGATAAAATTAAATAAAAACAAAATATAGAGCGGAGCTGCTGGGATATCCTTCCTCTACTGCGTAGCCTTCACCTTGGCTACAAATTTCACTCAATTTTTCCTATTCTCTTTATTTTCACCCTATCATGCCTTCGATGCCCTTCTGCACCAAAGTTACGGGTCTCAACGCTTATCTAATTTGACCCTTTTTAGCTGCTCATATGTTTTTTACAAAAAATATTGCATGCTCAACTGCCCCAGTGGCCTTCTTCACCGCTCAACCAACTTTGGGATATTTTCTTCCCCAGAAAATGGTTAATGTGTTATCGTTAAAAGCTGGTCATGTGGCATAGACGTAGCTGCTGAGCCATTTCTGGTGTGTCCATCATGCAAGACTGTTCAACCTTTGGATTATTTAGTGAACTATTTTCAAATATTCAATCTGTAAATCTATGGATGCTAAAACTCAAATGAAACGAATATGAAAATTTGTTTTTATGAGGAACCCCACTTGAACATATATATATAAATTTATTAATATATTAATAATCCCATTGGATAAGTTTTCTACTTTGTCTTGGTAAAGTAAGGAGGAGTGAAATTGATTATGTGGGCATTGTTCTCTGTAGGCCGCCAGAGTATAATGTACACACAAATGATCTGGAAAGAAAGTACACAGATTGACAAATGAAATTGCATCCTGATTTATTTTAGTGAAACTCTGAGGGTAGTTCTATTGTTTCTTTTGCATATTCCTATTGTTTTAATACATTGGTGGGTTGTAACTTTCTGTGAATTTTTCACTAATCTCATGTTTTCATTATGGGACTTTAAGTAAAATTCATTTCATTTTCTCATCTATTTAGGACCAGAGAAAGAAGAAGTCTTTTTCTTAGTAGTCTGCTCAAGTGATAAAAGCTTATAATGTGCTTCTTAAGCCTCTATCTAGAGCACAATATCCAGTACACAAGTCTCCCGCTCCCATGTCTTTGCTCTCTTCAATTTGAAATTTGATTTTATTATTTTCTCACTATTAAGACTACCTTCCAAAACTGCACTGCTTCCCACAAGTTTTTATTTTAGTAGTGAAGGAAGTCCCTTTTCTAGTTTCCTAATGGATTCCAATCTCCCAAAACCATATGCCGAAGCATTGCAGGCCAATTTTCCTACATAAGTAATCTGCTTTGTGGTTCACCCCTTATGGGATGAGGGATATTAGTCACATGGAAATGGAGCCATATGTAATATCTAGCTTGTTGAAGCGTCATGTACAGGAAAAATTTTGCACCAATGTGTACTCAGGAACACCAAAATAGCTAATGCCCAGTAAGCCAGATCTATTTTTTTTCACGCGTGCCATATGTGTGCATGTGCATGCTTGTGCACATATCTTTCTCCAAGCTAAGTATCATATATGAGAGTTTACAAATAAAGACTTGTCTAACATTTGTAGGTTACAAATGCCATTTTTCTTTCTAAACTATTTCAAACTTTGAGAAGTGAATTTCACTTACTATTTTTACATTTTGTTTGATCCAAAAGTGTGATATAGAGTGACAAGGAGTTACAGTGATTCTTTGTTAGATATATTTGTAAAATCTAGAATGGAAATTTACTGAAATTTTTTCCATATATTTTAGAGTCCAAAAACTATTAAGATAAATGCTATAAATTATAGTTTAGACAGGTAGCATTCAGTTTGAGACTGTAAATGGTCAATTGTACACACATTTAAGCCATAGTAGACCAGTTTTAAAACATAGAATATTATGCATATTATACCATTTCAACAATCGATAAAAAAATTCATAAGGTATATAGACATTCAAAAAGACCAAGAGATTAGTTTGAGTTCAAGAGATACTTATTTTTATTACAATTATTTTGTTATTTTATGCTACCAACCTCATTTTGTTTGCAAACATAACTCATCTCAATTCCAACCTGTCTTGTAGATGGTTTAGATGATAATTAGATATTTTACTACAACCGATTGGTATCTATTCATTCTATTAAACACATAAAATGTTAAATATTGTTCCCAAACAAAACATCATTTTTAGATTAACTTGATCATCTCTTATGCCATACTCTGAAATTCATAAACTTTATACCTCCCTCAAACAAAATTGTGCTTTCGGATTACAAAATTTTGTAGAAGCCATTCTTTGTGACATCGTCTTCAATAATATCTTTAATGCTTTTAGGGGTGGCAGGTGAGGGGGAAAGGTTCTTTTCGGCCCTGAAGGACGGATTGAATTAGGCTACTCTTCGAATCTAGGAAAAGCCTCTAATGCTTCAAGGCCTTATTCTAGTTGATTCTTCTCCAATCATGTTCCTCATTATAATAGGAGACTCCAATAACTCCATATGTCATCTTCCGTTGAGAACTTTTTCTTTAGACTATTAACTATGATATGTCAACAGAAGAATCATGGTAAGTCTATCCATATTTTGAATCACATAAGTAAATCATGTTCTAATAGACCTCAACACTATAGCTGATAAGATGGCCAACCAAGCCTTATAACTAGGCCCTGAAACCATGCATATTAAAGGAAAAATGAGGGAGGAAATAATACCATAATTTAATGGATATTTCAACTCAATTAAAAAGCATGGAAGTATTTCTTTCTGCATGCCTAGAATGTGGAAATCGCACACTGGCTTGTGGAAACAGTGATAGAGTTAATTTGAACTACCATATTGTGATAAGTAAGTCAGAGGAAAATGTTTCCATGTCTTGGGAATCCATGAGAGGTATCAAAAAATCATGTGTGCAATTGAAATATGTTAATATGTGAAGAGATGTGTTTCCTTTTGTGAATGGCATGGTATAGCAAGGGCTAGCCCATGCGCAAAAGTAGTCACCCCATGCAAGATGGTAGTGGGAAATATTCAGTACAAATCAGGAGTATAGAGGTAAGGTCGTGGAGGATTAGAGCAGTTGATTTTTATATTACCCCCTCTCTCCTCGCAAATCAATCAGTTGGGAATTCAAGGCATTCAGGGAGGTAATTTAATCAAGAGACCTGTTTGTTATATTTTTCTAGGTTTGGTTCTGAGACACTCTAAGGCAAGAAGGGTCATCAAATTAATTGGAACAATCATTAATAGCAATTTCAGAGGAAATTTGGACAGGGGTTGGAAGCTCATAAAATATGTACATATTCTGGGAGGCATGGAAGACAAAAAAGGGAAATAGATGCATTGTAGGAAACAAAGAGTGGGTGGTAGATGAGGATATTAGAATGGAGATAATGGTGATGAGTAGGAAGCCTGACTATTTGTCGTCTTAGATGGATTTGCTAACTAATATTCTCTCCACTCACTGCCAGCAAATTCAAGACGAGAGTATGGAAATCTCCAAATGAAAAATGCATAGGCTATGCAATAGGGAAAAGCACGGGGAAGAGATCATCGGGTGTCTTTAGTAGATTTAGCCCAATATTCTTCAATTGGGTTTCCTAATGGACCTGAACCAGGTATCCTTAATATATGATTTGATTATCCTAGATGATTAAGAATCCACCTTGGTTTAAATTTTGTTAAATTCTTATCAATTGCTATCACTTATATGCCTATTCCATAAACTGTATCCTTATGGATTTTTTTGGACTCTAGAGCCTTGGAGTAGGATAGAGACAATAAACATGATTGATTTGGTTTAGTTAAAAAATAATATGCTACATTTTTCTACAAAATTCTATGGATGTACCCTCACTATGGTTCAACACCAATTTTCCAATTCATATTACCTTCTTATTTAACAAAAAGGAATATCTGCAATACTTATATTTATATCAATGATTCAATCCTAGATATTTAGGTTCGTCATCAAGACAAAAGTCCAAATGTTTCAAACCCGGATATATATTATTTTAAAACTAGGATTCTTAGTTTTGAACCATGAGAATTGGCTTGCAAACCAAGTAGATAACATTCGTTAAGAACGAAATAGAGAGCGAAGCTGCTGAGATCTCCTTCCTCTACTTCGGCACCTTCGCCCTGGCTGAAAATTTCACTGAAGATGCACTATTCTCTTTATGTTCTCCTTGTCATGTCGTCGATGTGCTTCTGCGCAAAAATTTTGGGTATCAGTGCTTATTTGATTTGACCCTTTATAGCTGTTCCTATGTTTTTTTACAAAAAAAAAAAAATCATTCCCTACTACCCTAGTGGCCTTATTCATCACTCAACGAACTTCGGTACATTTTCATCCTCAACGAAAGCTCAAGGTTTTGTCATTATATGTTGGTCATTTGGCACAAAGGCAAATGCTGGGCCATTTCTGGTGTGTCCATCATGCAAGAGTGTTCAACCTCTGGATTCTTCAATGAACTATCTCAAGATATTTAGTCTGTAAATATCTAGACGTTGAAACTCACATGAAACAAATATGAAAATTTGATTTTATGAAGAACCCCACATGCACAAATATGTAAATATTTATTAATATATTACTAATCCCATTTGATAAGTTTTCTATTTTGTCTAGGTAAAATTAGCAGGAGTTAAATTGATTATGTGGGCATGCTTCTCTACAGGAAAACAAAGTATGATGTAGACACAAACGATCTGGAAAGAGTGTTCAAATATTGACAAAATAAATTGCATCTTGATTTATTTCAGTGAAACTCTAAGGTCAGTTCTATTGCTCATTTTGCATATTCCTATTGTGGTAATACATTGGTTGGTTGAAACTTTCTATGACTTTTGCACTAATCTCTTGTTTTCATTATGGTACTTTGAGTAAATTTTCTTTCATTTTATCATCTATTTGGAACTAGAAAGAGAAGGATTCTTTGGCTCAACAATCTGCTCAAGTGATAAAAGTTGATAATGTGCTTCTTAAGCCTCTATCTAGAGCACAGTAATCGGTATCCAAGTATCCCTCTCCCATGTCTTTTCTCTCTTGAATTTCAAATTTGATTTTATTACTTTCTCACTGTTTAGAATTCCTTTAAAAAATGCAATGTTTCCCATAGGGTTTTACTTTAGTAGTGAATGCAGTCCCTTTTCTATTTTTCCACTATATTCCAATCTCCCGAGAGCATATGCACAAGCATTGCAGGCTTGTTTTCCTACATAAGTAGGCTGCTTTGTGGTCACACTCTATGGGCTGAGGGATATTATCCATGTGGAAGTGGGGCCATATGTAATATTAACTTTCCTCTCCCATGTTTTTTCTCTCTTGAATTTAAAATTTTATTTTATTAATTTCTCACTGTTTAGACTTCCTTTCAAAATTTCACTGCTTCCAATAGGGTTTTAGTTTAGTAGTGAAGGCAATCGCACTTCTAGTTTCCCACTGGATTCCAATCTCTGGAGAGCATATGCACAAGCATTGCAGGATGGTATTCATACATAAGTAGGCCTCTTTGTGGTTCAACCCTTATGGGATGAGGGCTATTGGCCATGTGGAAGTGGGGCTATATGTAACATTAGCTTGTTGAATCGTCATGTACAAGGAAAAATGTTGCACTATTGTGTATGAAAGAACAGAAAAATCGTTGATGCCCACTAAGCCAGATCTAGTTTTTTCACACGTGCCATGTGTGTGTGTGGGCATGTTTGTGCACATATGTTTCTCTACATAAGTATCATATATGAGAGCTTACAAATCGAGACTTGTCTAACATTTGTAGGTTACAAATTCCATTTCTTTTTTCTAAACTATTTCAAACTTTGAGAACGGAATTTCACTTACTGTGCTGAAATTTCCTATATATATATATATATATATTTGTAAGAGATAGAATTGAAAGTTATTGAAAGTTTGTGATATATTTCGAAGCCCAAAAACTATCAGATTAAAGGATATAAATCATAGTTTAGCCAGTTAGCATTCAGTTTGAGACTATAAATGGTTATTTGTATATACATTTGTGCCATACTAGTCTACTTTTCAAACATAGAAGATTATGCATAGTCTATTGGACGATGATCTCTGTGGGCCTCGATCGGACGATGATTGCATTACGTCTCCCACGGATCTTTAACAAACAAAAGTTACGCGAAATAGGCGGTATTAATCCTATGATGTGTCACAACATAACATGATCACATTCCACAAGTTAAAATCGTTACCAGCTCAAAGGCTATGCAAGACCGGTGGTTTCGTATTCCAAAACCTTTCAACCGCAACTCTTCAGTTCCGACCCTGTTTGAAATCAGACTTTCACTAGTTTTCGGATTTGATATTAATCTCGTTTGGAACCTATATTTTCAAAAAATAATAAATAGACACAGGTGTATGATTAATACTGATATTCAACAATTTAAACAGAACCCCGTGAGTTCGATCAATTCAAAGGAAAGATGAACTCTTAAATGAATTTTGCAGAGATAATAAACACTTAATTGCACTCAATTGATCACAAGCACATATAGCTCAGGAATTTGAAAGGATAGAACCCATTCTCCACACAAAGGTTAATACAGATAACTTCTCTTCACGCAAAAACAAGTGTACATTCAAGTTTTATACAGAACACATTAACCCAATGATATTTCGAAGGAATTTACCCTCCAGGAAATTTGTCAAGAACAGAGGTAAAAAATAACTCTATAACTTTATTAATTCAGAGGCCAACCCTCTCAAGTCTAGTCTTCTACAAAAATTCCCCCTTTCCTCTGTTACAGAGGTTACACTTTATATCCTTTTGACAATGTAGCTGACCTCTTTCTAAGGGTCGAATTATTCAAACATAAACAAACTCCTAATTATGACATGTCTTTCTAGATTCCATCAACTAAACCTAAATAAACTGACACGAATAAAAAAATTTCAACTTCCTCTAATTACTAGTTCACACCTAGCAAATTGTTGAGGAACCCAATTCTCTCAGTAGAATTGATTTTTACTCATTTGTGAATGAATTTTAGACCCATCCAATCACAACATGTGAACAATCTTTCACATTTTTGAATAAACTCTAATGCCCCTACATCAATCTCCTGAGGACCAAATTCTTCATGGGCTCTTGTCCATGAGCTCCTCCACAGAACTGCCCAGTTTTTGCAACATAACTTCTGTCATCCAAGTAGCATTCTCAATTGGCTGATCCTTCCACTTGATTAAATATTGGAAATACGCTTGTCCTCTGGTTTTCTTGAACAGTTTCTTATCTAAGATCATCTCTGGTTGTAATGGCTGTGTTGTAGGTAATTGTTTTACCCAATCAATATGTTCTCTGTCTTTTGGTCTTTCATCGGTGCCTCCATCTTCATATATGTACAAATAAACAACATTGAATATTGGAGATATTCCAATGTCAGCTAGTAATTCAATTTCATAGGCATTTGTAGAAAAATTTCTCAATATCTTGCATGGTCCTATCTTTTTGAATTTCAGTTTGTTATAATTTCTCTTTGGAAATATTTCTTTTCTCAATTGTGCCAAAACCGAATCACCAACTTCAAAATTAACTTCTCTTATGCTCAAATCTGCTCTGTTCTTTTACTTGATACTACTGTCTTGTAGCTGTCGTTTTACCTGCTCATGTATTGCTTGTATCTCTGAAGCAAACTCTCCTCCATCATAACTCCTCATTTATGCTTTTCCCAAGTTCCTCAATTCAGATACTCCACTTGGGTGCATCCCATAAACAATATGGAATGGACTTTGTCCTGTACTTATGTTTGGAGAATCATTGTATGAATATTATAATGCCTATGGTAAAATATTATCCCACTGCTTCGGATGTTCTCCTGCAAGACTTCTTAAAATATTACCCAAACTTATGTTCACTACTTCAGTCTGTCCATCAATCTGAGGGTGATAAGCTGAGCTGAAACTTAGAGTAGTACCAAAATTTTTCCACAATGTCCTCCAAAAATGACCAACAAACCTGGTATCTCTGTCAGAAAAAATACTTTTAGGCAACCCATGTAATCTAACAATCTCCTTGAAAAACAAATTGGCAACATGAGTAGCATCACTAGTTTTATAACATGGAATAAAATGTGCCATTTTTGAAAATCTTTCAACAACAACTTAAATTGCATCATTCCCTCTTTGTGTCTTAGGCAATCCTAAAACAAAATCTATACTTGCCATATCCCAAGGTCTATCTGGAATAGGCAATGGAATGTACAAACCTGCATTCTGGCTTATCCTTTTTGCATACTGGCAAATTTTACAATTTTTCACAAACTTTTCCACTTCAGATCGTATCTTTGGCCAATAATAAAAATCACTCAGTTGCTCATAAGTTTTATCAGTACCAAAATGTCCAGCAAGCCTAGCACTATGCTTCTCTCTGATTAAATTCTCTCTCATGGATCAATTTGGTATGCACAATTGACTTCTTTTGAACAAGAAACCCTCTTGCAAGAAATAATCTAACCACTGAATTTTTTCCATCAAAAAAAGATTACACCATGCTCAAAATGCTTCTTTAAAATACAAATATGTTTTATAGAGTTCTTTAAGAAAATCAAAACCTACCACTTCAATTTTACTTTCTTGAACAAGAATGTTCTTCCTACTCAAGGCATCAGCTACCTTATTTGCTTGGCCACTTATGTGCTTCAAAACAAAGTTAAAAATTTGAAGATATTCAACCCATTTAGCATGCCTTTTACTCAATTTAGGTTGCTACATAATATACTGTAAAGCATGATTATCTCAATATAGCACAAATTATTTAGACATTAAATAATGCTTCCACTTCTTCAATGCTTGTACTATTGCATAAAACTTTTTGTCATAAGAAGAGTACTTTCTCGTTGTGTCATTCAGCTTCTCACTGAAATATGCTACTGAAATATGCTGAATGTTGTAATATGATCTGAGTGTTGTCCTTGATGGCAACCCATTGAATAAAGATGAAGACATGCGACTATTGACATGTGTTGTCCTTGATGGCGAACCACCTGATGAAGTTATTCTTGACCTGTTGGACTTGGTAAATGATGTTTGCTAGCCATATGATGCTGAGTGTTATCCTTGAATGGCATCCCACTTGATGAAGATGATGGCAACTTACTTGATGAAGTTGTGCTTGATAGAATATGTCTTGATGAACTAAAACTGATGTATCTACAGTGAGTACAGAAGGCAATGAAGAAAGAAATTCAGCATGTGCTAAATATATGATGAAAAGAGTATGTTTCAAGGAATACGCGGATCTGTCTAGGGGAAGTTGCGTATGCACGCGGAAAAGAACGTGCCAAGTCGCGTATGGGTAAAAGCGCTCATAAAGTGCAAAACCAGGGGTAACCACCATGGTATTGACCCATTGTATTGGGTAATGATTCGTCTAAATGACCCCGTCCAGGAATACCATCAAAAGTAATGTGGTTTTGGCTCATGGTATTGAAAAAGGGTAAACCTATATAAAGAGAAGAAATTCATTGTGCAAATCATGAGCGTGGGGGCAAGATGTCTGAGCTTGAATGAATACTTCTCTACGGAGTATGTCACGAATGGAAAGAGATTCTGAGTTGAATGAAAGATCTGAATGTATGATCACCAATGAAGGAGTGATGAAGAAGGGGATCTAGATATTGTACACCAATATCTGCTAGATCTGTTATAAACTGAATGCTGAGATAGAACATAAGCCAAACAAAATTAATCTGAACTGAATATCTGATCTGAAGAAGTATGTTGCTCTATAATAGTTGAAGATCTATACGCTAGTTCGCCGCATAGGAAGCGCGTATATACGTGGCTTCGCTGAAGAGAAAGCGCGTATGCGCAATAAAATTGGCTCTATAATTTATATTGAAGTATACACGGGTTTATGTGAATGGAAGCGCATATCTGAGCATGGGAAGAAAAGGAAGAGTCGTGTAAAAGCTAGGGTTCTGAGTACGTATTGAAAATGTCGATCATTACTGGTTCATGATATCTGTCGGTGAGTTATATATATCTGTTTCATGGTTGTTGTGCTTAAAAAAAAAGATATGAAGGGTCAGTTTGAAACCATGATTAAATGTGGCACAGTGGTCAATGTAAGGAAGCACGGATCGATTAGCGAAAAGTCAGATGAAGCATGGTCCATAGAGTCTTTGGGGTTGGCAGAACAAAATGTGGGGAGCTCCCTTCGATGGTGAAGTTCTTATGGTCGTGGCTCGCTTCCGAAGGTAGTAAAACAAGTGGGGTTGGATCTCTTCGGAGAATGGAAGTGCGGTGTGCTTGGCATGATGGGTGCCTGCGTGCTGGTAGGAGTCTGCACCAGCACATATGTTGTAAGATGTTTTCTCTAATAAAATATTGAAGGCTGAGCAACTGCAGCGGTGGTTTTCTCCCGACTTGGGTTTCCACCTAAAAATCCTGGTGTTCATGTGTGATGCTTTGTGTGATGGTTTACTCTGTTCTTACTGCTTAAGTGAAGATCTAATGACATAATTAGATATCTGTGTATACGCGAGTTTCTTAAAGGGTATCCGCATATATACGCGAGTCTGTTTCAGGAAAGTAGTGTATGGGTTTTAGAAGCAAGAAAAAGTGAAAAGATTTGAATATGCAGTAAATACTGATTCACCCCCCCCTCTCAGTATTTTTCCCAACAATTGGTATCAGAGCAGGTCCTTCTGCAAAAGCTTGATCGCTTGAAGGAGATCCGTCGCAATGGGAAGTCAAGATGGAGTAATGTCTATAAAGCCACCTCTATTCAATGGAAGCAATCTGATATTCTGGAAGGTACGAACAAAAGCATATCTGCAAAGTCTTGGTGCAGATGTATGGGCAATCATGGAAGAAGGTTATCAATACCCGGCAAGTATTCCTACTGATGCTACTGAAAGAAAGAAGTATGAAATCAATGCCAAAGTAGTGAATGTCTTATTAGGAAGCATGTCTGAATTAGAATTTGCTAAAGTGATGCAGCTACATTCAGCAAAAGAGATATGGGACAAAATCATTCTAAGCTATGAAGGAGATACAAAGGTAAAAAATGCAAAACTCCAAACTCTTAGAATCGAATATGAGAATTTGAAGATGCATAGTGATGAAAATGTTGCCAGTTTCTTTCTTAGTCTAGATGATATTGTAAATCGGATGAGAAATTTGGGTGAAACCATAACCGATACTACTCTGGTGGAAAAAGTCTTAAGATCCTTGACTTCAAAATTTGACTCTAAAGTTTCAGCTATTGAAGAAAGGCAAGATCTGCAAACTCTTACTATTGTTCAATTACATGGTATTATGACTGCTTTTGAAATGAGGCAAGGAGGCCCTTCTCAAATCAAAGAAGCTGCTTTTAAGGCATCAGCAAAAGGAAAATAAAAGGAAGTTGTCAAAGAATCCAACTATATATCTGAAGAAGAAGAAGAAGCAAATTTTGTGAGAAGACTTCAACTAGGTACCGAAAAGTTCAAAGGTAAGCTTCCTTTCAAATGTTTCAATTGTGGAAGAGTTGGTCATTATGCTGCAAAGTGTCCTTATAAAGAAACTTCGGCTAAAGGAAAAGAAGTAGCAATAAGGAATAAGAATCGATCTAGCACAAGAAAAAGTTATTATACTAATGAAGACAGTGATGAATCATCTAATAGTGAGGAAGAATGTGAAGAAGACTTTAGACTTCTCATGGCATTTGAACAAAGAGAAGAAAAGGATAATTTTGTGGATGCTCTAGAGGACAATGATTTTCTTGAAGAAAACAATCAACTCAAAGTAAGCCTAGAAGAAAAGAACATAATCATAGAGACTCTTGAAAATCAGCTTGAAGCAAAAGAAAAATGCATTGAGGAATTGGAGTGTGAAGTAGTAAGTCTAAGGAAAGATAATGAGAAAGTGAAGACTCTCAATCTTAGATTTGCTAAAGGTTCAGAAACCTTAGATGAGATTATCAAGACACAACGGTCTCCTCTTATAAAAACAGGTCTTGGATATACTGGGGAATATTCCCAGACTTCAGCACCAAATTATCTGAAAGCAGTCACAACTGGTTCTCTTCACTCAGCCACTCAGCAAGGGAACAAAGGATCTTTACAGGTAAAGCATGATCATCTCAAATCAAGGATCACTAACAGGGAGATCCCTCAAAGAAGCAACAACCAACAGGGAAATTCAAATAGAAGATTTCATGATCGCAGAAATTTCTACTTCAATGGACAATGTTTCTCATGTCACAATTTTGGTCATAAAGCTGTTCAATGTGTTGCATATAAAACCATCATGACAAGAGAAGCAAGAAAAAAAAGGATGAATATTGAACCAAAGAAGAACACCTATAACAACTTTTCTCCTCTTCAAAACGAAGTTGAATGTACTTATTGCAATAACTTTGGTCATGAAGAATCTGAATGCAGGAGCAAGGTCCAGCCAAAAGAACATGTTCCCTCAAGCTCTAAAGTATGGAAAAAGAAAGAAATACAGGTTGAAAATTGTGGGATAGCATTATTTGCAGAAGGTGAAGAAAATCAATGATACATTGATAGTGGGTGCTCAAGACACATGACAGGTGACAAAAGCAAACTCCTTACTTATAATGCTCTAGAAAAGGAAAATAAAGTTACATTTGGAAACGATACTCCTGCTGTAATTAAAGGAAAAGGGTTAGTATTTCTAAAAGAAAAGGTGAAGGCTAATGATGTCATGTATGTGGATGGGTTAAGACATAACTTGTTAAGTGTAAGTCAAATGTGTGATCAAGGAACAAAAGTGGTCTTTAGTTCAAAAGAATGTGTGGTTCGTGATCTTGATACAGGTAAAATCATTATAAAAGGAAAAAGAAATCCTAGCAACCTTTATGTACTGAACGACATAGATCAATGTTACTTGAGCAAGTCTTCAGAAAATTGGCTATGGCATAGAAGGCTGGGGCATCTGAGCTTCTCTCAAATCAACAAAGCAAGCAGACTTCAAGCTGTTCGTGGTCTTCCCAATATTAATCTACCAGAAAGTATCATATGCAAATCTTGTCAATTCAGTAAGCAGACCAGAGTACGATTTAATGCCAAATAAGGATCATCAAGTGAGCCTCTTGAACTCATTCATACTGACATATGTGGACCTATGAGGAAAAAGTCACCACGTGGGGAAGAATACTATATCTTATTTATTGATGATTACTCTAGAATGTGTTGGATCGGGCTCATTAAACACAAAGATGAAGCATTTGAAAAATTTCAGATCTTCAAAGCTTTAGTTGAAAATGAATTAGATATAAAAATCAAGTGTCTTAGATCTGATCGAGGAGGAGAATATACATCAAATGAATTCTTTGAAATTTGTGAACAACATGGCATAAAAAGACAATTCTCTGTAGCAGGCACTCCACAAAAAAATGGCGTAGCAGAAAGAATGAATAGAACAATTCAACAAATGGCTAGAGCTATGCTTGATGATTCTGGAACTCCTGACATGTTCTGGGGTGAAGCAGCACATACAGCAGCTAACATTCTCAACAAGGCTCATGTTCAGGTAAATAGTGACAAAACTCCATATGAACTCTGGTATGGTAATTCTCCCTCTGTGAAGCATTTTAGAGTTTTTGGAAGTAAATGCTTTATCAAAAATAATGATGAAAAGCTTGGCAAGTTTGAACCTAG
This sequence comes from Pinus albicaulis, assembly GCA_034641835.2. Classification (NCBI taxonomy): domain Eukaryota; kingdom Viridiplantae; phylum Streptophyta; class Pinopsida; order Pinales; family Pinaceae; genus Pinus; species Pinus albicaulis. The sequence continues at coordinate 1,106,454,512 of CM076579.1, forward strand.
ATCGGATGAAGGGATATTTCTTGGTTACTCATCTTCAAGCAAAGCATACACATGTTACAATAAAAGGCTTCGAAAGATTGTTGAATGTATTGATGTTGTTATTGATGAGTCTCCTGCAGCTCCTAAAGAAGAAAAACAAACAACAAAATAAGATGATGGTGACCTATGTCCTTCTACATCAAATAGAAATGATATAGACAGTGGATCCAATGAAGAACCTGAAGATGATCTATCTGAAAAAGCTCCATCTAGATATGTTCAAAAGAATCATCCTGAATCTCAAATTTTGGGTGACAAGGAATCAGGTGTACGAACAAGGAGAACTCTTGTGGGATCTTCTAATCATTTGGCACTTCTATCCACAATTGAACCACACAATGTCAATCAAGCTAGAAAAGATGAATGTTGGAAGCAAGCCATGAATGAAGAGCTTGATCAAATTGAAAAGAATGACACTTGGGAATTAGTACCAAGACCACATGATAAAAATGTCATTGGAACTAAATGGATTTTCAAGAACAAGTTAAATGAGAATGGGGATGTTGTAAGAAAAAAAGCTAGATTGGTTTGCAAAGGGTATACTCAACAAGAAGGTATAGACTTTGAAGAAACTTTTGCTCCTGTAGCTAGACTTGAAGCCATAAGAATGTTTCTTGTTGTTTCAAGTTATCAACAAATCAAAGTTTATCAAATGGATGTTAAATCTGCTTTTCTTAATGGTGATCTAGAAGAAGAAGTATATATAGAACAACCGGAAGGATTCATTTTGGGAAATGATGAAAATCTTGTTTGTGGGAAATGATGAAAATCTTGTTTGTAGACTTAAAAAGGCACTATATGGTCTCAAACAAGCTCCAAGGGCATGGTATTATCGTCTTGACAAATATCTTCATCAACAAGGATTTTCAAAGGGGTCTGCTGATAGCAACTTATACACAAAAGTTGAAAATGATAAACTATTGATTGTGGTTGTATATGTTGATGATATCATTTTTGGGAGTAATGAAGAATCTATGAGTAAAAAATTTGCTTCTGTCATGCAGCAAGAATTTGAAATGTCTTTACTTGGGGAACTAACATTCTTTCTTGGCTTGCAAGTGCATCAATCTGCAGATGGTATATTACTATCACAAGCAAAATATCTTAAGCAAATTCTGAAGAAGTATGGCATGGAAGAATGCAAACCTGTAAGTACACCAATGATAACCGGATGCAATCTCAGTTCTCATGATGATTCTCCCACGGTGAATCAACCAGAATACAGATCGATGATAGGAAGTCTACTTTATCTCACTGGGACTAGACTAGACATTATGCATGCAGTTGGGATTGTTGGACGATTCCAAGCTAATCCAAAAGAGTCTCACCTTCAGGCTGTGAAAAGAATATTCAAATATCTACAAGGAACTCAAGACTTTGGTCTATGGTATCCAAAGAATGCTGATCTTACTCTTCATGCTTACACTGATGCAGATTGGGCTGGAAGTGTTGATGATCGGAAAAGCACTAGTGGTGGTGCATTCTATATGGGACCCTGGTTAGTATCTTGGTTCAGCAAGAAGCAAAATTCTATTTCCTTATCTACAGCAGAAGCAGAATATGTGGCTACCGCATCTTGTTGCACTCAACTCCTTTGGATGATGCAAACCTTGCAAGATTTCCAAATCAAATGTACATCTCCTATCTCCATTATGTGTGATAACACAAGTGCCATCAGTATCTTAAAGAATCCTGTTATGCATTCAAAGACCAAGCACATTCCCATCAAGTATCACTTCTTACGTGAACAAGTGCTTGAACAAAAGGTGAAGTTGGAGTATGTTCCTTCCAAGGAACAAGTTGCTGATATCTTTACCAAACCTCTGCCCAGGGAAGCATTCGAGTATCTAAGATAGAAACTGGGAGTAGTCTCTGCCAGTCAAAAGAAAAAATCTGCTTAAATTCAGAAGATTAAATTGAATACACGGTTTTGATGAAACACAGTTGCATATATACGCGAGTATATTAACATACATCCACGTATGGATAATTGCTGACAATTTTTGGTTGGGGGTCAGCATTTTTCAGTACTGTTTGGTTATTTTGGTTATAAGTATTTCTGACAGAGCATCTGATATGAAGAAGACAGGTACAGGAAGGAAAAATTCAGGGGGAGATGACGGAATGTGAAAATTTCTATGCTTCAATTTCCATACGTGGGTTCGATGAAACAATGTAGCGTATACACACGAGTTCCAGCAGACACAGTTGCGTATGCATTGATGATAAGAGATTTTATATGATAGCTGAAGATCTGGAGCAGAGTTTCAGGGGGAGCATCAGTCTGACTGTTAATAACTGTATTATTGACTCTGTATCAACTTATTTTCTCAGTTCTAAATAAAGATGATATGATACTTGGTTTCTTATGTTGAAGATCATGGATGAGCCCGGATTGATGAAGAGTATCTGTTGGATGAGATGGAAGTCTTATGATTCAGAGATATGGACAGATCATGCAGAGTTTGTTGCTGATGACTTGCTGTTGAAGGTGTTCAGGTTGCACAAGTTAAGGAGGAGCCTTGGCCATATGGAAAGGATGCATTGGATGCACAGCTTCAGGGGGAGCATTGGTCTTGCTGAGTATAATGCATTATTGGCATTATGATGATTCTGAAAAATGATCTCTTTCTTGAGGTCTTTCTGGTATTTTTCATGAAAAGTCATATTTGTAATTTGATGAAAAGGTCATGATGAGACCCATGATGTAAAATTGTAATATTAATTCATGTAAGGACTTGTTCATTTTTGTAAACCCACTCTGTTGGCTAGTGGAGTCAAATTGTGTAAACCCACTTGGTTGGGTATTTGAGTCTCATATGTAAATCCACTTGGTTGGATCTTTGATGTAAGTATGAGTCCTTGGTGATAGGAAGGTCATAGCGTCATGTGATTCATTGAAAAATATGTTTGAAGATTCAGCATGAACTCAGGGGGAGCTTGGTCACTTCAATGCACATCAGATCTACGACGCTCTTCTTTCAACATGAGGAGAAAAACCTTGTGTTGGTGTTGATCCGCCCTTTTCTCTTGATGTCAAAGGGGGAGAGTGACATGGTGTTTGAATAAAAGAAAAGAATGGTGTTTGAATAAAAGAAAAGAATGGTGTCAAAGAATGGGGAGAGTGACATGGTGTCATTGTATTCTTAATGTATCTATCTGTTGTAGTGATCAAACACCATCGTGGTTGCCATCAAGTCCAAAGGGGGAGATTGTTGGCAATATGATGCAGTGTTGTCCTTGATGGCAACCCATTTGATAGAGTGTTGTCCTTGAATGGCAACCCACTTGATGAAGATGATGGCAACCTACTTGATGAAGTTATGCTTGATAGAATATGTCTTGATAAACTTGTTAAATGATGTAAATCTGATGTATCTACAGTGAGTACAGAAGGTAATGAAGAAAGGAATTCAGTATGTGCTAGATCTATGATGAAAAGAGTATGTCTCAAGGCATACGCGGATTTGTCTAGCAGAAGTCGCGTATGCACGCGGGAAATAACGTTACAAGTCGCGTGTGGGCAAAAGCGCTCATAAAGTGCAAAACTAGGGGTAACCACCATGGTATTGACCCATTGTATTGAGTAATGATTCATCTATGTGACCCCGTCTAGGAATACCATCGGAAGTAATGTGGTTTTGGCTCATGGTATTGAAAAAGGGTAAACCTATATAAGGAGAAGAAATTCATTGTGCAAATGATGAGTGTGAGTGCGAGATGTACGAGCTTGAATAAATGCTTCTCTTTGAAGTATATCGAATGGAAAGAGATGTGATTTGATGATAGATCTGAATCTATGAAGAATATGATGAAAGAAGGGAAGTAGATACGGAATGTATTTGTATACGCTAGATACGTTTATGAAATGATTAGATGCGGATGAGGCGAACATCACATGCGAGTAAAGGGTTAGATCTGAACTGAATATCTGATCTGGAGAAGTATGCTGCTCTATAATGTCTGAAGATCTATACGCAAGTTTGTCGCAGCGAAATCGCGTATATACGCGGGTTGGATAAAGCGAAAGCGCGTATGGGAGGTGAAACTTATTCTAAAGTATGTGCAGATGTATACGCGGGTTTGTATACATGAAAACGCGTATATACGCGGTATCAGTGAAAGGAAAGCGCGTATGAAAAACTAGGGTTTGCTGAAGTCTGTGGTAAGAAATGTCTGATCTGTTCTGCTATGTTACTGCTATCTGTATTCTACAGTTCTGGGTTGTCTGAATTGATAAGTATCAGTTTTGATTGAGCTTAAATGTATGGAGTGGGTCCAGTCTGAAAATATGATGAAACGTGGCCTACAAGTTGTGCTCTATTGAAGTTGTTGGATCCAGTGTGAAAATTGATGAAACGTGGTCCAAAGAGGTGCTGAGGGTTGTAGCCTTCAGTCAGGGGGTTGTAGCTCCCTTCCAGGAGAGGCTGGTAAACGAGATCAGGGGGTCGTAGCTCCCTTCCAGGAGAGGCTGGTAAACGAGTCAGGGGGTTGGAGCTCCCTTCCAGGAGAGGCTGGTAAACGAGCGCAGGTGGGTGCCTGCGTACTGGTAGGAGTCTGCACCAGCACATAAGTTGTAAGATGTTTTCTCTATAATAAAATATTGAAGGCTGAGCAACTGCAGCGGTGGTTTTCTCCCGACTTGGGTTTCCACCTAAAATCCTGGTGTTCTTGTGTGATGCTTTGTGTGATGGTTTATTCTGTTCTTACTGCACATGTTTATTGTTTATTGAACATCTGATGAATGAATGATGGAATGATATAAGTAAAGAATTAATGACATAATTAGATCTCTGTGTATATGCGAGTTGTATGAAAGATATCCGCGTGTATACGTGAGTACGTATCGGGGAAAGTAGCGTATGGGTTTTAGAACAAAGAAAAAGTAAAAAAAGTTTTGAATATACGATAAATGCGATTCACCCCCCTCCCCTCTCGGTATTATTTTTCCCATGATGCAGAGAAATATGGCCCCATAAAATTCAAACCATCATCTATCCTTGGATCATTCCTAGGAGATTTGCGTGTTATACCAGAATGATTCGTTGATATCATAGTGGCCCTGGTGTGCATGTTGTCATCATCAAATTTCAAAACCATCCAGGAGACATAGAATAGTAGTAATGAAACCAAGGTGATTGACACGACTTTTCTACACTATGCCATCTCCCAAACTCCATTTCTATACCCTCCACCTAGTTTTATGTCACAACAAGTCTTGGCAATGGTAACATTGCCAAACATGTCATTCATGATACCAGTCTGGTACTTGGTCCCACCAACCATGCTGGGAGCCCCTGGTATTACATCTACAAGAATAGCCCCCATCCCTCCCCAGGAGGTGACACTAGTTAAAGATATTCCCATAGCAACACTAGTTAAAGCGACTAGGAAAGCCCACAAAAAAGGAAAAAAGAGAGAAAACCCCATCACGCCAAGGGAACTACAACCTTGTGCATTATGCCATATTGTAGGCCATCCTACTAATATATTCCTGGATTTGGATGAATTGAAACCTGTCCTAATATCTTAAATACGTTTTGTGGCCACGGGTTCCCGTAAAAAGGAACCAGCCACAAAAACCAGAGGCAAAGCATTGAATAACAACCACACATGCGCTATTCGCAACAATTATGGGCATTACACCCATCATTTCCCAGAAATGTCATGATACAGGGATGCCTTACATGCCCTAGAACAATCATATCAGGAGGATCCCCCCATGCAGAAAAATGGGGAAGAACCTCGGGTCATGTTATACCTCCAAGAGGCCGGGAAGTCACCTAAGAGACTCTCGTTTGTCCCTCCTCCTCCTGTCCAATGTTGTGCACTCTGTGACGAACATGATCATTTCATTGCCGAAAATGAAACCTTGGAGTTGTTTCAAATATGGTATCCTGTTAACCAAGTATTCCATGCCAACCTTCTAGCAATCTCGTATTCATGTCAAATATGTTCTAGCGATCACCCATTACGTCATTGCCATTACATCCCTCAATTTCGTTTAGTTTTAACTAGTTTACACACAACCATAATTCATCTCTCCATAGGAGATGAATCAGATATATAATCCATGTAAATCTTGACAACACAAGAAGAGGTGACAAGTAGATCCATTCTCTTTCTGTCAATGGAAAAGTGGTCGGTTGGGGGGCACATAGTCGCCACTAATCACCCTCCACATAGAAAACCAACCCGTTCGTTTTGCAACGAACATAACCATTTGCTTGCCAAATTCCCAGACCTATAAGCACTACGCAGATGGTATCCAATCACCTTGCCAGCTCTGAGGGAAGGGAATACACAAGAAAGACATTCTCTAAGGGAAGGAAATACCCAAGAAAGACATTCTTTTCTAGTGTGTTAAGGAAACCATCATGCTTAACACTATACTTACATCGCTCGAGTGCGCCCACTAACCGACATCATACATTCCTTGGAACCACAGCTCCAAGATATAATCTAACCATAGCTAAGAGAACCTAATGTAAAGCAGAATACCCCTAGGAATCCTACCCCATATCAATACCAAAGCATTGGGTGAGTTGAATCGATGCACCAATCTAACAGGACCCATGTCCAATCTAGGGCGGCATGCGACTTGTGTGATAAAACTGACCGCCAGTGCAATCAGTGTAAGGAAATAAAGAACCTTAAAAAAAAATCTTGCATGGTCTCCCCTATCCCACAGAAGAATCTCTCTAATCAAGAGAATATCACACACTGCTATTGTAGGATCTGCTCAAATTTTCACCATATAATTAAGTGTCAGTAACTCCCAAGGCTAAGAGCAGTAAGAGAAACATTAATTATAACACCCCCAAAGGAGCTGGACCTCCCAAAACCAAAAAATCAGAGATGGAGACAGTGGAATCTTTCCCCTATGCCTGATCCTTTCTGAGCGTCTAGTTCAGGGAGGAAGAGTAGTGTTGGTTCTCACACCTTCTACTCAATAGGCATCGTGGTACCATGCACCATTTTCATTGGCCATAACCACGAAACAGAGGCATTACCCTTAATGGAAACATTCAGGTTCCTTTGCACCAAACACAATTTCCAAATCCAGGAAAGTGTGAGTAGTCTTTTTACGCCTCGTGAGGAACCTCGGCTTGCTCTCACACAAGCCTCCACGATGAAAATACACCCCCCCCCAACCAAGCAATGATGACACAAAACATAATGTATTATCCATATCATCGTGTATAGGAACCATGACTTGTGATCTCTGCTTGTCAGTCATAGGTGTCAAGACTGCTATAGCTACGAGAGTAGTTGTACCAATGACGGTGAAAACCCAATCTATCTACACCCTGTTGAATGCATCTAGTTCCACTGCATCGACGATGGAATATTATTCATGTCTGTCAACCAGCTCCATTAGGACTGAACCACCTCCTCACGACCTTACGCAAACTCAATCCCCCTTGGGATCCTTATTCCACTCAAAAGCAGATATTCTGTAGGCCATGATGGAGCTAGATTATCCATGGGATGCAATGCATCACCGCTCATTTTTTCTTCCTAAAAATACGTTCAGCCCTAACAACCCAAAAAACCATGAGATATACACAATCAAATCAAAATATTTCCTTCCATCGAGGAAATTCAGTTGGTTCAAAAATCCCATTCCAGCACCTGAAGCATTCGAAGAAGGGAACATGTCTAACATTTCTCCTACCATCAAGGTGAATATCTCTCAAAATACTGATAAAGTCTAAGAAATCTCGTTGGGGGCAGCATGTTCCCTGGATGACGTAACCTCTTACACCAATTTTTTGCAAGAGTATAGCGACATATTTGCATGGGACTACTCTGAAATTCTAGGGCTTAGTCCCACTATGGTAGAGAACCACATTGACACTTAGCTTTACATACCACCAGTATGCCAGAAACAATGTGAACTGCACCCATCCAAGGCAGAATCAATTAAATGAGAAATCTATAAGCTTCACAAAGCCGGCTTTATCTATCCCATTACTTACACATCATGGGTTTCCAACCTTGTTCCCTTCATGAAAAAACAAGGCACCATTCACGTCTGTACCAATTTTCGCAATTTGAACAAAGCCTTTCCAAAGGAAAATTACCCTACCCCATTCATCGACCAAGTTTTCAACACTTGCACTAGACATGATGCCCTCTCCTTCATGGATGGTTTCTTTAGGTATAATAAAATCCAAATACAACATATCTACTAGTACAAGATTGTGTTTACCACCCCATGGGGCACATTCACATACTAGGTTATTCCATTAGGTCTTGAAAATTCCGGAGCCACTTTCCAGTGGGCCATGAATTATATCTTTCATGATTTGGCTCACCTCATCCTTGCCTACTTGGAAGACCTCATCGTCTGAGCAAAGAATAAATTTGATCATCTCGAGGATCTACGACTGGTATTCCAATGATGTCGACAATACAACCTACACTTGAATCCACTCAAGTGAGTCTTGTGCGTCACTGCATGAAAAATTATAGGTTTTATTGTGTCCCAAAAAGGGATTAGAGTGGACTCCCTCAAGGTCGAAGCTATGAAAAAGGTACCACCACCTCAAACAAGCAAATCCAAGGCTTGTAGGGAAAGGCCAGTTTTCTGAGACGCTTCGTCCTAGATTACGCCACTTGCGCTTAGGGATTCCTACGCCTCCTCCATCAGGAAATCCTATTCAAATGGGGCAATCAAGCCCAAAAATCATTTGAGGTGCTGAAAGACACATTATCTTCAGCACCATTGATCAATCCACCAAAATACAACAAATATAACACCCTGTATCTATCAGCGTCTACGACCACTTTGGCCAAGGTGCTAATCCAAGAGGGCCCCGATGGTAAAGAACACATAATTTATTACATTAGTAAAAACTTATAAGGCCTCACATTAAGGTTTGAGCTCGAAGAGAAGACTACCCTAGGATTAATACACGCAGTCCAAAAAATTCGCCACTACATTATCTTAAGGGCTACAACAATCATCACAGATATCAACCCCGTGCGATATCTGCTCATCCACCATTTGATGAACCATAAATACACTCGATGGGTAGTTATAATACAAGAGTTAAAATTATAGTTTAGCTCCCCAAAAAGCAATAAGGCTTTAATTTTAGTTGAGTTCATCG